>WOXC01006820.1:0-308658 GCA_011680675.1 Gymnobelideus leadbeateri | reverse complement strand
AGGGTTGTATTTAACCATTGGGTCTGGGATATAATCTGCTTTCCTAGGGCAATTGCTTTGAATGGGTCAGGGTCAGAACAAATTACAGCCTGGCTACAACCCTAGAGTAAATGGCAACCAGGACTTAGAACTATCTCATAAGGAGGTGTTTGGAGCATAAAATCCTGCCAAATTCAGTGACCCAGACAAATGATTCAACAAACTCCTAGGCCACATGGTCAATGTTTCCTTTGATATGTCTAAAAATACTCAGGCTACTTTGTCAAAAGTGATTGCACCCAAAAGACTGGGTGCAATCACAAAACCAAGTATAATAAAAATGATGACAACAAAAAATTCTAACATTCATCTGGTCTCCAATTACAGAAGATAAATCCTCTTTAGTGCCCCGCCCCAAGTATTTTTTTTACTTTTTTAAAATAGTATTTTCTCCAATTACATATCAAGAAAAAATTTAACTTTTATTTTTACAAGATTTTGAGTTCCAAATTTTTCTTTCTCCTTTCCTTCCCTCCCCTCTACTTCCCTCTTCTAAAAATGGTATGTAGTTTGATATAGTTTATACATGTACTATCAGTGTAAAACATATTTCCATATTCATCACAGTTGTGGAAGAAGCAGATCAAAAGGAAACAAAACCATGAGAAATAATAAAGTCAAAAAATATGCTTCCAGCTGTATCCAGTGTCCATCAGTTCTTTTTCTGTATTTGGATAACATTTTCTTTCATGAGTCCTTTGTACTTGTCTTGGATCATTGTGTTGCTGAGATGAGCTGAGTTTCTTTGTCAAAACCACATGGATGTTGCTGATACTACATATAATGTTTTTCTGGTTCTTAGCATTTCTCTGCATCAGTTTGCACAAGTCTTTCCAAAGTTTTCTGAAATCAGCCTGTTCCTCATTGCACAATAGTTTTCCATTACATTCATATACCACAGCTTGTTCAGTCATTCCCTAATTGATGTATATCCCCTCAATTTCCAATATTTTTGTCACCACAAAAAGGACTGCTATAAATATTTTTGCATCTGTAGATCCTTTTCCTTTTTTTTTATGATTTCTTCAGGGTACAGACCTAGTAGTGGTAGTGCTGGATCAAAGGGTATGCATCCTTTGCCATTTGGGCATAGTTCTAAATTGCTCTCCAGGTGTCCCAATTTTCCCACATACTCTCCCACAGTTATCATTTTCCTTTTATGTCATATTAACCAATCTGCTTGGTGTAGGGCGGTATTTCAGTTTTTTTTTTAATTTGCAATTATCAAATCAAAAGTGATTTAGAGCACTTCTTCATATGCCTATAGATAGTTTTGATGTGCTTGGTGTCTATATTTGTAATATCAGTTTGTAACATCAGTTTGCAAAATCAATTTGTAAAACCAGTCTGTAAAATCACATTCCCCCCTCCCCCCAGCCTCAGAGCCCCTTCCCCCTGCCAGCACTCTGCCCAGCAACAACTCATGAATTGTCTATCTCTGCTTGGAATAACAAGCTACACCTATGAATCCTTCACTAAACCATCTATAAACATTTTAGCTTAGGCAAATGTTATCTCCCCCTAGTATAGTGGCCAGCTACATCCATGAATCCTTCAATGCACTATTTATAGGTTAACTCCTTAGTCAGTTATACACATACTGAGTCTCAGTTAGTCTTGGTTCCCAACATCCATCTTGTCAAACATGACACTGATGGGTGGCAGACTAGGCACTTCTCAGTCAGTCTTGACCACTAGCTGACTTAGTGATGTTTCAGGCCTAAAACCACACCTCCAGGTAGCTGCCCCTTGGGCTATTTCCCAGTGAATTATGGGCAATATTCCTGCACAGTTGATAATAAAAGTGAATGTTCCTTTAAGCACTGACCATGCCTTAACTCCTTCCTATTCCCACCCTTACTCACCTAGTTAGCATAATTGACACCTGATTTACTGTCTTGACTCCTTAAAACTATACCTGTGACTTCTTTAAGTTTGCAGGTTCCCTATGAACCCCTGCCTGCTGTAAAGCCTAACAATAAACTTAAAGGCTATAGGTTCCCTAAGAACTCTTGCCAGATGTAAATCCTAACAATAGACTTTTACAATCTCAACTTCAAAGTTTGCTTGAGCCTAGTGAATTCCTTCCAGACTGAATCCCAGGGTTTCTGGTCATTGATCTTGATCAGTCCTTGTAAAAACCTATTGCCATTCCCCCCATCACTATCCTTTGACCATTTTGTAGTTGGGAGAAGGATTGTACTCTCACAAATTTGACTCAGTTCTCTATATATTTGAGAAATAATGCATTTATCAGAAATACTTTGTGGGGGGCCAAGTCTAAGGGATTCTTGAGCTTGTGTCTGAATCCAGAGATTTTTTGACTTTCTCCAAATTTAAGGAATCCTTGAGCTATGTCTGAGTTCAGACTTGTTTACTTCTTAGAATCCGTTAGGGTGCAAAGTCCCCTCTGGACAGGTGTGCTATATCTTTTCCTCTAAAGAATATTTGGCAATCAGTATCAAGAAATATTGCTGTGTCTGCTTCAAGCATTCTGGACACGTAGGAAGCAGCTTGGTGGTCAAGGTCATTGCTGATATCTATGTTTAGCTGAGTGCATCCATGAGAAACTGGTGATCCTAAGTTCACTGTAAAACTTTCCATGTATAAACAAGAAAGATAATAATTAACTATACTGATGAGGTATGGGCTCTGAGAGCCCCCTTGAGCTCTCCTTGAGTCCTTTAGGTACAGGCTCTGGGAACCTCCCTTGGGCTCTTGATTAAATCATCCCATTTGATAAGGCACTTGCTTGAGGCAGTAAGTCTTATGTTGTGGCTGGGCCCAGACATCTAGCCTAGTTACTAAGCCCTAACTACTAACTCTAGCCTAGTTACTAGACTAGCCCTCCATTGTTCATCTTCCCACCTATCAAAATATCAATACACCCTTGAACTGGCCTAGCCCACCATTGTCTGTTGTCTCTAGCTACTTCCCACCCTTAATCACTCATTGACCTCCTTAACTCCTCCTAAAGATGCTCCCCAAACTCCTCCTCTAGACCACCTCTAGATTTCTCCTGTTCTATATATAAGACCCTTCTATATGTAAGACCCCATCCTGTCTTCATGTTTGTGAGAGTGCCATAGAATGCTATAGAATAGTGAGAGCGTCATAGAATGACCTAGAACAGACTTACTCTGAGTCTAATAAAAGCAAACTTTTAATAAACTTTACTTTTCTTTGGCTGAGAAGACTTGAGTGGAATTCATTTGGCAGGACCAGGCATGTTGGTATTTTGGGGTCTCCAGAGCTACCCTAACCCTCCTTATGGCTAACCTCTTAAATACTACACCATTAAACCAGCATTCTTGTCTAACTATCCTCACCTAGCCCAACTCTTCCATTCACTGTCTGTCCTACAAAGTCAGTTGCTGGGCTAGGTGGCACAATGAATAGAGCACCAGCCCTGGAGTCAGGAGGACCTGAGTTCAAATCCAGCCTCAGACACTTAACACTTACTGGCCACATGACCTTGGGCAAGTCACTTAACCCCAATTGTCCTGCCCTCCCCTCCAAAAAAGAAAAAAAAAAGATAAAAAGAAACAAGCTTTTAGGGGTGGCTAGGTGGTGCAGTGAATAAGAGCATCAGCCCCCGAGTCAGGATGACCCAGGATTGGTCCCAGCCTCAGAAAATGAGCACCCACACATAAATAATGACTGGCTGTGTAACCTTGAACAAGTTACTTAACCCCAATTGCTCTAAATTAAAAAAAAAAAATAAATAAAAGTCAGTTGCTGGCATACTTGCTGTAAAGACTGTTTCTCAGGTTTCTGCTTTCCTTCTAATCTTGGTTTCATTTGTTTTTGTTTGTATAAAAACTTTTTAATTTAACATGATCAAAATTATCTATTCTACATTGAGTAATGTTCTCTATCTCCTTTGGTCCTGAATTGCTCCTCCCCCCATGTGACAAGTAGGCTATTCCTTGCTCTTCTACTTTGACTGGCTGTCTATGGTACCACATGGCAAGATGTAGTTTTCCTTCCTCATCTCTTTTATTTAGGGCTATTTTTGTTTTTACTTTGTCAAAGATCAGGACTGCCACCTCTCTGTTTTTAAATTTCAACTGAAGCATAATAGATTATGCTCCAGCCCTTTATCTTTACCCCATGTATGTCTCTCTGCTTCATATGTGTTTCCTGTAAGCAAAATATTGTAGGATCCTGGTTTTAGATCTCCTCTGGTATCAGTTTCTGTTCTGTGGGAGGGTCCATCCCATTGACATTCACATTTATGATTACTACCTATGTATTTCCCTGCATCCTTTTCTTCCTCCTATTTGTCCCATCTCCCCTTTCACCATTTCCCACCTCACCAGTTTTTTGTTCTCTCTACTGATGAGGTGTAGGATCTGGACCCCCTTGAACACTGATTGAATCATCCCATTTTGATGAGGCATTTGCATGAGGCCATAAGCCTTACACTGTGGCTGGGCCCAGACCTCTGTTACTAGCCTAGCCCTCCATTGTCCATCTACTTCCCGCCCTTGAGCCTATCAAAATATCAATCCACCCTTGAGCTGGCCTAGCCCACCATGGTCTGTAGCCTCCAGGCAGCCTGTACCTCATTACTACTAAGTCACCTAATCTGTCTTCCCTCATGTCAATCCCTACCCCTCTACTCCCTTTATTCATCTCCTATACTCCTACTTCTCCATTGGGTGTGATAGATTTCAGTACTCAACTGAAAAAGATTCCCTCTTTGAGCCAATACTAATGACAGTAAAGTTCAAGTGATGTCCATAGCCCACCCTCCCATGTTCCCCTCCACTTTCTTGTCTATTCATGTGAGATAATTTGCCCCATTCCACCTCTCCTTTTCTTCGGCATCCTTTGTACTCAGAGAGAACTCAGAAAGACCTTAGTTTAAAAAAACCAAGGCCTCCCATTGCATCTGGAGCCATCTCCAGTCATCCTGATCTACATCCTACCACTGCACTCTGATGGCTTTGGAGGAGAAAGTGAGCTTGGTGACATCAAACAGCCCCCCTTCACTTAAATCCAATTCCCTTGCAAGTCATAGCATGACCTTTCCAGTGTCATTATCCTCTTTGAGAATGAATGATAAACAATAGTAACAACAACTGTTAGTGATAATGATTTTTGAGAGTTACAAGTATCATCTTCCCACATAGGGTTGTTGAGGTACAGGCTGTGGGAACCCCCTTGAACTCTGATTGAATCTTCCCATTTGATGAGGCATTTGCCTGAGGCCATAAGCCTTTCATTTTGGCTGGGCCCAAATCTGGGTCACTAGGCTAGCCCTCCTTTGTCCAGCTACTACTTCCCATCCTTGATCCTCTCAAAATATCTATACACCCTTCAACTGGCCTAGCCCTCCATTGTCTCATCTCCAGGTAGCATCCAGTTACTTCCTACCCTTAATCTCTCATCACTGGAGTCTGACTTCATTTGACTCCTCTTGAAGACCCTCCCCAAACTCCTCTTGTAGACCACCCCTAGATTCCTAGCAAAATCTTTCTATATATAAGACCCCATCTTGCCTCCAGGAGAGAGAGAAGGCTACAAGTGTCACAGATACTGAGGCTCCTTAAGAGTCTACCCATTATGGTGAATCTTTAATAAACTTTGCATTTCTTTGACTGAGAGAAGACTTGAGTTGAATTCATTCGGCAGGACTCAATGTGTTGGTATTTTGGGGTCTTGAATACCCCTAATCCTATACTTCAACAGGGTTCTAAACAATTTAGCTCTACTGAATCTCTTATGTTTTCTTTGTCCTTTTTACCTGTTTATGATTCTCTTGGGTCTTGATATTGAAGGTCAAATTTTAGGTTTAGTTCTGGCCTTCTTATAAAGGCTTGAAATCCTATTTCATCAAATGATCAAATTTTTCCTTGATGTATTATGCTCCATTTTGCCAGGTAAGTGATTCTTGATTGTAATCCTAGCTCCTTTACCCTCTGGAATATCATGTTCCTTGACCTCTGATCTTTTAATGTTATAGCTGCCAGCTCCTCTATGATCTTGATTGTGACTCCCTAATATTTGAATTCCTTCTTTCTGGTCACTTGTAATAATTTTTCCTTGACCTGATGGTTCTGAAATGTGGCTATAATATTCCTTGGAGTTTTTATTTTTGTATCTCTTTCCTGAGGTGATCAATAGATTCTTTTAATGCCTCTGTTGCCCTCTGGTTACAGGACATCAGGGTAGTTTTCCTTGATAATTTCTTGAAATATGCTATCCAGGTCCTCTTTTTAATTATGGCTTTCAGGTAGTCCAATGATTCTGACATAGTCTCTCCTGGATCTATTTTCCAGGTCCATTCTTTTTCCCATGAGACATTTTACATTTTCTTCCATTTTTTTCATTCTTTTGAATTTGTTTGATTGATTCATGATGTCTCACAGAGTCATTAGTATCCACTTGTCTAATTATAACTTTTGAGGTATTGTTTTCCTCAATTAGCTTTTGTACTTCCTCTTCCATTTGGACCATTCTACATTTTAAGCAGCTTTCCAAGGCTTTTTTTTTTTCATAATTCTCTTACATTAGTCCCATTTCTTTTCCCATTTTTCTTCTATATCTGTTGTATGATTGGTAAGCTCTTTTTTAAACTCTTCCATGAATTCTTACTGGGCTTGAGATCCCTTCCTGTTTTTCTTTGGGGTTTTGCACATAGGTATTTTAACATGGTTTTCCTTTTCTGAGTTATTATGTCACCACAATAACTTTCAATGCTCAGATTCTTTTTGTTTGTTTGTTTGTTTCTACTCATTTTTTATTTCCTTTCTTTTAAATTTTAGCTCTGCTCACAGGGTGGAAGGGGCACTATTTCTGGCTTCTTGTATCAGTGGTTTAAGGCCCTGGGTGTTTCCCTGGTGCTGAAGGAGGACTCTCTTGTCTGGTAAGCCATAGGGTGGGAGTTGACTGGGAATGCTAGAGGCTATAGGGCTTGACAACTTACCTGGTGCTTACCTGGGATCTGAGTGGTGGTTTCTGACAAGTGCTGAGACCTGATAAGGATTTCTACATTTCCCAGTGGCTACCTTGAAGCCTGTGAAGGTCCGGCCTCTGGAAGATACCTCTTTCCCTGGGTGCTAAGCTGAAACACATTAGTTTTGGGAGGCAATGTTCCTGGTGTTGGTGTTTGCCTGCTCCACCACACTGGAGCTCTGGATCTCCCTCTGATTTGCTGAGGTGGGGCTTGCTGCTGGCTTCCTGCTATGCTCCTGTCCTGGATTGTGCTCCTCTTTCTCCTGAGTGAGATGGACCTTTCTTGCTGATCATTCAAGTTTCTTAGACTTGTTTCTTCCAAATCTTATTAAAATTGTTTCTTCCAATCCTTTTGCTGGTTCTGCTGTTCAAAGATTTGTTTCAGGGTTCTATTTTATGTTATTTGGAGGTGAGTATGGGAGAGTTATAGCTGTTTACTGTTTACTCTGCCATCTTGCCTCCCAGAAATGTCTCTCCCTAGTATTTTCTTGGAACATTTATAGCAAGGTCTATATAAATGTTAGCTGCTACTGTGCTTCTATTGTTGTTCTTAGGCTTCTTCTAATGAACTCATGCCACACACACACCTTTTTGAATTTCCTTTCTCTCCTAAAACCCACATTATAGGTAGTGTATACAAGAACCCTTCATTATAGTTTTTCTGCAGGGTTACCATCTCCATTAGATTGTAGGTAATTTGCCAACAAAAATTCCTTTATGTGGCTGTGCTAGGAACCCCCTTGAAACTTCCTTGAATCTTCCCACTTGATCTGGTGTTGCCCAAAGGCCAAAAGCCTTCCATTATCAATCTGGCTGCTTCCCATCCTTGATCCAAGAAAAATCTCATTAACCTAACCTAACCCTCCATTGTCTGTTACCTCCAGATTGCCTCTGACTGCTTCCTACCCTTAACCCCGTTCTTTTGGTTCCTGGAACCCGAAGTTTTGTCACCCCAGTCTCATCAAGATCCTCTTTAGACGGCCTCCTCTAGTGACCCAAGACTACTAGACCATGCCTAGATTCTTCCCCTAGCCTTTCTGTATCCATCTTACTTCCATGAAGGCGCTCAAATTCAATCTGAGATTTATTCTAGCTGAGATGCAATCCGGTAGGCTTTTCAATACAAGCATCACAAATGCTTAGGATCCTTAAGAATCTACCTAAAATAGTGAATCTTTAGTAAACTTTGTTTTACTTTGGCTGAGAGAAGGAATGAGTAGAATTCATTTGGCAGGACTGGACCTGTGGGTATTTTCAAGTCTCCAGCATCCCTAAACCTAAACCTCAAAAGCTGCAGTGCATTAGAAATACCATGAATCATCATACAGACCAGCAAACATTTACTACGGACTAGATAAATTAATAGATTCTTTTAAGACTGCTAAATATCTATCTAGATATTGCTCTGGGACTCTTTTCATCTAAATATTTTTCTAAAGCTTCTCCTTGCCTTGTCTCCCACAAACCACCCCAAAAAAACAGATAAAATCTTTCTTCCCTCACCCAATTTTCCATTGCCAGATTAAAATAATAATAAAATATATTCTGTATAATTAATTATATTAATGTTTGATGTATACTATTAATGTTTAAAATAATTACGCCAATTACATATTCAATATATTATAAATTATTCTATATTTGGCATAGACACAAATTGTTATATATACTTTTAATCTGGCCTTGGAAAACTGATCGAGGGGAAAAAGATTTTCTTCATGTTTTAAGGTATTTTGAAGGGTAAGGCAATGAGAGACCTATAGGAAAGTATTTAAAGGGAAAGAGTACTGGAGCAACCTCTGAAAGCAAACAATGGAGCGCCATCTCAAGGTCTAATAAGGAACAAAGAAATAACCACCCTTGTTCATTTTTCAGCTCCGGTATTTTCTCCTGGCAAAGGATTCTTCTCTCTAAAATCTTACAATTTTATAATCTGCAATGAAGAAAGTACTAATTATACTGAATTATCATGTAAATAAGGCAGTCCCAAAAGGATGTGCTGGGGGGAAGGGTGGAACGCAGAGGGAAAAAAACCCGAAAAAGTAAAGACGTTCCTAATAGGTTCTGGCTAAATGGGGCGGAGTGTATAAACGCCCAATGAAATCGACCAAATACTTCAATCTGGCGTCTGCTGTGTCGAATTGTCCAATCAGATTGTTCTTGCCTCTATAAATGAACAGCAAAGCGCGACTAAGTCTTCATTTTTCTGAGATTTTTCTTTATTTTGTGTTTTGATATGGCTCGTACAAAGCAAACCGCCAGGAAGTCCACGGGAGGGAAAGCTCCCCGCAAGCAGCTCGCTACTAAGGCTGCCCGCAAGAGCGCGCCGGCCACCGGCGGTGTGAAGAAGCCTCACCGCTACCGGCCCGGCACCGTGGCCCTGCGGGAGATCCGCCGCTACCAGAAGTCCACGGAGCTGCTGATCCGCAAGCTGCCCTTCCAGCGGCTGGTGCGCGAGATCGCGCAGGACTTCAAGACTGACCTGCGCTTCCAGAGCTCAGCCGTGATGGCTCTGCAGGAGGCCAGTGAAGCCTACCTGGTGGGGCTGTTTGAGGACACCAATCTGTGCGCCATCCACGCCAAGCGGGTGACCATCATGCCCAAGGACATCCAGCTGGCTCGCCGCATCCGCGGGGAGAGGGCTTAGATTATAGTCCAAGGTGGCTATTCGCAACTTCTAAAAGGCTCTTTTCAGAGCCGCCTATCTACTCTCAAGAAAAGCTGTAATTTTTAAAAACTGGGTCCTAGATGTTAGTGTATCTGACGAAAGTCGGGATCTCGAACTGGAAAAGTAATGAGCAAAATATCTTGTGATTCTGCATATTAATTGGGTGTGGTAAAGCTCATGCCTTTCCCTAAAATATTCTCATAAGAGAAATATGAATCGCTACCATACTACCCAAATAGCTCCGTCCTCTTCCCGCCAAGAATACTGAATTTAAAAGCTGACAATTTAAACAGCAGCAGCAGCTGGGCTGAAAAACTACATGAATAAATGCTAGCTCTGCAAGTAGAGTAGAAGGCAGCAGTGGGTCATCCAATCACTGCAGTACTTCCCTCTGAAAGTGAGTTGTCAAGGGAATCTTCAAGATAATACCTATTTCAAGTCGAGTTTAAGAATGAATCTAATTGTACAATCTTAATGCATTGCTTTCCTATTTGTTTTATGGTCTAATCTATTAGGATATATGAAATAAGGGCTTTAGCCATGTTTATATAATTACTACTCAAATCACTCCAGATTGGATCTGAAAGTAGCAAAGGATTCTAGAGTGCTGGGAGGACCTCATTCTACATTCCTTTCCATCTCTGTGGCTTAATGGCCAAGATGTGATACTGAACGGGGTCAGCATCTTCTATAGGCTGTAGAAATAGCTAATCTTTTTAATCCATGTGGCATGTAGTTGCTTGTGGAATTTCAATATTGCATTTTATTAGCTGTTTATTCCATGCAGTAAATATTTTAAGCTATGATCTGAGTATGATTTTTGCTTTTTGGAGGGGGGGAAGGTAGAGTAATTGGGGTTAAGTGACTTGTGCAAGGTAACACCTTTAGTTTTGTGTTAAGTATCTGATACCAGATTTGAACTCGTCCTCCTGACACCCTCTATTCACTGTGCCACCTGCCCCCCCCCCCCCCCAACCCAGTGGTCAGTTCTTAAAGGAACATGCGCTTTTAATATCTACTGCACAGGTGTTTTACCCAGAGTTCACTGGGAAACAGCCCAAAGGAGGGCTACATGGAGGTTTGCTTTTACACTTGAAAACTCACTAAGTCAGCTGGGAGTCAGGGCTGACCAAGCTGCCACCCATCAATGTCATGTTTGACAAGATGGATGTTGGAAGTATACCTATTTCGCTAGATAACGAGGTATTCAGGATATATATAATGAGCTAGGGAGTTACTTATAGATAATCTAGTGGAAGGATTCATAGGTGCAGCAATGTACCAAGGGAAGATAAACATTTGGCTGGGACTTGATCATGAATGGTTGCTAGGCAGAGTACTGGCAGGGGGAGAATCTGGCAGAGATAATGGTCTGAGGCTAGGGAGAAATGTGATTTTACAAACTGAGGTTTAAGCACAGGCACCCAAGCACCTCATCAGGCAGAGTCAATATTGTGATTAGTAGTCTGCATGCATTTATTTATTAATTGTCAACTTTGTGTTAAAAGTGCTGGTGATACAAATACAGTCCTTGCTCTTAAAGAGCTCACAGTTTGATGAGGGAAACAATATACAAGCAATGATGTACATATATACACATCTATATATATATATATATAGTGTGTGTGTGTGTGTGTGTGTGTGTGTGTGTGTGTGTGTGTGTGTCTTTCAGAAGGAAGACACCAAGATTAAGGATTGGGAAAGTTGTTCTTTCAAAAGGTGGAACTTTTATGTGAGATTGAAGGAAGCCAGGGATGCCAGAAAGTGGAAGTGATTTTCCAGGGTTACACAGCTAGTTAAAGTGTCTAATGGGCCAGATTTGAACTCCACAACATTAGGCTCCATCTAGTAAGATGAAATTTTAGGTCACAAATACAAATTAAATACAAATACAATTTATTTATTAAAATTAATTAATTAAATACAAATAAATACAAGGTAAAATTAAGATTCACTTAGAATAAGTTCATAAGGACAAAATTGAAAAGGCAAGTTAGGCAACAGTTTGTCTGAAAAAAGTTCCAGGAATTTGTAGTGAAATTCAAGATAATTAGTATGACTTTTTTTTAACAAACATGCAATTTCATCAGGTGACTATTCTCATCATGTAAATTCTCCCCACCACTGCAGATTAGCAATCTGTCTATAATTTATGGCATTTTTAAAACTTGTCAAACATTTTTTTCTTTCCATCTCCCTCCACTGAAAAAAAAAGAAAAATTAACGAGAACTTTTAAACAAATACATAATCCAGTAATATTATATATATATTATATATATATATATATATCTCATACAATATACCGTATTTAGAAATTCATGTCTTATTCTGCATATTAGACCATCACCCTTCTGTCAGGAGGTAGATAACATTCTCTCATCAGCGATTAATTTGGGGTTACATTAAAAGAGGTGTACTTTGCTTGGGTCAGACTGAGTCTGTTCACTTATGAGTATGATAGATTAGTAAGGATACTAATAAGTTAGAGTGCACCCTGAATAAAGAAATCATAATAGTTAAGGGCCTTGAGTTCATATTATATTGTTCTACCCAGAAAACACAAGCAAGGCCCAAGTAACAATTTAGGAAAGGGAGAGGTTTATCCTGGAGAAGACTCAGAAACACTTATCTAGAAAGGCTGTCATGTGGAACCAGTAATACACTTTATTTATCAACTAAGCCAAGACCTCAGATTGATATTAGTGGTTCCAAAATGAGACTTACATTGTTTTCTACATAGTTATAGTCCTTTACAAATGAACCAACCTAAGAAAAACAGATGATAGGTATCTTTAAATATATTAATTATGCATAATCTAAAGAAGAATGCTGACAGGAGTTGAAATTTCTTTGTTCAGTAGTACACCATTAGATTTATCAGTTCCCCACCTGTTAAATGTTTCCTTATAATCACATCATAGATTGAGAGTTGGTAGGAAACCTGGGGTTCACTAGTCCAACCCCTAATTTTACAAATGAATTTAGAGAGATTAAATGAATGACTCGTCCTATTCATACAGGGCCATACCACTATTGATTTCACTCTCTTCCCCTGTTCAGTATTTACTACCTGCTACCTATCCCCCTGGAGTTCATATCAGTTTTAAAGTAACCACCAGATAGGGGCTTGTGATTTTATTTAACTGCAGATTATTTAATAAGATTTACATTTTTCAATAATAATACACAATCTATGTTTGAGACATACTGAATCAAAATGATGAGGTCTAGGGATGATAAAATCAAATCCTTCTTCCATATTACAATCATTCAAATAATTGAACACAACTAACAGACATTTCCCTCTCAATCTTCTCTGCTAAGAAACCTTTTGGAATAATAGGATCTTCAGAGAAATAATGAAGTCTATCATAAAGGGGCAACAGAGCCTCAGCTATTTAGAACAGCTAGGTGGCACAATAACAGGACTTGCAGCCAGAGAGATCTGCTTTCAAATGCAATGTCAGATACTTACTAGCTATGTCACCCCTGGCAAGTTACTTAACCTCAGTTTCTTCCTCCATAAAATGGGGATATTAATAGTACCCACAACCCAGGGCTGTTGGGAGGACTCAGTAAGGTCATTTTAAAGGATTTTGCACAGTTCCTAGAACACAGCATGTACCATATCAATGTTAGTTGTTGTTGCTACTGTTATTATTATTAATTTCCCACTTGTAAGATTTCAGACAATAGACAATGAAAGTCCCTTTCTGATAAAAAGTTTAGGAACAAATACACAAGCCAATCCAGCAAAAGCAGAAACTTGAGATATTCAAAAGGACATGATCAAAAGATGTCTTGCTGAACTCTAACAGCACTGTGTCTAGCCTTCACTTTAAGACTTTAGGTAGGAGGAGGCACTGGAAAAACTACATAAGCCACTAAGGAATCTTGGGTGCCATCTAGCCCAAACCAAGTCCCTTTATTTTACGTGAGAAACTGAGATCCGGAATTACTGTCTTGTGCTAAATGACACAGGAAACAAGATGGAATAAACTCACATCCTCTGACTCCAAAGCCCTGATCTTCACACAAAATTATGCTATTTTTATTTATTTTTAAAAAATCGATAAGACTAGAATTGGAGGTTTTCCTTGCCCACAAATACATAATTCACCCAACTGCTGCTGCTATTGTTGTTTTAAGAAACTAAACCCTTAGAAAATTAGGACAGCTTTTTACAAAAACCATTTGTGAACAGTTACATGCGGTTTACTGAGAACTGTCTTTTTCTGGTGGCAATCTTGAAGCCCAAAACAGTTAGAATTTATAGGAATTTAAAGATCTTTAGCTTTTTCCAAACTAGATGGAAAGCTCTGTAATGGGGCCAGCCAAGTGGGAACTATCCAGTTCAGATAATGACCAGTTTGGTTGACTTAAGACAAAAAAACGACACCTAAGTAAATCATAACATCCTTAATTTAATTTGTTTCCCTTTTCTGGGGCATTCTGTCTAGCCTTATTCCCGCCCTCTACTTTAAAAACTAGACACATATTGGTTCTGAGTCTATTCAAATAAGGGTTTGTGAAAGGCTAATGTCTAATTGGATGAAATAAAACCACTAATCTAAGTAGGAGGGGCTATGTAAATTATCAGATGCTAATTCTACTTTTCAATTGGTTGGTTCATCAAAAGATGTTTGCAACCAATCAGACCGTGTGGTTTACTCTACCTCCTGAAGGTATAATAAGTTGCTGCGCCACAGCAAGTATAAGGTTTCCTCCTTTGGAGAACTGAACCTTGTCCTGTTTTTGCGGTGGTGCGTTTTAGACGAGATATTTTTCGACTATGTCAGGCCGTGGCAAACAAGGAGGCAAGGCTCGTGCTAAGGCTAAGACGCGGTCGTCTCGCGCTGGGCTCCAGTTTCCAGTTGGCCGTGTTCATCGTCTGCTTCGCAAGGGGAATTACTCTGAGCGAGTAGGAGCTGGAGCGCCTGTATACTTGGCTGCTGTGCTGGAATACCTCACTGCTGAAATTTTAGAATTAGCTGGTAATGCTGCTCGCGACAACAAGAAAACGCGTATTATACCGCGTCATCTTCAGCTGGCCATCCGTAATGACGAAGAACTCAACAAACTGCTGGGGAAAGTCACTATAGCTCAGGGCGGTGTCCTGCCCAACATCCAGGCCGTACTGCTGCCTAAGAAGACTGAGAGTCACCACAAAGCTAAGGGCAAGTAAAACAGCTAATTTCTGCGTTGGGCCCTAGAAATCCTAATTTTGAACCCAAAGGCTCTTTTCAGAGCCCCTCATATAGACAAAAGGGAGCTTGTGTACACCCACTAGCTTTACTAGCTTTTTTTAATGCAATTCTCAAGGGATAGGGTAATAGAAACATTTCTGGGAAACCAGCTTTCTGTACTGATTACACCTTTATGACGCTATGAAAATATTGCAGGCCATTAGAACGGAAATAATATCGAGTCCTATTCTGCATGGTCGACTCTAACTACACATTTAGAGTTTTCTTGGTATTTCTTTCTCTAGTTCAACTATTTTGCAGATGAGGAATTGAAGCAAACTAGGTTAAGTGACTTAAACTGTAGTGTAGTAATGAGGCTAGATTTGAATTCAGAAATAAGAGTCTGCATAATTTCAGGCCTATCCGTTTAGCCACTGCGCCACCTAACTGCCCTAGAAGGGATGTTGGTGTGTAATCTGTAGAGGGGCAAACTGTTTCCAGTTTGCTGTAAGTCACTCAAGGTTAGACTCAACTCATGTGGAAACAGACAAGTAACTATTAAGTGCCTTTGTGATACAGACAGCAGCAGCATTTTACAAAGGAAACGAGTTTTGAGTTAGTTGCCAGAACAAAAGCCTTAGCAGGTCTTATTTCCAGACCAGATCTTCCACTTGCTAAAACTTTTGAGATGTGATTAAAGCTCACCTGTTGGGAGCTTTTGCTAGTAGAATATCAGACCTTAATCGCATAATTGAGGAGAGTTGTAAAAGTACCTTCCAGTTCTTTACAGTATCACTGATGATTGTTCCCAGTAGCCCCCCCATCTTCATGGGAAGCAGGAGTTTGGCCTTACACAGAATAGATGAAGCATCGATTTTTGCCTTAACTGCCCTGCCTGGTAATGAGTTCCAGCCAGTGATACCCTTGTCTTTCAGCATCAAGCTCTTTCCTAGTCAGATCTGAGGTCAGTTTCTGCCAGTAACTGCCTCTGCTAAATCACTCCCCATCTTAAGCCTTGCAGCTCTAAAAGAGATGAATTTCTCCAGCCCTAATCTCTCTTATATCCAATCTTAAATCTCTAACTGCCTATTGAATTGGATTTTTCATAGATATCTTAAATTCACCCTGTAGAAACTAAACATTATCTTTCCCTTCAAATGCTCCCTTTTCCCTAAATTCCCCCAACATGACTAAGGACCCATCCATGTATACTAAAAAAATATGAGTTAATCTTTGATATGAGAGCGAGAAAGGAAAACTCAATCGATTTCATCGGCCACCAAATTCTTATCCATTCTACCACTGGAATACCTCTGGCGTACATTCTCCTGTTTCCATCAGATCAAAGCCAACTTTTTATCTTGCCTGAACAAAAGTAATTTCTTCTCTATTCTCCCTGCCTCTATCTATCTCTCTTTAAAATGCTGCCTGATTAATCTTTCTTATGTACAAATGGAGGAACTTCAGGAGAAAACTTTTCAAAAAATCTATATAGTTGAATCATGTTTTCAACTTTATGGAAGTCAAAAAATTATCAAAAGGAGAAAAAAACTCAAATTATGTCAATTGGGTTCTGAAATGTAAGGAGAACAGTTGTTTTCTAGTCATTATACATATATCCATTTCTGCAAGCTATGTGAAAGACCCTGCATGTTTACTATCAGCATTATTATACAAGTCTATGAAAATGTAACTCCTCCCCCCCCCCTTTCAAGGATATCACAGATTTGAAGCATGTTGTAGGCGTGTGTCAGGATCTGCTCACAAACCCCCAACAATGTTTCTTTTACTAATCAGTCAGAGGACAGATTAGTTTAAAGCAAAACATTTATTTAATTACCTACCAAACCTAGACTAGTAGATAAAAGCTATTAAAATCTTGAGTGGTTGATAAATATGAATTGAATGAATTTCAGAGGAGGGAAGGTGAAAGAGTAATAGTAGTAAAAGAGGGCCTGGAAGTGGCATTGGAGGCCCAAGGAATGTTCCAATTCCTTCCCCTACTGTGCCCCTCCCCCAATAATTCAAGTTATCTGTGGCAGTGCAACCAAGCCTGGAAAGGTTAGCCAAGGAATCTATGTCATCAGGAAGAAGCCAGGTCTCAATGAAAACTTAAAAAAAAAAAAAAAATTACTTCAACATATTTTTTTCCCTTTGTAATCCTTTGCATTTTATTCCATTAATTTAAAATCAGCATTTTGAGAATGTATCTACAGGCTTCACCAGATTTTCAAAGAGTTCCATGACAAAAAAGAGCTCAAGAATTCCTTTACTAAGACTAAGTTCTAAACCTGGCACTCAACCTAATTGGTAAGGGCTATGTAAATTAATAGATGCTAAACCACAATCTGTCTCCATTCTTTGGGGAGCAGCTGCCCTTGCAAGGCAAATTGTGTGCGCAGTTAGTGGACAGAGTGCATCTGTGCTCTTGGAAGAATTTGGAAAAACTTTTCATGAATGGTAGTATTAAGTGATACTATCTGGTTATGAGTCCTTTGACTAACCAACCTAAAATTGCCATCAGCTTTTTGCATATGGTCCATCCAGTGGGACAAGTTTCATCCAATCAGTTTTCAAAGTACACCAGTATTTCTCATTTAAATACACCAAACTACAGCTTGATTAGACCTTTATTTTCTTCCTCAAAATTTTAGGCTTTGCAGTGTTGCACAGTCCTTGAAGACCACGTAGTCTGCCTCTATCTGAAGAATGATTTTAGAAGATGTTTTGACCAAAGCCCAAGCACAGCCTGAAGGAGTTACTCCATCTACATGTACAGCATACAAGATGCTGAAGCAGGTCCATCCTGACATGGGCATCTCAGATAAGACCACGGGCATCATGAACTCATTTGTCAAAAACATACATTATCACTGGCAAGGCCTGAAGAATTACAAGAAGCACTCCACTGTCATGTTCTAGAAGATCTAGACAGCTGTGAGCCTGCTGCTTTCAGGGGAGGTGACCAATCACAGCCTGTGCAAGGACATCAACTTCAAGTAGGCTTAGCCTTTTGTTCAAGAGACAAGAGAGCTTCTTGAAAAGGGAATGAAGACTTGATCATACCTGTGTTTTAAGAAAATTGATTTGGCATCTATGTGAGAGTAGGGGGAAATTATATGAAAGGAGACTCTGTGACGACAGAAAAGAATATATGGGGGAGATAATATTCAGAAAAATTGAAAAGACTTGGCAACTACTGGATATGAAAGGTAAGACAGTGAGATATAAAGGATGAGGGATTCAATGCTGAGGTCAGATATGTGAGAACAGTTGAAGGTGAAAGAATTCACTTAGACATTCTCTGTAACCAATGGGAACTACATGAAAGCTACCCAGGCCTCCATAGAAAGAAAGCTAATCAAGACCCTGATATTTGGGGGAGTTACACTAATAGAGAGCTTTATGAATGAAGATTTAAGGACAGGACAAGAAAGGATTTTGACATAGAATGAGGGAAACAAAGGGAATTCTTTATGGTTTAAACATTTAAGGACAGGGCAGGGGGACATAGGTTAAAGATTAAGGGACAGGGGGGAAACAAGATAGAGGAGACAAAAGCAATTCTTTTTGTCCAGGTTACGAAGTTTTATAGTACTTCAAGATAAGGGGAAAAGGACTTAAGAGCTACAGAATGAGCCCCAAACCCTCTCAGGACAGCGTTCACAGTACTAGAAAAACAACTCTTAATATTCTTTTTAACCTTTAGGGAACCCTTTGTATCCACATCCTTGAGGAGCAAAAGATGACCGAGTCTGTGAACCTATGTAATTGGAAGGTGCCTTGGAACCAACAACATCCTGATCCAGCTCTTTCTTCCCACCCACAACCTGGAGAGTATTTACCTAAAAGAACTCCCCATGGGATCTGATTGGTCTCAACTTCCCTCCTGCAGCTTTCTTCTTCCCATTCCTCAAACTAATAGGAAATAGGCCCAGGACAAAGTTATCCCTGGGAACTGATTGACCTCAGGTTCCCTGATGTAGTTTCCCCATTCTTCTTCTACTGGGAGAGAATAAAAAGTCCCAACTACTTGGATTCAGTACTTCTAGGGGAATTTTTTTTTCTTTTTCACAATTAACAAGACTTTATTTTGTCTCCCTCCCATCTGTCTTTTTTCTCACCTTTTTTAAAATTTATTTTTAGTTTTCAACACTCATTTCCACAAGATTTTGACTTACAAATCTGCTCTATCTCATATCCTCCCCCACTTCCCCCCTAACTTTCTAATAGGACAAGATGGATTTCTATATGAAGAGGGAAGGGTGATAAGGAGTGGGGGAGGGTAAGTGGTTCTGCCAGGGACCCACCCTGGCATCCAGTCTGGAAGGAATCACCAGGCTCAAGCAAACTTTGAAGCCAAAATTGTAAAGTTACACTGCACAAGGACAGCAGGCTAGATTCTTATGGAACCTGCAAACTTGCAGAGGCCACAGGCATAGTTTTAAGGTGTCAATTATGCTAACTAGGTGAGTAAGGGTGGGGTCAGGGAAGAGTTAAGGAGTGGTCAGTGCTCAAAGGACCATACACCTTTAATATCAACTGCGCAGGTGTATTGCCCATGATTCACTGGGAAATAGCTCAAGGGGGGGCTAGCTGGAGGTATGGTTTTAGGCCTGATATGTCACTAAAGAGTGCCCAGTCTGCCACCCACCAAGGTCATCTGAGACAGTGTAGCTATATAATTGACTAAGGAGTTACCCTATAGATAAGGTATTGAAGAATTTATGGTGGGGCTAGCCACTCTAAGGGAGATAACATTTACATAACTTATTGTTTCAAGCAGAGATAAACAGGTCATGAGTTGTTGCTGGGCAGAGTGCTGGAAGGAGGAAGGGGAAGAGTCAATGCTCTGAGGCTGGGGGGGTGGAAATGTGATCTTACAGATTGGTTTTACAAATTGATTTTACAGACATAGATCCCAAAGCACCCCACTTACAAACTGATGTTACAGATTGATACTACAGACATATATACATCACAAGGACCCCATCATATACCCCAATGCCTATGTATCTTATTTCCCAGTTGTATGTAAAAAACAATTTTTTGTAGTTTATTTTTTTTACTTTTTAATTTACATCATTCATTTCTACAAGATTTTGAGTTACAAATTTTCTCCTCATTTTTCCCCTACCCACCACCCCAAAACAGCTATCCCAATGAATATCCCCTCCCCCATCTACTCTCTCCTATATCTTCCCCCATGCCCCCTTTCCAGTTGTAATGGAAATACAGATTTAAAGATCTTCCCTGTCCCTAGGCCCTTTGATTGGCTTAAGAGACTCTGAAAACCTTCCTGGATTTGAAAATATACTCTGCCTCCTCTAATAGGCTGAATGTGGTCACATGGAGCCTGTGGTAGGAGGCTTGGTTTTCAGGAATGACCACACCTTGATGCTGTGTGATTGGACAGTGGGTCAAGAAGGTTGTTACATTCTCTGAGCCAGGAGAAGACTATATAATCCCTGATAGGAGGCTTTGATTTGGGGCTCACTTTGAGAAGTGTTGTGTCATTTGACCAGATGGGACTCTGGGCAGCTGTGTAGAGCCCACTGGCTTTGAAAACCCAGATGTTGATGCTTCCCTCTCTGGTAACTGTGATTTTGGTATTGATAATGGTTGGACAGTTTGGAAGCCTGTTTGATCTGTATATACTCTGAAGTTCGGGGTGCTGACCTTTTCCCCCTGAACGAGATAATATGTTTGATTTTGAGTTGCTTTCTTTCTGAAAAGCAAATCTAAGAACCTGTGTTGGCAGCCACTCTGGGTATGCTGGGGTACTTGCAGATACACCAGTAGGGCATATAGTGGATATATTGTGAAAGACTGACTATATTTCCTTCCATCCCATCCCACCCCACACTTGTTCTATTCTCTACTTTGACCCTGGCCCTTTTCAAAAATGGGTGCTTCCAACTTCCCTCCCCTCTAGCCTGCCCTCCCTTTATCCTCCCTCTCATCCCCTCCCCCCCCTACTCTCCTGTAGGAGTAGGGTGAGATAACCTATTTCATTGAGAATAAGGCTGACTCATTCCCTTTTGCCTTCCTGTCCTTCCCCTCCATTGTAACAGTTTTCCCTTGCCTCTTCTATATGAGATAGTTTACACCATTCTGTCTCTCCCCATCTCCTCTCATTATATTCCTCTCTCACCTCTTAATTTCACCTTTTTAAGTATCATCCCTTCCTATTCAACTGATCTTGTACCCTCTATGTATACCTCTACACATATATACACATACTCACATATGTATTCATCCACCCATATACCCCCCTTTATAGACATATATATATATATATATATATATATATATATATATATATATATATATATATATATATATATATATATATATATATATATATATATTTCTGTTCAACTATTCTCATACTGAGAAAAGTTTCATAAGTTACAATTATCATTTTTTCCATGTAGGAATGTAAGTAGTTCAACTTTGATAAATTCCTTATGATTTCTTGTCCCTGTTTACATTTTTTTTTTTTTGCTCTTTGGAGGGCATTTGGGGTTAAGTAACTTGCCCAAGGTCACACGGCTTTTTGTTTGTGTGTGCATTAAGTGTCTGAGGCCAGATCTGAACTCAGGTCCTTCTGACTCCAGGGCAGACACTCAACTCACTGCACCACCTAGCCACCTCCTTGTTTACCTTTTCATGTTTCTCTTGCTTCTTGTATTTAAATGTCAAATTTTCTATTCAACTCTGGTTTGTTCATCAAGAATACTTGAAAAGGGGCAGCTAGGTGGCACAGTGAGTAGAGCGTCGGCCCTGGAGTCAGAAGGACCTGAGTTCGGATCCGGCCTCAGACACTTAACCCACACAAACAAAAAAACCTAGCCATGTAACCTTGGGCAAGTTACTTAACCCCAGTTGCCCAGCCAAAAAAAAAAAAAAAAAAGAATACTTGAAAAGTCCTCTGTTCCACTGAATGACCATATTTTCCCCTGATACATGATACTCAGTTTTGCTGGGTAGGTGATTCTTGGTTTTAATCCCAGCTCCTTTGATCCCTGGAACATCATATTCCAAGCCCTTTCATCCTTCAGTGCAGAAGGTGCCAGATCCTGTGTTATTCTGATTGTGTTTCCACAGTATTCAAATTAATTATAATATTTTCTCCTTGATCTGGGAACTCCAGAACATGGCTAGAGTATTCTGAGTTTTCTTTTTAGGATCTTTTTCAGGAGGTGATCAGTAGATTCTTTCGATCTCTGTTTTGCTCTCTGGTTCTAAAACATCAGGGCAATTTTCCTTGAGAATTTCTTGGAGGATGATTTCTAGGTTCTTTCTTTGATCATGGCTTTCGGGTAGTCCAATCATTTTTAAGTTATCTCTCCTGGATCTATTTTCCAGGTCAGTGGTTTTTCCCATGAGGTATTTCACATTGCCTTCCATTCTTTCATTTGTTTGGATCTGTTCAACAGTATCTTGGTTTCTCATAAAGTCACTAGCTTCCATTTGCTCCAATCTAATTTTGAAGGAATTATTTTCTTCAGTGAGTTTTAGAAATTCCTTTTCCATCTGGCCAATTAGACATTTTAATGTATTCTTCTCCTCATTGACTTTTTGGGTGATGCAGGAGTTTTGACTTTGTTGACTTCTTCTGGTTCCATGTTTTGATCCTTTTTGTCCCCAAGAAAGGATTCTATGGTCTGATTGTGCTTCCCCTGCTCTCTCATCTTGCCAGCCAATTACTTGACTTTTAAACTCTTTGCCATAATAGAACCCTGCTTCCAGAGTGGAGAGAGCTGTGTCCCAAATTGCTGGAGTTTTAGCAAATGTTGTCAGAGGTCTGAGGAGGGTGCCCTCTCCACAGCCACCACAAGCTCTGGTACACTAGCCACACACCCCAGGACCACCACCCATGATAGCAACCCAGGTCAAAGCAAGAGTGATTACCCTCTGAATGGTCACTTGGTCCCCCTATTTGCAGGCCAGGAACTCTGGAGGTAGCCACACTGCAGTGGCTGCAACCTCACCTCCACCACCTCTTGCCCCGAGGAGAGGGACCTGACCTTGCTCTTCTGTCACCTGGTTCCAATAGAGTTCCCCACTCACCTTTTACTTTCTCTTTGGTATTTATGGGTTGAGAAGTCTGGGAACCACCACAACTGCTGTTGATACAGGTCTGTGCTACTGGTCAGAATCTCCCCAGGACTGGGCCCACACATTGGGCTCCCAGCATGCTGTGATAGCCCCTTCCTGCCAGCCTACCAGGCTGCCTTCATTGGGAGATTTGTTTCTCTCTGTCACTTTGTGGGTTCTATAGCTCTAAAGTTTGTTTAGAGTCATTTTACAGGTATTGGAGGTGGCTGGAGTGGGAGCTCAGCAAGTTGCTCCTTTTACTCTGCCATCTTGGCTCTGCGCTCTAGGTGGAAGCAGACAGGCTTCCAGACTGTCCAACCATTACATCAATACCAAATCACAGTTACCAGAGAGGGAAGCATCAACATCTGGGTTTTCAAAGCCAGGGGGCTCTCAAAAGCTGCCCAGAGTCTCATCTGGTCAAATCACACAACACTTCTCAAAGTGAGCCCCAAAGCAAAGCTTCCCCTCAGAGACTATATAGCCTTCTCCTGGGTCAGAGAATGTAACCACCCTCTTGACCCACTGCCCAATCACACAGCATCAAGGTGTGGTCATTCCTGAAAAACAAGCCTCTTGGCACAGGCTCCTGTGACCACATTCAGTCTATTAAGGGGCAGAGTATATTTTCAAATCAAGGAAGGTTCTCTGAGTCTCTTAAGCCTATCAAAGGGCCTAGGGGCAGGGAAGATCTTTAAATTTGCATTTCCATTACAGTGGATTCTTTAGAGCAATGGTATCACACACATAGAAACAGATTCCTGTGGGCTGGGTATTGACTTAGAGAACCACACATTCACATTTGTATTTTTCTTTATTTTGTTCAAAATTTCCCAATTATATTTTAATCTTGTTCTGGTTTCACTATAGACACTGAGAGAGAAGCTAATTGCCACTATAACCTTGTTACATACTGTTGTGTTTCAGTAAAGTAAATCTCCTTTGTTAAATGCTCAATGACTTACATTTCATCTCATCATGCAACCAGAACTAATGACAGTAAAGGTGTTAAGAGTTGGGTCTCCAATAGATCAAAATAAGGAAATTGAGAAGGGTAGCCTTGGGAGGAAGGGTAAAAGGTATTGTTTGAATATTTTGAGTTTGAGATGCCTACAAGACATTCCTTTGGAAATAATGCATGACTAAAGCTCAGAATAAAGTTGCATATATATATACAATCATTTTTGCTATAGTGTATGTTTTGAAAACAAATTTGTTTCACTATTGATATATTAGGGAGCTTTGGGCATAATTAAATTTTGCATTTGCACTATTTTTTTTTGTGAGGAAAACTGTACCACAGTTGCAGGACATGAAGTGTATCATTAGCTACAACAGATGGAGAAGGGATATGTCCTTATTAGTAGATAATTGCACTAAATTAAATGGAACTACCCATATCCAAGCTATTGGCAAGACCTATTGATTTCACCTCTGAAACATATCTCAAATATACCCCCTTCTCTACTCTGATTGCCACTACTCTAGTGTAGACCCTCATTATCTTATTCCTGGGCTGTTTTAGAATAGTCTGCTTGCCTCATCTCCTCCCACTCTAATTCATCCTCCATTCATCAGCCACTAAAGGGATTTTCCTAAAACACAGGTCTGATCATGTCACCCCACCAAACCCATCCTAGCTGTGCTCCAGGGTCTTCCTGTTGCATCCAGGAGCAAATAAAAAGTATTGTATTTGCCATTTAGTGCCCTTAATAACCTTCATAACCCCTCCTACCTTTCTAGTCTTCTTATACCTTATTTTAATCCAGTAACACTGGCTTCCTGTTTCAGGAAACCAAACACTCCATCTCTTGGACTCTAGGCGTTCTTACTGTCTATCTGCCATGCCTGGAATTCTCTCCCTTTTTCCCTCCAGTTATGACCTTCCTAGCTTCCTTTAAGTCTTGACTAAAATCCCACCTTCACCATCATAGGAGGACTCAGCACATTTCATTAGACTGTACTAAAAGAAAATGCATTTTTTGAAGTGACATAACTTTTCTCAGCCTTAGTTTCCACTTCTGTAAAATGATAATAATAGTAATAAATAATAATAGCAGATATGTCCCAGGGTTATTTATTGTGTGGATTAAATGAGGCAATATATATATATATATAAAATGCTTGGTAAACTTTAAAGTGCTATATAAGTGCTATTATTGTGATAGCTATTATCAAGGGCAATTTAATACTATTTGATGTTAACATTTAATACTTAACAATAAATTTAATACTATTAATATTTAATACTATTTTTCTTGTATTCTAAAAGATCATGACTCCTGGAAATGGACTCTCATTCTAGAGAGAAAAAGGCATGCATAGCTAAGACCCTTCAAATTTAAAGATCTCTTTCTTCATGGGGAGAAAAATATGTATAAAATGGGAATAACTGTCCAATCTAATTTGTGAAAAAATTTAGAATCTAAAACTTAATATTTTTTAATTTACTGAACTTTATTTTAAAAAATACAATCTTTGCCAAAAGATCAAACTCTTCTTCTTCCCCTAAAATACAACACAAGCTTTTCAGTATTATTTTCTTGGATAAAAAATGGTTTTTCCAACTGGATACTGTTCACCAAGTACTGAACTCTTCCATAAAGGATTTACATTGGAGTTTCATGGCTGGTGACTACAGACACATTCTTTTAAAATTTTAGATTTCACCTTCCTTGTCATTCTTATCTATAACAATAAGAGCTCAGTCAGGGTCATGAGCTAAGACATGAAACACCACATGGTCAGAGGAGTCAAATGGGGAAAAATGTCCGATTGACTTTTCAATGATCTGGTTCTAGCTACAGAAATCCCCAGGTAGAAATGTCAGGCTCTTGGAAGCCAGAATTGGGAAGGAAGGCAGTTCCCAAAACCTGAAAGGGAATTGGGTTTACTTGAAGCAGACATGCCACCAGAGCAGGTGAAGGAGTGCCTTAGATGGTGGTCCTTTCTCTCCATTTGGAATGGCAGGTATTATATACGGGTATTTTGTCCATAGGAATATCATTTTTAGTTGCTTATACTTTTAAGACATTTGAGTGTTTGGGGACTAGATTTTTGTCTAAAATCTGAGACAATTTTTACTTTTTGTCCTTTATGATTTCTTGAAATATAGCTCTGGGAAAAAAAAAAAAACAGGCTTTTAAAAAAAGTAATGGTTTTGAAGGAGCCCAGTGATTCTTCAGCCCATTGTGTTTCAAATAGAGTGACTTGCCTATACCCTAAAACCCAAATCACTGGCTTTTATTGAATGGTCAATAGGCCCAAGCCTCTGTGACTCTTTGTCCAGGTTTTGATGGCTTAGAATGAGTATAAATAGGAATTCTTTTCTGTTCTGCCCAGAAACTTTGAGAGTCTTCCCCATCCAAATTTGTAATGGTAAATTCTTTTGTCTCAATAGAGACTTAGCCCTTTGTCACTGAATAGGTGTGGCCTTAGACAAACTAAGACCTGGGAAAGACCTTAATTTTAAAAAGTCTTTTACTACAAGCCGATCTATCACCAGTCATCTTGACTTTTTTTGACACTGAACCTTGCTGACTCTGAAGAAGAAAATAAGGCTGAAGATTTTTCACAGCTCTGCCTCATTTAAATCCAATTCATGCTTATTGGTAAAGGACAAAAAACAATAAAATCACAGCTTTTACTGGAGGATTCACCCTATCCCTTTTAATTCCAGCATCTGACTTCTGTTAATCATATCCTATCAACCTTCTGTCTAGCTTGCTTTGTGTGTATTTGTTGGCACGATGGCTCCCCAGTGAGATTACAAGCTCCTGGAATGTAGGGATTATCTTCTGCCTCTTTTTGTACCATCATGTATCTATTTCAGTGCCTGGAATATAGTAGGTGCTTAAGAAATGTTTTTGATTGATTGAATGTCCTCCTTATTTAAGTAATTAAGTCCTTTTTTGTACCAATTACGGGAACAAAGAAGACACTGAAGGGAACCAGCTGTTGCAGCTGGTCCTTGAGTTCATACAGGCATACACAACAAAATGGAGAATACAGAACAAAATGGAATCAGTTATGTTCCACACAAAAAATCTATTTTCAACAGCCTCTAAGCACTACCATACCATCTTCTGCCATAACTTGTTGTACCTTAATAAAATCGAGACAGAAATCCCATCTGGTCAAATGACACAACACTTCTCAAAGTGAGCCCCAAAGCAAAGCCTCTCATCAGGGTTTATACAGCCTTCTCCTGGCTCAGAGAATGTCACAAACCTCTTGACCCACTGCCCAATCACACAGCATCAAGGTGTGGTCATTCCTGAAAACCAAGCCTCCTACCACAGGCTCCATGTGACCACATTCAGCCTATTAGGGGGCAGAGTATATTTTCAAATTAAAGAAGGTTCACAGGGTCACTTAAGCCAATCAAAGGGCCTAGGGGCAGGGAAGATCTTTAAATCTGCATTTCCATTACACAATTATACAGGTGTAATCATGCAAAATAAATTCCCATATTAGCCATATTTTTCTTTTAAAAAGCAAGAAAAAATAAAGGGGAAAAGTATACTTCAATTTGCCCTCAGAGTTCAGTTTTCTCTCTCTGGAAGTGGACAATGTTTTGTTTTACCATGAGTCCTTTAGAATTATCTTGTATGATTGTATTGATCAGAGTAGCCAAGTCTTTCATAGTTAGTTGATCATCATTACAACATTGCTGTTACTATGCACAATGATCTTCCAGTTATTCTCACTTTACATCAGTTCATATAAGTTTTGACGTGTTTTTTCTGACACCAACCTTCTAATTTTCCACAATACAATAGTACTCAGTCACAATCATATGTCACAACTTATGCAGCCATCCCCTAATTAATGGATTCCAACTCTTTGCAAAGCAAAAAAGAGCTGCTATAAATGTTTTTGTACATATAGGTCCTTTTCCTTTTTCTTTGGGTTACAGATCTAGGAGTGATTAAAAGGGCATGCAGCACTTTAACTCTTTGGGCCTCGTTCCAAATTGTTCTCCAGAATGGTTGGACCCGTTATACTCTACCAATAATTCATGAATGTACCTGATGAGGTACAGGCTCTGGGAACCCTCTTGAACTCTGATTAAATCTTCCCACTTGATGAGGCATTTGCGTGAGGCCATAATAAGCCTTTCATTATGGCTAGGCCCAATGTCTTACTAGCCTAGACTTCCATTGCCCATCTACTTCTTACCCTTGAGCCTATCAAAATATCTATGCCCAAATCAACTGTTACACCCTTGACCTGGCCTAGCCCACCATAGTCGGTCTTATTTTTACAAATTTCACTCAGTTCTATACTTAGGATATATCTGAAAAATGAGGCCTTGCAAGGGTGTAGACCACCTAGAGATGGTTTCACCTCTAAGAAGCTACTGAGATACCAAAGAAAGAGATGGCATTCCACATCAGTATGGTTGTAAATAGGTTTTACTGGGGGCAAATTACTCATGAGGCTAATCCTGGGCGGCAGCAGGACAACAGCAGTTGTGGGCATCACACTTAAAACAATCCAGATATTTTATAGAAACAAAACCAAAGAAGTCTTAGTTCTAAGAAAAGGCCTGTGGTCACATGGGCCACATGTAAATTTTCCCATGGGAGTTTTTTTACTGTTTACAGTAATTTTGATGCCATAGGTCATATTCTCAGGCTCTGGTTCTCACCACACAGGCCTTTATCAGAGAAACTTCCTGAATATTTTTTATATTACTTCATTGTCTATAGTACCTTTTAGCAAAATATATACCCAACTTATAATGGGCCATTCTGGATGAAGGATGATTGTATGACTTTGTTTAGTGGCCAATAACAGGTAAGCAACTATTTTTCCTCAATAGTCTCTAACACTAGTTTTTGGTTTCTTTTTGTTTTCTGGATTAGAATTTTTTCATTTATCTTCCTCTGTAAAGATGGTGCTTTGTCTCAAGCTATTTTTCCTAAATCTATCTCAAGGCAACATTGTTCCCATGGGTTTTCTTCCTCACCCTAAAGTCTAGCCTCCTCCTTCCCATTTGTCATTCCTTTCCCTAGTTTTGGAGTTTTGTATAATTTATTGATTCTTTTCTTCTTCTTCCTTTTACCTACTTTCCTTATTCTTCCCAGTGAGGTTCTTGTGGGTTTGGTGAAGTCTGAAAAAGTCTGAAAGAGTGTGGAGCTGGTAGGAAATGAATTATTATCCTCTGCCATGCCAATCATCATTTTTCCTGCATTTGCCATGAAACCGCTTCTCTGGGTTCATGTCCTCCTACCCCTTCTGGATGTCAGTTTGTAAGGGCAAGGAAAGTAGTAATTTGTTCCTTGTTTCAGCTAATCAAGTGCCTTTGAGCCTCATCTTTGATTATGTTGACTCTTTGTTAGAAACATTATACATTGTGTTGTCCTTAATAGGCCTAAGGAAGTTTGGAGACCTTCCCTGCACTTAATAGGCCTAAGGTCATCACATGGAACCTACTGTGGGAGGAGGTTGCCAAAAGAGCAGGACTGAAAGGGAGAATGCTTGTGATTTTGCCATTCTGGAGTTCTCTGTCTGTTGATTTGTCAGCCAAAGACTTGTCTGCTGTTTTTGGACAGAAGTCCTGAAACAGGACTTTACTGATCATCCAGAAACCCTGAAAGAGGACTTCACTGCTGTTTACAGAAATCCTGGGACTTAACTGCTGATTTCTGTTTTATTTCTCAGACAGAAGCTTTGTCTGTTGGGTTGTGTTGCTTTGTCAGACAGAAAGTGAATTGAAGAAGGGGTGGAACCAAGGTGGTGGCGTAGAAACACCATTTCCAAGGTGCTCTCCCACCAGACCTCTTCCAAACCATGTAAAAGGGGACTCTGAACAACTTCTGGAGCACCCACTGAATGACACAGAGAAGTTGACCACCCACTGAGGACAGCCCAGCAGCCCTACAGGGAAGGCCAGCGCAGTGCTCTGGGAGATGACAACCCAGCGCATGAAGAGCCAAGCCCAGGTCTTCCTGAGCTGCGGTTTTAGCCCTAGGGCGGCCAGGCCAGCAGCTGGCTGGAGGGACCCCAGAAGTCCAGCAGCTGTGACAATTCCAGAATTATCAACACAGACATGCCTAGGACAAAGTAAGAGGTTAGCGCCTGATGGACTTTGGGACCAGTATTTGGAGAACAGTGTCGGCTTCCTCCCCTGGGGGCTAGAAGCCACTGAGGAGACACTTGCCATTTTGCAGCTTCAGTGGCAGCATCAGCTCCTGGCCTTCGAACTGTAGGGAGATCCAGCAATCAGTCTTGGAGGTTAATCGCTCTTGCTTTAACCTGCTTGGATCTGGATTGTGATCTTGGGGGAGGTCTGGGGTGGGCATCCAACTTGCCAGAAGCGGAAGTTGTGAAGACCCCAACATTCAGGACGAAAGCTCCCCTGTCTGGTGGCAGAGTCCTACTGTGGCAACAAGCCCAAAAGTCAAGTAATTAAGTGGCAACATGCCTAGGCAAAGGAAACAAAATAAACAGAAAAATGCAATATTAGACTCCTATTTTGGGGGCAAAGAGGATCGAAGCATCAAACAGTCAGAGGACTGTGAGGTCAGAAATCCTGCTCCAAAAGCCCCAAAGGAAAATGTGAGCGGATTACAGGCCATAGAAGACCTTAAGAAGCAGATAAGAGAAATGGAGGAAAAATTGGGAAGAGAAATGAGAAGGATGCAGGAAAAGTATGAAATGAGAGTCAACGGCCTGACTGAGTAAAATAACACCCAAAAAAATAGACTAATTTATATGAAAAAGGAGGGCCAAAAGGGCAATGAGGAAAAGAATGCCTTAAAAAGTCGAATTTGCCAGATGGAAAAAGAATCTCTATGGTAATGTTTTGCATAGCTATACATGTACAACACATACAGAATTGCTTATCTTCCCAGAGGGAATGGGTGACAAGGGAGGAAGGAAACAGATCTGAAATTCAAAATTTTAAAATTAAGTGTTTCAAATATATATAAATACTATTATTAATACTATTTTGCATGTAATTGGGAGATAAAATGTTCAGGCATTGGGGCACAGAGACTCACCTTGCCCTAATGGTAAAGTCGAAGGGGGTATAGGAGAAGATATGGGAGAGAGCAGATTGGATGAGGGGATATCTTGTGGGACTGTTATTCTGGGGTGGTGGGTAGGGGAAAAATGGGAAAAAATTGTAACTCAAAATCTGGTGGAAATGAATGATGTAAACCAGAAATTAATAAAGCATTTGTTAAAAAAAAAAAGTGAATTGAGATGATAGTGCCAGATATGTGTGTAAATATTGTTGTGGCTCTGGTAAGCTTTGTCTTCCTAGAAACAGATACTTCCTAGAAACAGAGCTGTCCCCATAAGCTGAGGTGTGAAACAGGAGCAGAGAGCTGCCTAAGTTTGAGTCTAGGCTACAACTAGGAGAGCTGCCTACCTGTGAATACAGGCAACAATTGGTGAATCCAGGCAAGAGCTGGGAACATGGAAAAGGAGCCATGGGGTTTGAAAGTCAGCTTCCAGTAAAGGTGAAAGGAGACTTTACTTGGGTACCCAGTAGTGACTGATACTGTAATTTACTGTGACCTAGAGGTGGATGGCCTTTGTATTTTCTACTACCCCTTAAGGACTATAGGCTTAAGAATGATTACCCCTCAAGGATGACTGATTTAAGTATTATGGAAGCCAATCAAGATGAAAGACGATTTTAGATGGATACTTTGTATTGATTGGGGAGATTGTGACTTACTGAATGATATGTCTTATTTAAAATTATGCAGCCACCTTAGAAATAAGTTGTTGTGTTATATTGTTGTGAATATTATGCTTTAGTTTCTTGTATGTTTTGCTTTAGTTTGTTGCTGAATAAATAGAGAATTCACTATACTATGTGATTAGATCCTCAGGAGAGCTGCTCTTGATTGGCTTTACACAGTTGCCCCCAGGAGTTCTGATTCCACTTATCCTGAGACAGTCTCTCAAACAGTGATTAAGCACAAATGTTGCTAATTATACCTATTGTGATACCCTCATCTCACATTATAAAATATCCCTTTCCCTGTGCAATCATTCTTCAGTGTCCCACCAATTAATCAAGACTTCCCACTTTCTTTTCCTCTCTTTCAATCCCTTCTATACTTTCTCACCCATTCTCCTACAAACCATCTTCTTCTTATAAGACTACAGGAGTTATTTTCCATTTATTATTTACTATTGACTTATAAAGCATATCAGAGATTCCCCTTTATCTTCTTCCTCCTCTCTTCCCCCTTTTATATGCCCTTCGTTTCATATTTTAGTTCCATAAAAAATATTGATGTACCTGTATATAAGGTATTGCACAGTTTAAACAATAGTGTTTCAATCCATCCATTTAAATTCCACTTTCACTGGGTCAATTTCACTGCCAGCCAGGTTCACACATGCCCCTTCTCTACTGCCCACATAGACTTCTCCACTATAAAAAACTACTTTTCGAAGATGGCGGAGTAGAAACAGCACGTCCAAGCCACTCTGCCCCCAGATTACCTTCAAACTATGTAAAAGGGGACTCTGAACAACTTCTGGAGCCCCAGCACCCACAGAACAACACAGAGAAGCTAACCTCCTGCTGAGGACAGCCCAGCAGCCCTGCAGGAAGGACCAGCACAGCGGTCTGGGGGCACAGCACGCACAGGGAGCCGAGCTGGGAGCCGAGCACAGCGGAGCACCTGACTCCCAGTTTTAGCCCCAGAGCGGCCAGGCCAGCAGCTGGCTGGAGGAACCCCAGAACACTAGCAGCTGTGGCGATTCCAGAATTATCAACATAGACATGCCTAGGACAAAGTGAGAGGTTAGTGCCCTATGGCCTTTGGGACCAGTATTTGGGGAATGTGTCGGCTTCCTCCCCTGGGGGCTAGAAGCCACTGAGGAGACACGCCATTTTGTAGTTTTCAGAGGCAGCTCCAGCTCCTGACCTGCGAACTGTAGGGAGATCCAGAGCTCAGTCTTGGGGGGTAATCGTTCTTCTTTTAACCTCCCTGGACTAGGATTGTGATCTGGTGGGGGGAGGTCGTGGGTGGGTTTCCTACTTGCCAGAAACGTAAGTTGCCCCCCACATGTTCTGGACGAAAATTCCTCTTTCTGACCTTAAAGCTATAGTGTGGCAACAAGCCCAAAAGTCAACTAATTAAGTTGCAACATGCCAAGACAAAGGAAACAAATTAAAGAGAAAAATGCAACCCTAGACTCCTACTTTGGGGGCAAAGAGGGTCGAAGCATAGGGGAATAGGACTGTGAGGTCAGAAGTCCTGCCCCAAAAGCCCCAGGGGAAAACATGAGTGGGTTGGAGGCCATAGAGGACCTTAAGAAGGACTTTAAAAATCAAATAAGAGAGGGGCGGCTAGGTGGTGCAGTGAATAGAGCACCGGCCCTGGAGTCAGAAGGACCTGAGTTTGGAGCCGGCCTCAGACACTTAATCCACACAAAAAACAAAAAAACCTAGCCGTGTAACCTTGGGCAAGTTACTTAACCCCAATTGCCCTAAAGGGGCGGCTAGGTGGAGCATTGAGTAAGAGTGCCGGCCTCGGAGTTGGGATGACCTGAGATCAGATCCGGCCTCAGAAAATGAGCACCCACGCATAAATAATGACTAGCCATGTAACCTTGAGCAAGTTACTTAACCCCAATTGCTTTTTAAAAAAAAATCAAATAAGAGAAGTGGAGGAAAAATTGGAAAGAGAAATGAGAAGGATGCAGGAAAAATATGAAATGAGGGTCAACAGCCTGACTGAGGAAAACAACACCTTAAAAAATAGACTAACTCAAATGGCAAAGGAGGCCCAAAAGGGAAATGAGGAGAGGAATGCCTTAAAAAGTTGAATTTGCCAGATGGAAAAAGAATCTCAAAAGTTCACTGAGGAGATTCATTCCTTCAGAGTTAGACTGGAGCAAATGGAAGCTAATGACTTTATGAGCAATCAAGATGCTGTTAAGCAGATCCAAACAAACGAAAAATTAGAAGGCAATGTGAAATATCTCATGGGAAAAACCACTGACCTGGAAAATAGATCCAGGAGAGACAATTTAAAAATTATTGGACTACCTGAAAGCCACAATCAAAAAAAGAACCTAGAAATCACCCTTCAAGAAATTCTCAAGGAAAATTTCCCTGATGTTTTAGATCCAGGGGGCAAAATAGAGGTTGAAAGAATCCACCAATCACCTCCTAAAAAAGATCCCAAAAAGAAAACTCCCAGGAATATTATAGCCAGGTTCCAGAGCTGGGAATGAACCCAAGGGTCACCTACCCAGCAAAACTGAGTATTTTGTTTCAGGGGAAAATATGGTCATTCGGTGGAATAGAGTACTTTCAAGCATTTTTGAGGAAAAAAACAGAATTGAATAGAAAATTTGACATCCAGACACAAGAAGCAAGAGATGCCTGAGAAGGTAATCAGGGAAAAGAAATCAAAAGGAACTTAGCAAAGTTGAACTATTTACATTCCTATATGGAAAAACAATAACAGTGACTGATAAAACCCTTCTCAGTATGAAAATAATGGAAGAAGGGTGTATGGTCATATGAATACATATGTGAATGTGTGTGCATATGGTTACAGTTATATATGGATAGAGGACATAGGTTGAATTTGTTGGGAAGGGAGGTTACTCAAGGGGTGAAATTATGAGATAAGAGAGGGAAGTGGCAAGAGGAGATGGGGAGAGACAGGGTAGGGTAAACTATCTCATGTGGAAGCAGCAGGGGGAAGTGGTTGCAAGGGAGGGGAAGAATAGGAAGGCAAAAAGGCAGAACCATATTCTCATTGAATTTGGTTCAGGGAGAGAATGACATACATACTAAATGCGATATCTCAACCTGCAGCAGAATAGGGGAAAGGGGGATGAGAGGAAGGATGATGGATGGGAGGGCATCCTTGGGGGGAGGGGAGGTTGGAAGTACCCACTATAGAAGAGGGACAGGATCAAGTAGGGAATGGACCAGGTGGGGGGTGGGATGAGTGGGAGAGAATTATAAGCAGCCTTGTGTACAATATATCTACTATGATAATGTTTTGCATAGCTAGACATGTACAACATATACTGAATTACTTATCTCCCCAGAGGGAATGGGTGACAAGGGAGGAAGGAAATGGATCTGAAATTCAAGGTCTTAAGATTAAATGTTTCAAATATATATAAATACTATTATTAATACTCTCTTGCTTGTAATTGGGAGATAAGATGTGCAGGCATTTGGACACAAAGAGTCACCTTCCTCTAATGGAAAAGTCAAAGGGGGTATGGGAGATGATATGAGAGGGAGCAGATTGAAGGAAGCGATATCTTTCGGGACTGCTATTCTGGGAGGGTGGGTAGGGGGAAAACAGGGGGGGGGGGGAATGATTGTAACTCAGAATCTGGTGGAAATGAATGATATAAAACAGAAGTTAATAAAAATAAATAAATAAATAAATTCCACTGTCATTCTTCTCTCTTTTTGTATTTTAGAAAGAAATCTCCTAATAATCTTTCTGTTTTTATTTTTTGTTGTTTCTGTGCTGCTGTTTTTAACTCCACAAGTTTCTCTCTCTAACTTTTAAAAAATTACATAACTCCACTTCAGGGATAATAAAATTTTCCACTTGTACTTTCTTTGATTTTTGTATTTGTTTACCTTTCTTGTATTTCTGTTGTTGGGCTGTGTGAAAAATAATTTGTTTATATTTGATTTTCTTTGTAGCAATAATGAAAGGCTTATGGCCTCAAGCAAATATCTCATCAAGTGGGAAGATTCAATCAGAGTTTAAGGGGTTTCCCAGAGCCTAACCCCGAGAGGGCAAAATAGGCATTGAAATAATCCACTGATCACCTCAGGAATAAGATCCCAAAATAAAAATTCCAAGAACTAATGTATAACCAAATTGCAGAACTATCAGGTCAAATTAAAAATACTGACAAGTGTCCAGAAAGAAAGAATTCAAATATCAAGGCGTCACAATCAGGTTTACACAGAACTTGGCAGCTACAACATTAAAGGACTGAGGTCATGGCAAAGGAGGACTACAACCAAGAATCTCTAACTTGGCAAAATTAAGCACAATACATCAAGGGAAAACTTATTATTCAATGAAATAGAAGGATTTCAAGGTTTTATAAGGAGAAGACCAAAACTAAACCAAAAATTTGACACAGTACCAAGACTTCAAGAGAAGGTAAAAAAGGAAAATAAAATATAAGGGACTTAATAGAGTCAAACGATTTATATCCCTACATGGGAAGATGATTGTTGTAATTCTTTTTTTTTTTTTTTGGAGGGCTATTGGGGTTAAGTAACTTGCCCAAGGTCACACGGCTAGGTTTTTGTTTGTGTGTGCATTAAGTGTCTGAGGTTGGATCTGAACTCAGGTCCTTCTGACTCCAGGGCCAACGCTCTACTCACTGAGCCACCTAGCCGCCCCTGATTCTTATAATTCTTAAAAACTCTATCACTAACAGTACAGATAGAAGGAATATCTAGAGGGCACAAGTATAAGATGAATTTGATAAATTGGCAAAAAAAATTAAGGGATGAAAAAGAGAAGTATGAGAGGGTACAGAAGGAAAGGAGAGGTAGAATGGAGTAAATTTCACATGAAGAGGCTGGAAAGACCTAATATAGTGGAGGTGAAGATGGGAGAGTGGGCAATGAGCATAGCTGGAACCTTATTCTCAGTAGTATTGAGTCAAAAAGAGAATCATATACATAATCACTTGAATACAGAAATCTATCTGAGCTGACAGGAGATCAAGTAAGGTGGAGGGAGAGGGGACTGACAGAAGGGAGGACAGATCAAGGGAGTTAGTAGAAGCAAAACACTGGAGAGGTGAGAAAGGGTGAGAGGACACAGGGGAAGAAGAGGAAGGGAGACACACAGGTAGTAATCATAACTATAATGTAAATGGGATAAACTCTCCCATAAAATAGAGATAGCAGAGTGAATCAAAAACAAGAATCATACAATATATTGTTTATAAGAAACACATCTGAAGCAGAGAGACACACAAAGTAAAGACACATAGAGCAGAATCTGTTATGCTTCAGTTCAAGTTTTTTTTAAAAAGCAGGGGTATCAAGTCTCATCTCAAAGTAAAAGCAAAAAATAGATCTACTTCAAAGAAATGGGGGGTGTGTGGCTAGGTGGCACAGTGAATAGAGCACCAGCCCTGGAGTCAGAAGGACCTGAGTTCAAATCCAGCCTCAGACACTTAACACCTACTAACCATGTGACCTTGGGTAAGTCACTTAACCCCAATTGCCCTGTAAAAAAAAAAAAAAAGGAAGGAAACTATGTCTTGTTGAAAGGTACTGAAGAGGAAAAGGGGTATAAGGGTAAGGAAGGGTAAGAGGTTCTGCCAGGGACCCACCCTGGCATCCAGTCTGGAAGGAATTCACCAGGCTCAAGCAAATTTGGAATTGAAATTGTAAAGTTTATTGTTATGCTGTGCAAGGACAGAGGGCTAGATTCTTATGGAACGTGCAAACTTCCAAGGGTCACAGGCATAGTTTTATGGAGTCAAGACAGTAAATCAGGTGCCAATTATGCTAACTAGGTGAGTAAGGGTGGGATCAGGGAGGAGTTAAGGAGTGGTCAGTGCTTAAAGGACCATGCACTTTTAATATCAACTGTGCAGGAGTATTGCCCATGATTCACTGGGAAATAGCCCAAGGGGGGGCTACCTGGAGGTGTGGTTTTAGGCCTGACACATTACTAAAGTCAATCCTTGGTCATGGCTACTGAGGAGTGCCCAGTCTGCCACCCATCAATGTCAGGCTTGACAAGATAGATGTTGGGAACCAAGGCCATCAGAGACACAGTATGGGTATAATTGCCTAAGGAGTTACCCTATAGATAGGGTACTGAAGGATTCATGGTTCATCTGGCCACTCTAACTAAGGGAGATAACATTTGCCTAAGCTAAAAATGTTTATAGGTGGTTTAGTGAAGGATTCATATGTAGCTTGTTATTGTTCCAAGCAGAGACAAACAGTTCATGAGTTGTTGCTGGGCAAAGTGCTGGCAGGGGGAAGGGGCAGAGTTAATGCTTTGAGACTGGCGGGGGGAGAAGTGTGACTTTACAGACTGCTTTTACAAATTGATTTTACAGACAGATCCCAAAGCACTCCATTTACAAACTGATGTTACATAGATTGATGTTACAAACATATATACATCCCAAGGACCCCATCAGTACCATAGACAATGAAACAATATCAATATTAAACATATATGCACCACGTGGTATAGCATCTAAATTCTTGAAGAAGAAGTTAAGTGAGTTACAAGAAAAAACAGACAGCAAAACTATACTAGTGGGGGACCTCAACTGTCCATCTCAGAACTTGATAAATCCAACCAAAAATAAACAAGGAAGAAACTTAGGAGGTAAATAACATATTAGAAAATTTACATATGACAGACCTTTGGCATGATGTAGACATAAAGGGTGGCATCATAAGCAAATTAGAAGACCAAGGAGTAGTCTGCCTGTCAAATCTATTGGGAAAGGAAAGATTCATGACTAAACAAGATCTAGAGAGCCTTTCAAAATGTAAAAGAGGTAATTTTGGTTATATTAAGTTAAAAGCTTTTGTACAAACAAAACCAATGCAACTAAGAAGGAAAGCAGACAAATGAGAAATAATCTTTACATAAAGTGTCTCTGATAAGGCATCATTTCTCAAATATATGTAGAAAACAGAGTCAAATTTATAAGAATTCAAGATATCCCCTAATTTATAAATGGTCAAAAGATAATTTTAGATGACAAAGTCAAAGCTATTTATAGACATATGAAGAAGTGCTCTAAGTCACTTTTAGTTACAGAAATGCAAATTAAAACAACTCTGAGGAGCCACTTCACATCTATCAGGTTGGCTAATATGATAGAAAAGGAAAATAACAAATGCTGGAGAAGATGTGGGGAAATTGGGACGCTAATGGTGTAGTTGTAAAGTAATCCAACCATTCTAGAGAACAATTTGGAACCAAGCCCAAAGGGCAACCAAAATGTGCTTTGATGCAGCTTCCATCCAGCAATACCACTACTAGGTCTGTATCCCAAAGAGATCATAAAAAAGGGAAAAGGACCTAAATGTGCAAAAATATTTATATCAACCTTTTTTATAATGGCAAAAAATACTGGAAATTGAGAGGAAGTCTGTTAATTGGGGAATGCTTAGTGGAATACTATTGTGCAATAAGAAACAATGAACAGGAAGATTTCAGAAAAACCTGGAAAAGACTTGTACAGACTGATGCAAAGTATAATGAGCAGAGTCAAGAAAACATTGTACAAAGTGTCACCAACATTGTGTGATGATCAACTATGAATAACTCAGCTCTTATCAGCAAGACAATGATCCAAGATAAGTAAGTACAGAGGACACATGGAAGGGAAATGCTATCCATATCCAGATAAAGAACTAATGGACTCCTGAGTGCAGATTGAAATACATTTTTTCACTTTATTCTTTTTTCCCCTTTTGATGTTTCTTCTTTCACAACTATGACAAACATGGAATTATTTTTAAATGATAGTACATGTACAAACTATATCAAACTGCCTACCATTTTCAGAAGAGGGGAGGGAAAGAAAAAAATTTGGAACTTAAAATCTTGTAAAAATGAATGCTAAAAACTTTTTTGACATGTACCTGGGGGAAAAAGTAAAATACTATTTCAAAAATAAAAATGTTTGTCTCAATTTGTTGAAGTTCATAAAGTAAAAGGATTGGTTATCCACAATATTTCATTATGTACAAAATGGTTAAATGAAGGCAAGAGCTTTTTGTGTGTGTGTGTGTTTGGTTCGGCCTACTTACTTAGTTAAAAGGCCAATTTCCAAATGAGGATAACATTGCAGACTTACTAGTAATAAAGAGTGAATTTTAATATTGTAGTTAAATTTTTAGTAAAACTTCAAATCATTTCTTTTGAAATTGTATCCCATTTTATGAACTTTTCTTAAATGGGAGATTGCTTTTTGTTTGTTTGAGGGCTCTTCCTCTGATAATATCAAGACAGAGAAACATATTTTACAATGTCAGATCTTCAAGGAACCTTTTTTTAAGATTCCTTCTCAAGGTTGTTATCTATAGGACTCAAGTAAAGATAGAAAAAACAAGGTAAATGAAGACTAAAATTTTCTAAACTTTCAGATAAATTATAGGTAGCCTAATTTGATGTCCTTCCATTAGCTCTAATGTTTACAACTCCATAAGGAGTTGTATGCTCTGACTCCATAAGGTTTGAACTATTATCACTTGAACAAATTCCTGGAAGGCCAATGTTTTGTTAGGGCCAACAAAATTACACTGTCTAATTGCTAGCAGTTTTTAACAGCCTTACCTAGGGAACTTCCACAAGTGACTTAGAAGCTGAAAAATGTGTCTATTGAGACCAACATCTCTCTAAAATCACCCTAGAAACAAAGCCTATTAAGATACAGTTAACAGCTGACACCCCAGGATATTAATTCAGGGATGCACGTCTCTTTGAATTAACTAAACTGAACACTTTGTGAATTGTGGGCAAAGAAAGACCCCCTTTTGACAAAGAATTTTCAAGGAAGCAGATGACTTCATGAGGCAGACAGCTAAGCCCAAGATTACAAAATGAGAAATCTGCTGCTTAAATGGACATTAATTAAAGGTTGCACATGTGTGTTTGCTCAGCACCTGAATTGCACTGGGGAGTTAAGTAAGGTTCTGGAGGAGATTAGACAAAAACGGATAACTGTCTGGAACATTTAGGTTTGGCTGCATATAATGTTAATAATTATTGTATTGCATTTATATTGATTTTATTTTATTGTTGGGTTGAATGGTTCCATTATTTGTATCTGCCTGTGGAAATGCTTATCAAAAAATTTATATTAAGGCATCCAGAAAGGAGGTCTACAGGATATACAAAAATATGGTGGAGTTGTACATACTATGTGGTCTATAACCAAAAGTGGGGACTGTGATAAAGAATTTTGGCTTAACTTTCTTTTTTGCATTTACTTAAGATGAGCAAGTAATCTAACTAGCTACAGCTCCAGTATTAATAGTTAGTTTACAGATTCTGACTATACGCCTAGTGTTTATTGATAAGTTTTTGGTTTTATCTAATGTTGATCTTCCCCTTCTTCTGCCTTCTGTAAAATTTCATCGTGCGCATTCTGCCTATGGAACTGAAACCTCGGTAAGGTTGTTGAGACTGCATGCCGACTTTTGCATGTGGTAAGTCTGAGCGTATGACCAACTAGTTTTATCCTATCTATTTCTGGATGTTGATGATTTGATTGGTAGTAGTACCTATCAAGAGATGCTTGGAGGGGCAGCTAGGTGGCACAGTGAATAGAGCGCCAGCCCTGGAGTCAGAAGGACCTGAGTTCGGATCCAGCCTCAGACATTTAACACACAAACAAACAAACAAAAAAACCGAGCCCTGTGACTTTGGGCAAGTTACTTAACCCCAATTGCCCTCCAAAAAAAGCTTAAAAAAAAAAGTGGATAACACACCCTTCACCGTCTTTTCTTTCCTTATATTTCCAGTTTCCTTTCGTTTTACTCCCCTCCAAGTCCCCTATCCTTTAGTGAGCTCCTTTAGGTTTGTGCCTAAGAGGAAAAATAATTGTGTTGGAGAGCAATGGCTCTGAGTAGACAGCAATCCACAAAGTACCTAGAACCTGAGCTCACTTTCTGTAAGCTAGGATCTGTGAATGGCCCCACACACTTTACTGGGAACTTCTAGTACTTTCTGTAAGATTTGGGACAAGATGATTTACTAGAGGGAGGCAAGATGAACTGGAAATCCTTTGGGCTTTAGTCATGTGAGAGAGCAAGGATACAAGGGATATTACTCTGTTTCAGGCCTGGTATTCTAGAGGGTGAACCAGAGGGAATTCTCTCTGCTCTCTCACCATTTTACAGATAAGGAAACTGAGGCTGGGAGAAATTAAATAATTTGCCTAGGTAGGATTTGAACTCAGGATTTTACTCCAAGTCTAACTCTCTACTCAATGTTTAGCTGCCTGCCTAGTTAGAGAGATGAACTCCTCAGGCTCTAGTAGATGATGTCCCCAGATCTGATAAACCTAGATGGAGAGAAGATGATTTAAAAGAAGGTGGAGAGAAGATGATTTAAAAGCAGACCCTAGCAAATTTTTGGCTCCTTGAGTCAAACAAAGAGGTATAGGAGATCTGGGTAGTAGATGATCACTTTATGAGCTGTTGAAGAGATACCATCACTAAAGATGTCAGTTAGTAAAGATTCCAGAGCTCCAGGACAGCAGGACAGTACAGCTTCCTAGAAAGGGAAAAGAGCCAAAAGCTCTCCCCTTCTCCTGGAATTTTTTTCTAATTTCTTTTCCCTCTGCTTTTCTGTTTTTCCCAAACCTCACCCTGACTTTTATTAATTAATTTGCTTGTTTTGATGGAGTGGGGTTTAGTGGTCAGAGTTTCAAAATTATTGAAGAGACTTTGGCAGAGTTGGCTTAGTTGGCTCAGTTAGTTTCTTATTTTTCCAACATCTGACAAAAAGATGAAACTTGAATATTCAGAGGTTGGTGAGACAAATTTTCAAAATGGAAAACAAACAAATAAACCCAACTTTTTTTTTTTTAAAGCAATTGGGGTTAAGTAACTTGCTCAAGGTTACACGGCTAGTCATTATTTATTCGTGGGTGCTCATTTTCTGAGGCCTGATCCGAGTCATCCCAACTCTGAGGCCGGCGCTCTTACTCCCTGCGCCACCTCGCCGCCCCTTTAGGGCAATTGGGGTTAAGTAACTTGCCCAAGGTAGGTTTTTGTTTGTGTGGATTAAGTGTCTGAGACCGGATCTGAACTCAGGTCCTTCTGACTCCAGGGCGGGTGCTCTATTCACTGTGCCACCTAGCCGCCCCTTAAACCCAACTTTCTACTGGTAAAATGTGTTTCTGAAATATTAAAAAACTAGAAGCAATTTATGCTAATAGTTTCAATTAAGACTTTATCTTTGAAGCTGAAACAAAACCTCTGTATTTTCTGAGGGCACAGACTTAAAGTAACCTATCTATATATAATCCATATTTTTTCCACCTAGAAGGCATTCATCACTGCTCTAACTATCTTCCTCTGGTAGTAAAAGCAGTTTTAAGGCTCTCTGAAAAATCATGAAAAACATTGCAGGCAAACACCATGAAAAGCAAAATTAAAATGGATTTATACTGGGATGAACTCAAATGCTTTACAATAAAGAAACTACTCTCTTATCAGTCTCTTTACCCCTATACTATGGTAGAAGAGCGGTTGCATCAGTTTAAAAAGGAGAGCCAGCATTCAGCTATCTCTCTTATATCTCTTTCTGGAACTTTTTAACAAGTAGTTTTATGTATTTTTCATGAGGGTTTGTGGAGGAGCAGTTTATCAGTTCCCCTGTTTCAAGTGATATAGCAAACCATAATCGCATGGCACCTTTAGTTTGAGAGATTAGAACTCCTTGATACCTTGATTAGACTAGATGGACTGGAAAGGGAATTTGTACATTATTAAGGATGACCTCTGTGGTGGAGACCTGACTAGCCAGAAGATATAAACCTAGAAGCTCACTACAGAGCTGAGATGAAATGTGAAATTAAGGACAGCCCTATTTAGCAGTTCCTAGAACTGCTTTATATATTGATGATTTTAAGTGTCTGCTTTCTGGGAAAGTATAATTAGTAATAAGTTCCTATATTCTTATTTTGAAATCAGTATGCATATGTAAGTCTGTGTTTAGTATTTCTTTCATAGGAATCATAGTCTGTCCCAGTTCAGTGGGGGCCCATTCAAAACTACATTGTTTGTATGTGTGTGTGTGTATGTATATATGTATATATAATACATATATATGTGTGTGTGTATATATATATATATATATATATATATTAGTTGAGGATTCTAGCTACTATTTTTCAATTGGAAGAATGAAAGAATCAAAGAAACAGGAATAAAAAAGTCAACCCAGAAATTCTAGAATCCTAAGAGGTATATAAGTTGCTCTTGAAATAAAAAATGTGTCACAGCATATAATATTGACTTAAATGGAAAATCCTATGGACACAGTGAATTAATCAAGCTATCTTCCATGAGACTATCCATTCAAATTTTTAATAATTACGTTAACATTTCCAGTGTTTTAGTTCTGGCCTATTAAACCTGAAGGAAGGGATTACTTTTCCTTGTCTTAGTTCAATGCTTTACAAATGCTTGTTGCAAACAGCACTGAATTTAGAATCTGAGCACCCATTCTCCAAATCCCAGGCTTTCAACTTTATCACCTGTGTGATCTGTGTCTCTAGGAACAAATACAAACTTCCCTTTAATATTTAAAGCTTTTCAAAATCTGGCCTCAACACGCTTAGCAAACGTGTTACAAACACAAACTACAAGCACTCTATCTGGTCTTAACTGCTCCTCGCAGGCTTGTGACACTCCTTCTCCAGCCTCCTGCTAGAATGTTTCCCCTCTTCACTTCTGCATCTAAATCTCCTTGAAGGCAAATCCAACCTCAGGCACTCCTTTCTTCAGGAGACCTTGCCTTTTCCCTCTACTTCCTATGCTCTCTCCCATCACCTTATATTATCTTGTACGGACATCATTGGGTAAAATATAATCATTTTAAGGGCATATTTTTATCTTTATATCCCCAGCACAATGTCTTAATCAACGCTTACTTGTTGAGAAAATATGGCAAATTGGTGGAGTACTGTAAATAAATTTTTGATAAAGAATTGAATTTTTTTCCTTTCTTTTTTTGCAGGGCAATTGGCGGGGGGGGTAATGACAAGCCCAAGGTCACGAGCCACCTAGCTGCCCCTTAAATTTTCATTCTTAAAAAAAAAAATTGAGATGTAGCAAGGGGAAGGGGTATGGGGGGGGGGGGGAGGAGACAGATTCTAAAACACTGGAAAGCCTCTTGCCTCCGATATATTCTGGCTACATGACTATCAGCAAGTGAGACAACAACTTGGAGGTCCCAGTCGACTGTCTGAGACTAGAATTGTTCACCTGAGATGTCTAAACCAAAAGTCTGTACCAAAGTTTCTACAACTCAAGAAGAATGTAGGTTTAGAGGGAGTGGGATCAAAGAGTGGAAAAGAGGTGGTAGGGAATGAAATTAATCGGGGTAGGGCAGGAAAAAGAGCAGCTGTAAACAGTAACCAATCAGGAGCCACCGAGTTGCTTTTTTGAAATGAAGAAATTACGGTTTAAAACTTCCCCCAAATTAAGTTTATCTTGAAGAACAAATTTTAATGAAGCTAAAGAAGAAAGAGATTATGGAAAGGAAATAAATTATAGGAAGACTAAAGAACAGAACAGATATTTGTAAAAAAAAAATAATAATAAAGGAAGAACTTTCCAGATAAAGAAAGAACAAGAGGGTGGGGAAATGAAAAGGCTTGTAAATATAAGCTATACAGAAGAAGCTACATTAACCCCTGCAACTTTTGAGTTCATCCGCAAAGTAGAGAGGATTGAACTACGAACCAATGGCGTTGAAGCACAGGTCTCCGAATATGACTTCTGTCCAATCAGTACAATCCTGCCTCTATAAAAAGCGGCAGTAGGCAGCCAGTTCTTGTCAGTTTGTTTTTCAGAGCTTCTGTGTTGTATTTGGGATGGCTCGTACTAAGCAAACCGCCAGGAAGTCTACGGGAGGGAAAGCTCCCCGCAAGCAGCTCGCTACTAAGGCTGCCCGCAAGAGCGCGCCGGCCACCGGCGGCGTGAAGAAGCCTCACCGCTACCGGCCCGGCACCGTGGCCCTGCGGGAGATCCGCCGCTACCAGAAGTCCACGGAGCTGCTGATCCGCAAGCTGCCCTTCCAGCGGCTGGTGCGCGAGATCGCGCAGGACTTCAAGACTGACCTGCGCTTCCAGAGCTCGGCCGTGATGGCTCTGCAGGAGGCCAGTGAAGCCTACCTCGTGGGGCTGTTTGAGGACACCAATCTGTGCGCCATCCACGCCAAGCGGGTGACCATCATGCCCAAGGACATCCAGCTGGCTCGCCGCATCCGCGGGGAGAGGGCTTAGACCACAGATAAAATTTTTGTTGTAATCCACAAACCAAAAGGCTCTTTTCAGAGCCACCGACATTTTCATTAGAATAGCTGTAACTAGAAAGTTTAACTGTGTTGACTTAATAAATCTGAATTGAACTGACAGCTTGCTTTTTCACATTTGAAGTTAAAAACTATTATTGAGGGGAGCATTATGTACTGCTAGACACCGGAGGTACATGTTAGGGCTTCACGAGAAGTCCTGCACTGCTGATAACGCTCCAGGCTTATCCTTTGCCAGTTATGTAACTTTTTCTGTCGCCAATATAAAATTAACGGTGTCTATTTACTTGAGAATCACTTTGCTTTTACTACAATCTACATTGCTTTTACTGCAACATTTGTATTTTCTTTGCTATCTTCCGTAATTTATCTTTATGGTTAAAATGCTTTTTGAACTCAGCTGTAACCAGGAGATGAGAAACTGACGCAAACATGGTTAGGAGGCTTGCCCAGGGTCACACAGCTGTTCAGTGTCGCATTCAGATGCATTAAACCGCCTAGCTTGCCCAATTAGGGCACCTCGACAGAGGCCACTTTACATATTATGGCATAGCTGCCCAAGAACAATAATGAAATTACAAAAAAAAAAAAAATGCAAATGTCAGAATCCAGCATTTTAGTTCTTGCTATATACAAATGAGGTCTCACCTTCCCGCTAGTATCTGATTGCTTCAAACTAACTTAAGAGTATGCAAATTAAGGAATGTTGGTTTTGTTCCTATTGGCCAATGAATTAGTCTTATCAACCAATCAGAATGCCCGATGTGAAGCTATTTTCAGCGATGTTAAGAAGCTTCTATCCTAGATTTTTTTGTATAGGGTCTCTTTTGAATTTTGCTTTTATTTAAATTTTTTAACTTTGCTTTTTTTTACTTTATTTTCATTTTCAAGTTTTCTCCTCTCCAGCCACATCCCCGCCCTTTGAGAAAGCAAGAAATACGGACTCCCTGCATTTTCTCCTTTTGTTTCTATCTTCGAGTATGTATGGATGCGGGAGACAGGGAAAGAAAGCTAGAGCCAAAGCTAAATCCTTCATCTGGATTTCGGTTTTCCCGTGGGCTCTTCGAGGGAAACTATGCCGCATGAGTTGACGTGGGTTACTTGAAAGCATGCCTTGTACACTGGACTGAAATCTTAGAATTAGCTGGTCACAACAAAATTAATTCATGTCGTTCACTGCCCCCAGCAGTGGACCATATGCTAGGGATAGGAATGCAAGAAATGCAGCAAGCCCCTGAGCAAAGTAACTCACCCAGGGTGTTCAGCTCCATGTCCAGTCTGTGCAGATTCAAAGTCGACATTAGGCTCCAGTACCCTGGAAATCTTGCACACCTAGTTCTAGAATCCAAAGGATCTTTTCAGAATCCTCTAACATAACTCGCATTCTTGTTTTGTCTTAATATATGTTAATTGATAACTAGAAATAATTTTTAAGCTTTGTGATTAAGAGGATTAAGAACCAGAGGACCTGAGTTCAAGTCCCCTTTCATCAGTTACTGTGTGACCTTGGACAAGTCACATTGACTTTTCCCCTCATCTGTAAAAATGAAAGAGTTGGGCTAGATTTCCTTTCTGTGATCTATGATCCTGTGAATTTAACAGCAAATCAGATTTCAACCAACACTGATGAAAGAGGGAGGCAGGTAACCAAGATGTCCATCCCTGTCAAAAGTTTTCAGTTTCTTAGTGATTCATTGTGAAAAGATTACCCATGAAAAGGGCTAGGGTTGCTCTGGAGACCCCAAAATACCAACAGGCGGGGTCCTGCCAAAAGAATTAGACTCAAGTGTTCTCAAAGAAAAGTAAAGATTATTAAAAGTTCACTTGTATTTGCTAGTTCATTCTATGGTGCTCTCACACACATGGGGACAAGATGGGGTCTTATATACAGAAGGTTGGGGGAAGAATCCAGGGGTGGTCTAGAGGAGTTTGGGGAGGGTCAGTGAGTGATTAAGGGTGGGAAGTTTCTGGAGACTACCTGAAGACTATAAATAATGGTGGGCTAGGCCTGTTCAAGGGTGGATTGATATTTTGATAGGCTTAAGGGTGGGAAGTCTAATAACAGAGGTTTGGGCCCAGCCACTATGTAAGGCTTATGGCCTCATGCAAATGCCTCATCAAATAGGATGATTTAATGAGAGTTCAAGGGGGGTTCCCAGAGCCTATACCTCAAAGAATCAAGGAGAGCTCAGGGGGGCTCCCAGAGCCCATACCTCATCAATTGAGGAAAAAGTCGATCAACTAGAGCATATAATTCTACTCTAATAAGTTCTTTATTGATTGTCACTCCCCCTCAAACATCAACCTGACCATAATATTACCTCACTAACATTCCTACTTTTTTTTTTAAGCAATTTCGGTTAAGTAACTTGCTCAAGGTTACATGGCTAATTATTTATTTATGTGTGGGTGCTAATTTTCTGAGGCCAGAACAGATCCCTGGTTGTCCCAACTCTTGGCTGTCCTTCTTACTCACTTTGCCACCTGGCTGCCCTAACATTCCTACTTATTATAGTTTTTACAGATGACATTCCTGTAGAGAATTTGTCTTGCTTTCAAAACACCTGCAAAATCTAGTAGTTCTGCCCAAATAAGCTAGCTTTTAATTTAGCTTATATATTTATATGTGTGTACACATATATAAAAGATATATAAAATATGTGTTTACATATATAAATGTTAACGTATATTTGATCCGGACAAATTTTACTTTTTTAAAGCAATATCCTCCAAGGCATCTTCCATCTCTAAATATTATCACATTTCCTACAGACAAAACTCATAATATGAAAGCTCTCCCTCCATAGATGCAGATAGGTAACTATGTAATTTAATACTAAACATTCGACTGAGAAACAAGTATTATGTCAAGTAGAGAAATTAGTAAATTGGAGAGAAATCAGAGAGGTGAAGGGAATAGGAAAGGTTAGCTTCCAGAGCAAGAAGGAGGGATGTGATCCAGGTGGGTGTGATAGGTATCTTCAAGTTTTTTAAGGGCTATAGGGTGGCAAAGGGAATAGATTTAGGATCTTAGAAACATGGAATCATAGATTTAGAGATGAAAAAAATCTCAGAGGGAGTTTAATGGCCAAGAATCTCTCCAATTTTTAATCATTAAATCAAAAAGCATTATTAATTTTTACTATGTGCCAGGCACTGTGCTAAGTGCTGGAGATATAATAAAAGGCCTTTGTCTTCAGGGAGCTCACATTCTTAAAGGGATGTTTCTCACCCATAAGAAAATGAGGACCTCTAAGAGATTAAGTGACTTGCACATTTGTTCTTCCTTGTCCCAAAGGAGCAGAGAGAGTGCAAGATTTGGGTTCAGAGGATTAGCCCTGCCTCTTAATATTTGAATTTGGCAATTCAAATCTGAACCTCATCTATAAAATGAGAGAGCTAGGTTATATGAACTCTAACCTAAGTTCCCTTCCATCTCTAAACCTATGAACCTATGATCTTCACTTGCAAAGAGGCAGCTTTAGACTTCATACAAGGTAAAAAGTCCTAATATGTATCTAAAAGTGAACTGGGCTTTTTCTGGAGATAATGGAGTCCTCCTTGAAGTATCCAACAGAACTTTTCTGGCATACTTAACAGGGAATTCTTGTCCAGGAAGTTTTTTTCAACCATGAGACTCTGATTTTGTAACAAAAGATTATATTTATGTGCTGCTGCTTCTTTCATCACAACAGAGTTGTGAAGAAAATAGCACAAGTATTATTCCTGTTTTATAAATGAGGAAACAGATTCAGATAGTTTGATTTGTCTATGGTTATACCCCCTTGTAGTTGTCTGCCTGCAGTATTCAAATCTAAATCTGATTCTCAAGTCTTTCTACTATTACATGCCATATCTTCCAACTCTTACAATCCATGACCTTTTACTCTCTAATGCACTCTGCCTCCTCATCCTTCACTGGCTTCCTTGATTTTGTTCAAGTTCCAGCTTAAACCCTACCTCTGCCGAAGAGCTTTTTGTTAAAAAAAAAAAAAAAAGCTTTTAATTGTAGTGCCTTCCGAGTATCAATTATCTATAATTTATCCCCTCTATAGATTGTTTACACTTAGTTGTTTGGATGCTGTCTTATTAGATTGTGATCTTTAGAAGAGATACTGTCCCCTGGTACATACTGGGTACTTATGTTATTGAGTGACTTTTTTTTAATTAAAGACATTCCATAATTACACACACACACACACACACACACACACACACACACGGTTTGGGGAAGAGGGAATTAAGCCCAGTTCAAGTTTCTAATAAATCATTGAAATTTTCATTTAGAAATATGAAAAAATCTCGAGATCAAGGGATAATGTTTCCTGTTTTCTAATAAAGTCATTTCGGTACAAAATGTGTCCCATTAAAAAGTCCAAGAGGAAAAAATGAACCAAAAAATCAAAACAAAAACCCACAGTTACACAGCTAAGCACTTTAAAAACCAAGCAAACAGGGGGATGGAAAACAGACTAATCCTAGAACAGCGCGGGATTTCGAAAGTTTTCTCATCCAATCATGTAGCAGCACAGTAGGTCTGGGTCTATAAATAAGGAGCTGCGAGACACGTTCCTCAGTTGCTTTCTCCCTTTGGTAAAAGATGGCTCGCACCAAACAAACTGCTCGCAAGTCCACGGGAGGGAAAGCTCCCAGGAAGCAGCTCGCAACTAAAGCGGCCCGGAAAAGTGCTCCCGCTACAGGCGGCGTGAAGAAGCCTCACCGTTACCGACCCGGCACCGTGGCCCTGCGGGAGATCCGCCGCTACCAGAAGTCCACGGAGCTCCTAGTTCGGAAACTACCCTTCCAGCGGCTGGTGCGCGAGATCGCGCAGGACTTCAAGACTGACCTGCGCTTCCAGAGCTCGGCCGTGATGGCTCTGCAGGAGGCCAGTGAAGCCTACCTCGTGGGGCTGTTTGAGGACACCAATCTGTGCGCCATCCACGCCAAGCGGGTGACCATCATGCCCAAGGACATCCAGCTGGCTCGCCGCATCCGCGGGGAGAGGGCTTAAACTGGCTAACCTGTCAACTTTTCCAAAGGCTCTTCTTAGAGCCACCTACAGTTTCGTTGAAAGCAGCTGTTGCATTGAAAATTCACTACCTCTTGGTAGCGCAAGTCATCTACATAGGCACAGGTTTTGAACCCCCTCTTTAAGAAATTACCAACATTTTTACTTTTCCGTAAAATTAGAATCAGGTTTACATAGCAAGTGCCAGGGTCAGTGCTGAACCGAGTGCTTTGTGCAGTTGTCTGTGGCTAAATTTTTAAGCCACCTGGGACAGCCTCCTCCATCCATCTCCTTTCCCCTACATTAACACAAACAGCTCTCCAGTTATCTCTTGAAGCCGCTAGGGGGCCTCAGTGAAGAGTGCTAGGCCTACAGACAAGAAAACACCTGAACCTTTAACATTGTTATATAAATTACTAGAGGAAGATCCAGTCCTACTTAACTTAAGTAGATGTTTGTGTGTAAAGCATTGTATTAGAGAGAATGCAAAAATGAAAGATCATAGCCCCTTCCCTCATTTTCTATTTGTGTTAAAACCCATGCAGAACTAATTATAATTTAGTACAGAATGTTTTAAGTACAAAGGAGTTTTAATGTCATTTTATTTCTCTTTATTGGTAGCAAATTAACATTTTTCATTTCTGATAATCTGGTTTTCCTCTTTTTAAAAACAAAGTGGCTAATAGTTTATTTCATTGATTTTTTTAAACAGCTAGTTTCATTTATTAATTCAATGATTTTTTCCTTTTAATTTTGTTAATCTTTTTAATTTTCATGATTTTCATTTTGATGTTTAACTAGGAGATTTTAGTTTGTTGTTTTTCCAGGTTTTTTTTTAGTTGTATGCCCAATTTGATGTTCTTTCTTTTTTTGATGAAAGTGTTAAAGATACAAATTTTCCTACAAAGACTGCTTTGACTTCATCCCCAAAATATTGTTATATTGTCTCATTTTAAGCAAATTATTAATTGTTTCTATGATTTTTGACCCATTCATTCCTTAGGATTATTTATTCTACAATTAATGCTTATTGTTTCTATGTAATTAAAATTAATTGACTTTTTATCAGTGACCTTTGAGTATAATTTTTATTGCATTGTGGTCCATAAAAGATGTGCTTAATATTTGTGCATTCCTGCATTTGTTTATGAGATGTTTAGGCCTTAATATATGATTAATGTTTTTGAAGTTTCCATACACAGCTGAGAAATAGGTAAAATGTATATTCATTTCTATTCTCATTCAATAATCTCCAGAGGTATGTCATATCTAACTTTTCAAAAGTTCTTTTTAAGACTTTCACTTCTTTATTATTATAGTTTACTTAGCCTTAACTAGATCTGAGAGCAGCAAATGAGGTCCATCACTATTCTAGTTTTATTGTCTATTTCTTCCTATAAGTCATTTGCCTGTAGGTATATAGATGATAGGCCATTTGATACATATATGCTTAGTATTGATAGTAATTTATTATTCATGGTACATTTCAGTTAAATGTAGTTTACTTGTTTATCTCTTTTGATTAAGTTTATTTTTGCTTTTACTTTGTCTGACATCATAGTTACTTTCCTTGCCTTATTTTAATTCTCTATGAATCTTTCTGTTTCAAGGTATTTCTTATAAACAATCTAACATTGAATTCTATTTTCTAATCCATTTTGTTAATTTCTGTTTTATGGGTGGTTTCATATCTTTTGTATTCAAAGTTGTGATTGTTAATTTCATATTTCCCTCCATCCTATTCTCTTCTACTTTGCCTTCTATGTGTTACTGCCTTGTCTTCATAAAGAGGACGATGAGAAAAAGTGAGTTCAGTACCAGTGCTCAAAGTCTGGTCAAATTTTCTCCTGTTCTCCTGGCCCTCTTCTGCTTCTCTGACTCAGAAAACATTAACAACCTTTTAGTCTTTCTTTTCTTTTTAACCCCTCTTTGAAATTTATCATCTTAATTATAATTAGTTTTATTTAAAATTAATCCCTTCGTTCTCACTTATTGCCTCCCCTTTCCTATTTTCTCTTTCCCTCCTATTTCTAAGTTGAGTAATACACCATTATGCCTGTGTGTTATGTGCATTTATGCACTATGTATTTAGTACATGTACTACGTGCATCTCTGTGTGTATATTCTTCCTCCATTTGGCCATTTCAGATGAGAGTAAATTCAAATGTTGACTACTCCTCTACTCCCTTCTCTTTGCTATAAAGATATCCCCTTTGCACCCTAATTATAAGATTATTTTCCCCCATACTCCCTTTCTCTCCTCCCCACTCCCACCTAGTATATTCTTTTCCCTCTCCCTTTCTATTCTTTATAAGATAATTGAAACATAACAAAACCATTTCCCAGTTTTCTGCTGCCTTAGATTCCCTTTATGACCCCTGATGATGATAAGGTTATCATTTCCCCATATTTGAATGTAAACAGTTTATCTTTAGTCTTTTATAATTGCTTGCTCATGGTCACTATTTATGCTTCTCTTGATTCCTATGTTTGTATTTCAAAATTTTCATGCAGCTCTGGTCTTTCTTTTCCTCAGAAATGCTTGAAAGTTCTCTATTTCCATATACTCAGTTTTTCTGGGTAAGTTGTCCTTTGTTGTAAGCCTATATCTTTTGCCTTCTGGAATACCATATTACAAGCTCTTTGTTCCTTTATCATGTTAAATCATGTTAAATCTGTTCAATCATGTGTGATCCCGACTTTGGCTCTTCTCTAATTGAATTTTTTTCTTTCTAATTGGTTACAGTATTTTTTCTTTGAGCTGAAAGTTCTGGATTTGGGTTATACGATTCCTGGGAATTCCCATTTTGGGTTTTTTTTCCAAGAAGTGACTGGTGGATTCTATTTCCACTTTGCTTTCTGGCTCTAAAAGATCGGCAATGGGGGCAGAGTCAAGATGGTGGAGTACAAACAGGACTTCTGCAGGGCTCCCACTTCCACCTCCTCCAATTCATGTAAAAGGTGATTCTGAACAAACTTTGGAGCTACAGAACCCACAAAATGATACAGAGAAGCTCACCTCCCACTGAAGACAGTCTAGCAGGCCTGCAGAAAGTGGTTAGCACAGCACTCTGGGAGCTGATCCCAGCCCAGTGAGCTCCAGAGGTTTTAGCCTCAGGGCAAACAAATAGCCTCAGCTAGAGGGACTTCAGATCACCAGTAGCTGTGGTGGTTTGCAGAATTATCAACCCATAGATGCTAAAGACAAATTCAGAGGTCAGTGCAGTGTGGACTTTGGGATCAGGTAGTTTGGGAGTTTCTATTCGGCCTTTGCCCCTGGAGGGATAAGCAGCGGAGGCATGGCAGTCATCCAACCACTGCCATGTGGCTGCTTCAGAGCTCCGGGCCTGCAGATTGTAGGGGAACCAAGGGAAAACTGTTACAATGGAGGGGAAGAACAAGAAGGAAAAAGGGAATGAGTCAACTTTATTCTCATTGAATTTGGCTTAGTGAGGGAATGACATACACACTAAATAGGGTATCTCACCCTACAGGAGAGTAGGAGGGAAGGGGATGAGAGGGGGAATGATGGAAAGGAGGGCAGGCTGGGGGGGGGGGGGGAGTTGGAAGCACCCACTTTTGAAAAGGGACAGGATCAAAGTACAGAATAGGACAAGTCGGGGTAGAATAGGATGGAGGGAAATATAGTCAGTCTTTCACGATATATCCACCATGGAAATGTCTTGCATAGCTACACATGTACAACCTATATTGAATTGCTTATCTTCTCAGTAAGGGTGCCTGATGAGGGAGGTAGGGAAAGAATCTGGAATTCAAAGGTTTAAAATCAAATGTTTAAGATATATGTATATTATTATTATTTTACATGTAACTGGGAAATAAGATATACAGGCACTGGGGCATAGAGATCCACTGTTCCCTACTGGAAAGTCAGCTAGGGGATGGGGGAATATAGAGGAGAAAACAGATTGGGGGGGGGAAATATTCAGTGGGATCGATGTTTTGGGGTGGTAGGTAGGGAAAAAATGGGGAGAAAATTTTTAACTCAAACTCTTGTGGGAATGAATTGATATAAACTAAAAGATAATAAAAATAAAAAGATAAGGTAAAAAAGGATCTGCATAGATTTTTTATGATTTCTTGAAATGTGATATTTAAGATTTTTTTTTTGTAATAGCTCTCAGTCTAATAACTCTTCAGTTCTCTCTCTGTGATCTGTTTTCTAGGTAAATTGCTTTTGTCATGAGACATTTTACATTTTTTCAGTCTTTTGACTTCATTTTAAAATTTCTTATTGTCTCCTGGAGTCATTAACTTCTGTTTGTCAACTCTAATTTTAGGGAATAATTTTGTTAGATAAGTTTTTGTACATCTTCTTCCAGACTGTTAATTCTCAAATCATTCTTCCATAGCTCTCATTTCTTTCCCCATTATTTCTTCTACTACTTTCATCTTATTTTTAAAATCATTTTAAGTTCTTTATGAAACTCTTGTTTCTTCAAGGAACTCTGGTTGAACTTGTGTCCAATGTGTGTTTGCACACACATTGTGTGTGTGTGTGTGTGTGTGTGTGTGTGTTTCCATTGCAGTTTTGCCACAGATGTTTCAGAGTATTCTCTTTTTCTGGGATTGTATCTTGAGCTTCCCTGTCATCAAAATAGCTCTATACAGTTTTCTTTTTTGTTTGTTCATTCTTCCAGTCTACTTCTTGATTTTGGATTATATTTTAAGACTGTGCCCTGGGCACTTTTGGTGGGAATATCTGAAGTGACATTTTATCTGGTTAGTTCCTTTTGCTGCTCTTCTTCAGGCATTTGAGTATTGTGTTATTCCAGAATCACAAGGCTAAATCAGGCTCAGGACCAGCAAACTTTGAATGCTTGCCTAGTGGTGTGATTCAGGGCAAAGTCTGATCATTGTCCGCCTGGTTTGAACTCTTCAAGTTCTTGACCTGGGTTTGAGTCTGCACGACATTCCTTTTGGTTTACCACTGGTTAGAGGTTTAAGTTGGAAAGCTCTTACTGGTTTTGGTTGACAAGACTGTAGGATCCCTTTTGGTCTAGTATTGCTGCCCTGGTGATTCCTTGCAGTCTTAAGACTCAGTTTTAGGTGAAACAACCACTGTTTGTTTTGGCATTTGTTCCTCACTTGGTACAGAGTATAGTTTCTATTACTATCCCTCACCTTGGAACATCATTCCACTCTGGATTTGTGACCTAGAATTACCTAGTCACCTTATGTGCTAGTCCTTCCCCTTCAGATTGCCTTCCATCCACTCTGTATATATCTTTTATGTACTTAGTCACTTATGTATCATATCTTCCATTAGAATGCAAGCCTGGCACATATTAAACATTTAAGAAATACTTGTCGACTGACTGTGGCATAGTAAATGATGCTAGAGGGCAGAAACTGCTCTTAGGAAGACCAATTTCTAATTGGGGAAATTAAGCATAGAGTGGGGTTTTTGAGGTTAGATACACTGGTTTCAAGTCATGCTGCTAACATATACTGGCTTTGTGATCATGTGAAAGTCCTCTGTTCTCTCAGTAGCCAAAACACTTCTAAGACTGAATTTCTGAGCAACTGCCAGTCTGCATTGATATAGGGAAATCACAGCTCCAATTCCATCAAAAAGATGACAGATTTTGTCTTGAGTGAATGGGAGAATTTTTATGTCCATGACAATAAATATGAGGGGAGGGAAGAGCAGGTTTGTTTGTTTGTTTGTTTTTTACTTATTAAAGCAGAAGTTTTGATAGAAAAATAAACACATTATATCAGGATGACTCATTTTTTTGGTTTCAGGGAGAATGTAGTGGGAATTTGTTTTATATTCTTCCACATCACTTTTGTTCAACTGCCTACTCCCTTCCCATTCTATCACCAGAGAAAGCAATTCAGTATTCCAAAGGAATTCAGGGTCTAAAGGGACAACTAAGGGCCGAAATTAGGGACTCTACAATCCCTATACATGAGGGCTAATAATGGAAGGAAAAAAAAGTGGTAAAGAGGACACAAGACTTTAGAGTCACTGAAACCTAACCTAGTATTGGGAATGGGGACCCAGTTGGTGGGTTCCTGGCCATGGGATATATTTCAATGAGGTCAGAGATGGGCAGAACTGCAGTACTGAAAGGGTCAGGCAGGCCAAGTATTCTCAAATAAGGGTAGGTAGCACAACAATATTCTTCATAGCTATTCAGACTGACTGATTACTAAAATGCCAATAACTGAGAACTATAGAAGACAGCCAACACTGTCTGCCAGAAAACCACAGGGGGAATAATGCTTCATATGACAGTAAGAAAGTAGCAACAGTCCTACCTTATCCCTACCCAAACATCTACTGTAATATACTGAGAAATGTAGGCAGAGAAATGACTTATCCAATGAAGATGGGCAGAAGAACCATGGAAAACACCAGTGAGGAAACCACAAGAGCTTCATCAGGAGACCCATACTGAAGAACTACAGCAGAGAAAACACTTTCTGAGAGCCTACCTAGTATGACTGTAAGTGGGTGAGTATAGAAAGGCTTCTTAGGGAAAGGCTGCTCACTGTAGGGCATAATTTTCTGTAAGCTCTATTCATTTTCTATGACCTATAAATAAACTTGTACATTTTTGTGAGCTGTTTGTTTGCAAAGGGAGTTTGACAACACACTGGGTAAAGTCAGAAAATTTACACATTAAATGAGACACAAAACCAAAACCAAAGAGCATGTCAATCCTGATGAATGATTACTGGAGGTCCCAATAGAGGACCAGTGATCCAATATAATCTATTTTCCAATAAGTAAGCATAAAGAAGTCTCCTAAGGTCTTTCACAGGGTAGATGAGAAGGTTGGCTTTGCTAACATAATGGACATTCCATTCAAGTAAATCAACTGTGCTAGTGAATCCATTATAGAATGGGATCATTAATATATTTAATGTGCTAGTTCCTATCAATCTTTTTATTATATACAACTTGAACATGAACTAAGTGAATGACGAAATTTTCAAGCAAGTTTAGAGTATGGATTTTTTTTCAGGTTGGATTATATATACTGTGAAGTCACTTCCAATTCCAAATTTCAGTTATTCTGTAACTGATGTATATTGATATATATTACATATAGGCAGTATTGTTGACCTTAAGAAAATATATTTTACCAAAGGCTTGAGTGGGATTCTTCATTATTTTCTAGTATTTATGATGACACAATCCTGACCATTTGGTTCTGTCTACTATATTGGTGAAAAACTCAATTCTGGTAGAGGCATTATGACTATCAGTATTGTATACACTAAACAAAATATACCATATTTATAGCTAGGAATTCAACTCTCTGGGATGAATGACCTTCTCCCAAGAGCTTAATACCATTTTGTGAATCCCTCCAGAGCCTAAAGGTGTTTCATGTTTTAATGTTTTAAGTATTACCTAATTCCCCTGGCTTTGAAGTCAGGCTGCCCCAGGACTAAGTTCAATTTGCTTGAGCTCCAGTGGTACCCTGTTGTAGATATGATTCTAACTCTAGCACCCTCTTAGTTCAGACTTAATGTTGGGAGTTAATGAAGCACTTTTGAGTCACTTTGTTCCATCACCACAAGGTTATAGAGCAAGGATGCTTCTCTGAATAAAGTCCCCCTCCATCTTCATCTGGAAATATATCTGGTCAGTAGGTCATCAGGGAATCAGCATATGGTGAGGGGTGGGGGAGCATACTGCATCAAGAAAGTTGCATCAGGGAAATGCTGGACCTAGCAACACAAAGAGTGACTTTGGACTATTGGTCTTTACAGCTGGAAGGTTTGTCTTGAATCTGAGGGGCTGAGTCTCATCAACCCCAAGAGCTTAATACCATTTTGTGAGTCCCTCACATGTTTGGGTGCCATATGAGTCTGTTTTCTTCTTGGATGAAGCATGCTTGTTCTATTATCGGGTGAATTAAGTCCTCTATTTGAGGTATGCTTGATCAGCAGAGATCTTTGTAACAATTTTGTCTAGAATTCCATCCAGATGGCTCTCTTTATTGGCAAGAGAGTTTTTGAGGAAAAATATAGGTTGTCTTATGTGCTGGAGGTACTTATGGAGGAATTTTTACTAAAGGCAATTTTGCTTCTTCCCTAAAAGGGAGAAAGTAACTTTCAGATAACCCTAAATTCTCAGTTCCTCTTGGAAGGGATTTGCATGCTTTGGGATGTTATAAGATTGGCCCTGTGACAGTATCCTCTTAAGTGAGGTTATGAGCTTATAGAACACACTGATGGAAAAATACTAACAATAACATTTTTCTAAGGTTAGTACAGCCGTGTCCCCTAAATGATATTTTGTCTACCACTAGCTTATTTTTGTCTCTAATATGTGAACCCCTAAAATAATATTGTGTCTACCACCAATTTGTTTTTTCTCCCTCATAACAAAACCCTCAAATAATATTTTGCCCTGACCCCTGATATGCAATTCCACTAGCTCCAGGAAGACTATTCAAAATCATAAGAACCCCACCCTCAAAAGGGTAGGAGCACACGTTCCTTCAAGAGCACTATTAAGGCCTTCCTAACAAAGGCCTCTGCTCTGTGCTCCCCAATGCAGTGCTGCTCTACATGGATGATAGTCTATGTTAGTGTGTATGTCTGAGTTCTCTCTCTTCTTCCTCTTCTATCTGTTGCTAGAAATAAAGTTTTGCACTGAACTGGCTTCCATTGTTTTTACATGTTATTCTCAGCACCCAAAAACCTTAAAGGATTGTTTTCCACAATGTCTCTTACTGGCCCATGGGTCTTTCCTTAGACATAAACTGGGTACCTGGGCAAGGACTTACCCTATTGACAGCATCACCTACCCTGGGGGGGAATAGAACACTGTGAGCCCAGTTGTAGAGAGCAAGGGTCAATAGGGGAATTTTTCATCCTGCCAGGAGGGTCTTCCTTATGCAAGAGGATTGTCACAAGAACAAAATTTCATTTGAAACTAGACTTTACCTTTGAAAGATGGGGCTTATTTTATCCTTTCATTTTATTTTTTCACTTTTTAAATTTTTGGTCTGATTTTAATTTTTCACATTTTCTGATTGTTTTGGATTAGAAGATGGCACTATAAGTGAAAAGGCAAATAGTAACCTATTTGTAGGTTACTATAAATATATAGTATATACTATATATAGTATTTACTATAAATACATAGTATATACTATAAATATAGTAACTATATATACTAACTAGTAAATATAGATAGGGATTGGTCCTTTGATTTCATTGGTTAAAACCTCCAGAAGAGGAAACTTTCTCCACTAATGCAGGTAGAACCCTCTTTGAAACTTATTATCTTAAGAGGGTTACCTAGAGCCCTGAAGGAGTGTGTCACACAGCCAGAATGTCAGACTTGACTTAAACTCTCATCAGTTAGTCAAGTCAAGAAACATTCAGCAAGTGCTTACTATGTGCCAAACACTATGCTAAGTGGTAGGGATTCAAAGAAAGGCAAAAACTGGCCTTGTCAACAAAAAAGCTTATATTTAAGTAATATCTCTATAATAGAGATGATATGATAAGATATTACTTATATATAAGATATATACAAAGTTGATGGAAAGTAATTTGAGAGGGAGAGATGTTAGCAGCTGAGACCTGGAAAGCTCTCCCACAGAAGGTGAGACTTAAGCTGAATCTTGAAGGAAGCCAGGGAAATTTAAAAGCAAAGGTTTCTTCCTGACTCCAAGGTCAGTTCTTTGTTCATCATGTCATGGTACCCCAGTTTAACTTTGTAAAATGCTGTTTGTGTGATTTGTATAACTTTTTATTTGGGATTTAGTGTTATTTCCAAGTGTAATAGCTATGGTAGATTTGGGACCTCATAAAAAACTATTAGTTGTGATATTGTCTAAGAACTATACTGAATGAACTGCTTGGGACATTTTATATGAAATGCAGACCTTAAGAACTGTATCTCCTGTGTCACATGAACTGCAGCCTGTACAAGGAATGGTGGAGAATGGGTCAAGTGGAGAGAAAAGGTATGCTACTTGGACCTCCCCAAGTTTCCAGAGTAATTTCCAGAGCTGAAAAGAGGGACAAGTGTGCCAAATGTATCCAAAGAGATTTTCCAGGGATAGCAAGTATTTACCGGAGTAAAGTGTGATGGAGGTGATCAAAGGAATTCTCTAATCTGCTCTGCTAGGGTCTGTAGGGCCACCTCATGGAACATACATAGGAACGAGCCTGTGTCCTGAGTTACTTTCTGTAAGTGTCCTGGTTCAAGACTGATTGACTTTCACTTTAGAATGATGCAACAATCTTTTATTGATAAAAGGGAGGGCTATGCCAGAGGATTGGCCCCTGATCCCAAGAGAGCTACCTCTTAAGTAATCTTTGAAAGGAGCGACACGTTTTTTATCTTTATTCCTGGCTGTTGAACATGTCAAAATTCTTAGTTCTCCCTGAAACTTCCAGTGGGGGGAAGGGATAAGGAATACTATCACCAGTTAACTATGGCAGTTTCTCATATGTGGTAGTAAGAGTTTATGTGTGTTTAGGTAAAACAGAAACTGAATCTTGAGTCTCTATTTTGTATTTCTTTCCCTGAGCATAGGTGACCAAACATTGGTCCTGAGATGGACATTCCTGGCTATGGCAACAACTTCATGAGATTGAGAGTCTGGGAACTCCCTGGGTCTAGGTCACAGCTGCCCTACAGAAAGTGATCACTTCTTCTCAGAGGAGAGGATCACTACCAGAAGGATATTTCAGGTGAAATGACTAAGGGAGCCCAAACCAGAATATTGCTTGCCAGAAAATAGCCTTCATTGAATTGCTCTGACACCATAGGTCTGAGTAGATTATGTGTAAATCAGTGTCCATAAGTATTTCATGTTAATGTTTTAAGTATAAACCTCCTAGGCAGATTATAATGTGTATTAGGTGATTGTAATATGTTTTTAGTATTTGCCAAAGTATACATATGAATTTTTACTTTAAACATTTTTCTGGTAGAAGAAATAAATAGCTGTCCTTACTTTGTATATTAAGTGCATTTTCTAAACATGATTCCATTACTTTTGGGGGGAAACCCTGGATATGAACCAAACCTAAGTTTTGTTTTAGAGATTTTCCTGAGTTTTACTCTGGGATAGAAGCATAGTAAGCAAGAGTATGAGAAAAGCCTTATTCCTTTGTTTTAGGGCTTAACATCATCTGCTTGAGCATAGAGACAGGGCCCTTCAGTGGGAAAGGTCTTTCTCATTTCATAACTTAGCTCATTGTCTAAATGTTTCTCCATTTCTGTGTGTGTGTGTGTGTGTGTGTGTGTGTGTGTGTGTGTGTGTGAATTTTAGAGCCAGTACAAATGGACACTTTTGACTAGAGATTCATTAAATGAAATGGTATCAACATTTTCTTGCATGCTTGTGTAGTCAGTTTACCTTGACTTAGTCCTTTAGTGTATATACCCCATTTATAGAGAATTCAGCTTAAAACAGGACCCCATGTCTTCAGTATAAGGTTCACTTTCTTTCAAGGTATAGTAATAAGCTAAACCTGATCTCTCAAATTAGGTTTTTGGTTTTTGGGTTTGGGGGCTGCTTTTATTGGGGGGAGGTATTGTTTGTTTTTTGCAGTTTAAGACCATGTCTGAATCCTCAAACTTGAACTTGATCCTATTCCTCCCTACCCCTACCAGCCCTAATTCTAGAGAAGCTAATATCTCCAACTAGTTGGAAATAGCCAAATCAGCCCTAAAGAAAGGCTTAGAGCTTTGGATTTATAATCAGAGAATTTGGGTTTTGAACTCAAGCCCCTCTCAGGTGATTTTCAATCTTGAATTTCCAGCTACATGTTAGACATCTCCAATTATGTCCAGCATGTCCAAAACTGAATTCATTCTCTTTTCTTTCCCATCCCTTTCTCCTTCCGAACTTTCATATTACTCTAAAGGGAACTATCATGTTCTCAGGCACCTAGCCTCAAAACTTAGGTATCGTACTCCACTCTCATCCCCCCTAACCAATCTGCTGCCAAGGTCTCTTGATTTTACCTTTGTAACATCTCTTCCATACATACCCCTTTTGTCTCCTCTGACACTGCCACCACCCTGGTATAGGTCTTCACTACCTCATGCTTAGACTATTACAATAGCCTGGTGGTTGGTCTGCATGCTGTAAATCTCTCCCCACCTCAGTCCATCCTCTACTCAGTTATCAAAGTGAACTCCCTAAAACAGGTCTGACCTTGTCATTTCTCCCCCATCTCCAATTCAGTAAATTCCAGTGGCTCCCTATCACCTCCAAGATCAAATATAAATTCCTTTGTTTGATGGTCATAACCCTTTATAACCTGCCCTTTCCCCTAGCTTTTCAGTCTTCTAACACCCCATTCTTCAATTCATTAGTCTCCTTGCTGTTCTTTGAATATAATACATTTTCACTGACTATCCCCCATGCCTGGAATGCTCTCTGCCTCCTGGTTTCCCTATCTTCCTCCAAGTCCCAACTTTTGTAGGAAATCTTTCTTGATCCCCTTAATTCTAGTTCCTTCACTCTGTTGAGTATTTCTAATTTAACTAATTCAAATTATTTCCAACAACTTGTTTAACAAGATGAAGCTAACCACAGATACCTAGAGTACTTCACTAGAGAGCTTTTTACAAATTTATTTCCAAAATGGTTGATCACCACTTCCCCCCCTAGAATAGAAATGAGATATTTTTAAGGTTTTGTAATTTTGGGAACTATTTCTCAATATATATTCCTCTGATTTACCCATCACTATTATCTTGTTCAGAAAAGGAAATAAGACTAGTCTGGAATGACCTATTTTTGAAGTATCCATGTTGTATCTTCCTACCGTTACTTGCAGGGATGGTATTAGCTGGTGACTTGGTCAGACCTGTGCTTCAGGGAAGATCACTTAGACTGCTAAGATTCAACTGGAGTGGGTAAAAAACTTGTGGTAGGTAGACCAACCAGCAAATAGCCTGTATTATAGAGTGTTAGAGAAGATAAGGGGACACATGAGAGAGATGCTACAAAAGGCTCAGTAGTCCTACTGAGAGGGAAGAACATATGCAAATAAAGAGATTGCAATTCTATATTTTTATTGATTAGTTTACTGAATGATTTTTTTTAACTAATTGCAGAACCCACATTCTTCTTCCTGTGGTTGCTATAAATGTTTTGTGTTTTAATTTCTCTTTTATGCATTTACTTTTGCTTTTGGAAATCTGCTGATTTGCAGTTGCCAGTTGGCTGTTTGCTTTGTCTGCCACACAAAGACAATGAATACTTATAAAAGCTTGGTGACAGGACACCTATATACCTAGTCACTGTTCTGATATAGCTGACCATTGAAATCTTAGACTGGTACTGGCTCAAGGACAAATGATGCATTATTCCTCACCACCTTCAGGTGACCATACACAACAAGAGGCTGATATTCTTCCCAACATTCAGGTCCTGTTTGCTGCCTAAAAAGGTAAAGCGTGCCCACAGAATAAAAGGCTTTTTTTCAAAAAAAAAAAAAAAAAAGATTTTGAACTGGCAGGCACTAAAATCCAAAAGAAAAGAATGATAATTCAAAAGTTCTTTTGAGATCCCCCACTCTGAAAGGACATAACTGTGGCACTTAAGTTGTAAAAATGCACTGATCATTTTTTCACTGAAAAAAGTTAAGGAGCCAATAAGACCAAAACTTATTTTGTAGTTGAGGTAAAAATAACTTACTTGCCCAAATCATAGAAATAAGAAGTAGCAATCTGAATCCAAACCAGGTTGTCTTACTCTAGTCTGATGTTAATTTATTGTTGCTTTTCTTTTCTCTTAAACACAAGTCATTCAAATGCAAGCTTTGAAGTATAGTGTATGAAGTTCTCTACTTAGTGATCTAAATCCGACTTCCCTTTTTACACTTGCTACACTTCAAGACTGAGGATCCACCTTTAATAAAATGGGGATGGATGGATGAAAGGCATTTATCAAGGGCTTGCTATGAGTGAATAGGTGTGCTGAGGTTACAAATAATAAAAGAGAGACTACTCCAGTCCATTCTAACTAGAGATTATGATAAAAGTCTACTTTCTCAAGGATACTACCTCTAAGTGTTGCAAAGAAAATGCTATATGACAGCCATTCTAAGGGAAAGCATCTTTTCACAGAAGGATACTAGAAGAACTACACAAACTCTTGAAACCCAACCAGATTATAATCAAATGTTACATTTACAAGGATTTAGGTGTCCCTTGCTGCTACTGAGTTGTCTACCAAATAAAATCTCATAAGATTCGTATAAGTTAGTTTAGTATGTAAACTTCTTAGAATAGGGATTGTTTCTTTGTGTTCCTATCTCACAGCATCTGAAACAAAGTAGGTGAGTAATAAAGACTGATTGACTGAAATGAACTAGATAGGAGAAAAATAGTTAGAAAGAATGAGAAATCTGGTTACAGTAACATAGTCTGAAATAACTAGACATTTTTTCTAAAAGAAATATTTCTTTTACCTAGTTGCAGGAAATGTCAAATAGCATTTAAAATAAGATCTGTTCAACTAGACCATGATTTAGTACCAAAGGAATTTTGTCAGCATTTCAGAAACTCCCATTTGCAGAAGGAACAAAGGGGGGGAAAATCTGAAAGCAGTTGGCGCCTTCAGTTTCAAACTTGATGTTAGACCAATCAGGTCTCAGCGCGGGATTGTTTGAATATGCTCTGGACCAATCAGAAGAGGGTTTTGTCTATAAATAAAGCAGTATTCTCTTTTTCTTCCCGCCATAGAGGGTAGGTTTTTCTTGTTTTATTGAAATGGCTCGAACTAAGCAGACCGCGCGGAAGTCCACGGGAGGGAAAGCGCCCCGCAAGCAGCTCGCTACTAAGGCTGCCCGCAAGAGCGCGCCGGCCACCGGCGGCGTGAAGAAGCCTCACCGCTACCGGCCCGGCACCGTGGCCCTGCGGGAGATCCGCCGCTACCAGAAGTCCACGGAGCTGCTGATCCGCAAGCTGCCCTTCCAGCGGCTGGTGCGCGAGATCGCGCAGGACTTCAAGACTGACCTGCGCTTCCAGAGCTCGGCCGTGATGGCTCTGCAGGAGGCCAGTGAAGCCTACCTCGTGGGGCTGTTTGAGGACACGAATCTGTGCGCCATCCACGCCAAGCGGGTGACCATCATGCCCAAGGACATCCAGCTGGCTCGCCGCATCCGCGGGGAGAGGGCTTAGATTGTTGACGGTCTCTGAAATACCGTACCCAAAGGCTCTTTTCAGAGCCACCCAGCTTCCCTAAATACCTGTAGCGCTTCTTGCCAGGCTGATTTTTAGGGCTTGTAATTTCCAATATTTGCTGTTTTCTGGGTTCATTAGCCACAGATTGGCTCAGAGGTAATGTTGGGCAGTTTTAAAAGATCGTTAGTGGATTGGTTGGCTTTGTAGTTCACAGGCTCCTCAGCTATCCAGAAAAGTTTGCTTCTTAACTTTATTCACTACCAGTGAAGGGGGAGGGTAGGAGGAAAAGCCTAAAGGTGATTCCAGACATGAACACAGGTACAGTTAAGAAAAGTTGCATTTAATCTCTGTTACTGACAAAGCTTTTGTTTTCAGGATTCTTAAGTTTCTTACAAATAAGCAGAGAAGCTTCGTGTCTTTGTAATCATAATCTCTTTAAAATGTCTGCCCAGTGGGGGTGAATTGGATCCAAATCCAATTTTGACCCCTAAGATTGTCCTCAGTTTAGGCTACAGCTAAACTGTTGACATTACTTCCATTGAATGTAAAGATACGAATACCGAGTACCCAGTGTCCTAATTCCAAATACTACTTACTTTCTAATTTACTTATTACCTAATTTTGAGCTAATCTTCCCCTGCAGCTGTTTCCTCACCTAAAAATGAGAAGTCTTAAAGTGCTTTCGAGTTCTAAATCCTATATGGCATTCCTTGTGTACATGAAAAATTCCATTCTCAGCAGCTATAGTAACAAAATTATTTGACCTAGTTAACTTTTCTGTAACTAATATATCTAATTGATTATGGATCTAAAAGGGCTAGTAGGGTTGAAAGGATTAACAAAATAATTTAGCCTATTGTATTAAAGTATTTTAACATTTTAATGAGTCACCCTAGTAAATGGGGCAGCTAGGTGGCTGGGCCAGGAGACCTGGCAACAACCTCAGTTCAAATTTGACCTTGAATGAACATTTACTAGCTGTGTGACCCTGGGCAACCACTTTAACTCAGTTTCCTCATCTGTAAAATGAACTGGAGAAGGAAATGGCAAACCACTCCAGTATCTTTGCCAAGAAAACCCCAAATGGGGTCACAGAGTGAAACATGACTGAACAATTAATGGGCATCAACTTTGTTTCCAGTTCTTTGCTACCATAAATGGTTTTATTATGAGTGTCTTGGTTTATATGGGACTTCTTTTTGTATGTGACAAGGAGACATATATGACTAACAGTGGAATTTCTAGATCTAAAGGAATGGGAGCATAACATCATATAGTGGAAGGAACAATGGATTAGAGGACTTGGTTCAAATGCTGCCACTCCCTGCTACCTGTAGGACTTTGGCCAAGTCATTTTAGCTTCATAAACTGCAGTTTCTTCATCTGTAAAAGGAAGAGATTAAATTAATCTTGGATGTCCCTTCCAGAGGATTTTATGATCACCTTTATTCGAGATTCCTGTTTAAATCAAGAAAAGAGGTTACACATAATAGCTGTAACTTCATCAGAGGAGGTATGTGTGTTATCTGTAATCAGCTGAATATACTTGGTCATATTAAAGTAGAGCTTTTACTTCTGATAAAAACTCACAACCACCCATAATGTGGTAAAATCCTTAATTAGGTGGCTGTTTGATAGGATATTCCATATTAGTACTATCTGAAGTTTATTGCCATTGGATTTCAGTCCCTTGCCTCCCCACCAGAACTCTGTAGGGATCAGGCTGCCCTATACAAGATTACAACCATAGACTGTTCTTTGAGCCACCTTACAGGCCCACCCCACTCCCCAATTAAATTTATTCTAGTAGAAATTTTGGCTATTCAATAGACCTTGGGCAAAATTCCATATCTCTGAAACTGTTTCCTCATCTGAAAAAATGAAGGGGTTAAATTAAGATCAGGAGTTCTTAATTTTTGTTGTTGTTGTTGTTATATACTCCTTTAGCAGTTTTATAAAATTTTATGGACTACTTCATAACATAATGTTTTGCTAACTGCATTCAAAATTGAAGGAAATGTTAAATTTCAGTTAGAGGTTAGTGAAAATAAAGATGTCACCTTTTTCCCTGTTGACAGAGTCCCTGAAATTTAATCCATGGACCATGTACCCTAGATTAAGAACTCCTGAGATAGATAATCTTTAAAGTATCTCTCAGAGATAAATCCCAGCATTCACTAATATTGGAACTAGAAGGAAATATAGAAATTACCTACTCAAATCCCTTTATTTTACAGATGTTCAAAATATGATCTAAAGAGTAGGCAATCAATGAATATTTGCTGAATGAATGAATGAGGGAATTAATTCTGGAGCCCCCTAAACCTGCTGTCCTGGTTCTTTTGCCTTGCCCGAGGATGTTTGCCTTGCCCTACCCCACTATGTTTTCCCTATCAAACTGCAGAAGTGAAAGGATGTCAGCTTCCTGCTGACCAGGTGCTCAATTTACTTGTATTCATTCAGGCTGTGTGTGTTTGCTCTAGGTTTTGGTCAATGCCTTTAGAAATGTGTACTGGGGTAACAAGAGAGGGCACAAAGATAAACTAGGCAAAGTTCAATAGCATGTAACACGGTTCCTGTGTTTTCCTCTCCAGGCAGGACAAAGAGTTCATCCTCTTCAGTGTACAGACCATTTCAATAAACATGGGGTGGGGAATACTCTGAAAAGGAATGTCCTCCTGGTCCAGGAATAAAACACCTTAGCCCTCTCAGATTAAGCCCTGTAAACTAGTATTTGGCCATCAGAAACAGGAAAGGCAAAAAGATCATTTCTGTGACTTGGAAATACTGGGCAGGGTTACAGTGAGGACACTACCTCAACTGGCTCTTTTCCTTTTTCTCCTAAGGGTAGTGGTCCAACGGGGAGGGACAATCTCATGAGTCTAAGGTAGTGGTCAGTACATGGGGTGGGTCAATGGGAAAAAGAAAGGAATGAAAAAGTGGCTCAGTCCTACCTCCACCCTCATCCTCATCCCTACCTCTTGTCCCTACAGAACAAGGTGTGGGAGGAATGTAGGGGTGGTCTAGAGGAGGAGTTTGGGGAGGGTCTTCAGGAGGAGTTAATGAGGTGTGTGATTAATGTAATGAGTGATTAAGAGTGGGAAGTTGCTGGAGGCTACCTGGAGCCAATAGACAATGGTGGGCTAGGCCAGTTCAAGTGTGGATAGATATTTTAATAGGCTCAAGGGTGGGAAGTCTAGCAACAGAGGTTTGGGCTCAACCACAATGCAAGGCCTATTGCCTCATGCAAATGCCTTATCAAATAAGACGATCCAATCAGAGTTCAAGGGGGGTTCCCGGGGCATGTACCTCAAGGACTCAAGGAAAGCTCAAAGGGGCTCCCAGAACTTGTACCTCATCACTAAATACAATAAAACAAGAGAGTTGACAAAGTGTCGATTGAAATTATGATCCAGGATTTCTGTGTTTTCTTTACCATTAATATTCCATAACATAGCATATGTCTAGAAAATATTAAGGAAAAGTCCCATTACTCAAGTTAATGCCTCGAGTTAAGGGTCTTACCCTTAAGGGCCTTAAGGGCCATAAAGCAAGCCTCATCTGGTTTGTTGACATAAGAAGAGGTATTCCCCAAGCTCACTCAAAGAGCAAAGAGAAAGCAGGGTCCTTCTGGAATTTATGATCTCAGGATGCTCTAGAGTTGCTGACACAGAAAAAGGCCTTTTTAAAGCAGTTTGTTTGATTAATTCAGACTTGGGCCAAAATAAGATATTTAATGATTATCGCATCTTAACTGAAGACAATGCTGTTTTAGCTCATCATTATTATCGATTATATCAATACTCACTTTTCCTTGTCACCAAGCAAGGAGATCCCTTTGAAATACTGATACCCACTGTGAATGTACAATCTCTGTCTTTGGCATATGTTAACTGTCTGTGATGTTCAACCAAAGATGAAACCTATAAACCTAATAAAATTAGCACCATGATCTTACCAGTCCTGTTAGGCATTTCCAAGGGAGGCTGAAACTATCAGTTCACCTCATCCCAGTGACTAGGGTCATAGAGAGAGATAGCCACTAAACACACAAATCTCTTAACCGTAACAGTGGAACATACATACATACATGTATATATGTACAGATGTGTGCAATATATGTACGAACACACATACATATATGTGCATATATATATAATATATATGTACATATATATGTGGAGGGAGGGAGAGAGAGAGAGACAGAGAGAGAACATGGGAGGAACTTTGTCAGTATTATACCTTTCTTATTCGAGATTTCACTTCCCAGTCACTATCTTTGTAGCTTCTCAGGGCAGACTCTAGATAAGCTCTTGTAGCAGCAAGCACCCTAGCGTACCCAGGATGGCTGCTACCACAGGTTCTTAGATCTGCTTTTCTAAAGGAAAGCAACTCAAAATGGGTTAACAATCTTGCTTTAATCAAACATATATAATTTACCTAGTTCAAGGGAAAAAAATCAGCAACCTGAACTTCAGAGAATACAAACAAGTTATAAGCAGACAAAAAATACAGAGAAACAGATCTTCGGACAGGGCTTCCAGCTGTCTGATCACTACATCTGTAGTAACCCCCTATTTTGTGAACATCCCCCATCTCTCCCCATCATAGGAAACTTGCCAACAAAGTCTGGTCAGACAGCAAACATACCAAGTAAACCTTCCCAAGCCTGCTGTATTTTACCTGCTTGCTCCCCTTGGTGACATTTATGTTGTGGGTTTTGTCTATATAAACCTGGAGATGTATATGCTCTAGGCTGCCTGATTTGGGTATCTGACCCCTGGTAGCCCATGGGTTACTTATGCTCCACAATAAATTCCCTTTAAATGATTAATGGTCTCCACTCACTGTCATTTCTATTACAACACATCTATACCTAGTTAGTTACCAGAGAGGGAAGCATCAACATCTGAGTTTTCAAAGCTGGGGGGCTCAATGGCTTCCCAGAGTCTTGTCTAGCCAAATCACACAGCTCTTCCCAAAGTGAACCCCAAAGCAAAACCTCCTATCGGGGTATATATAACCTTCTCCTGGGTCAGAGAAAGTAACCACCCTCTTGAACCATTGCCTGATGACAAAGTAACAAGGGGTGGGCATTCCTGAAAAAAACGAGCCTCATGCCACAGGCTTCATGTGACCATATTCAGCCTATTAGGGGGCAGAGTATATTTGCAAATCAGGGAAGGTTCTCAGAGTGACTTAAACCCATCAAAGGGCCAAGGGGCAGGGGAAGATCTTCAGATCTCCATTATCATTACAGCTCTATGTTGCTTTGCTTGGATCTTGGATCTTTGCTTAATCTCCCATTCCTGCTTTGTGACCTCAGCTTCAGGCTGAACTGCTGTCCAGTTCATTGTCTCTGGATGGAAGATGGGATAGTCTTGACCATGATAGCCATATTTCCAGAAACTTCTGGTTCTGTTGTCATCTACCAGGAGCTCGAAGCCAAACATTACCTTTAGCATGTGAGACCCTGACAACCCCCAACCTCAGACCAATTATCAAAGATGAAGGGTTTTACTGTAAATGTCTCTCTAAATCTTAAAGACTTTATATCATATGTGTATTATATATATGTATGTGTGTACATACATACATATCTCAAGGGATATCATGCCTAACAGGACTGGTAAGATCATGGTGCTAATTTCATTAAACGTACAGGTTTTTTCTTTGGGTGAACATCACAAACAGATACCATGTGCCAAAAATAGAGATTGCACATTCATACTGGGTTGTAAAGGGATGTTGTAAAGGGATCCCCTTGCTTGGTCACAAGGAAAAGTGAATATTGATAAAATCACTAATGGAAAACAATTCAAAACAAATATCTTAATAATGGTGAGCTAAAACAGCACTGTCTTCATTTAAGATGGAAAACCTCATTAAGAGAGGACAGAAGCAGAAAAGAGGAACTCAGTTTGTCCTCTTCCACTTTTTTTTTAGTATAAAAAGTCTAGGACTTTCCATCTTAAATTTCCCAAATCTCCTTTTCCTATGCAAAATTGAAGAGGAAGGCTCTGAGGTAGAAGAATGAGAAAACTTACAGCTGAACCCCAAGTCATATCTTGGCAATTTATTTTCTGAGGCTGTGTCCCTCTTAGGGCTAATAAAAAGCTAAAGTCTTATGTTCTTTCTTGTATGTTATTTCCTTATATTGTTTTCTGAAGAGAAAGAGCCTTGAGAAAGACTCCTTCCCTTTTCCTTTTACCTACACTTTCAGTGCCCCCATTGGTGAGAGTGACCCGACATATCACAACTTCTCCCCAGCAAACATCACACTGAACTGGTTATGGGATGGGACGCAACTGAACCAAGAAACAATGGAGCTTGGGAACATCTATCCCAGCTGGGACAGAATGTTCCAGATCTGGATAGCTGTGGATGTTACCCCAGGAGAAGAACAGAGATATGCCTGCCAAGTAGGGCACCCAGGACCAGGCCAGCCCTTCAGACCAGAATGAAGAACACAGGGAAAAGGGAATCTTTCCATGTAGGGAAAAAGCAGTTATGTGTCTGGGCTATAGGACCAAGAAGAATTCTGGGAATTATGCTTTGATGGGTGGGGATGGGGGAGGGGAGCTGGGGCTGGTGGAATGCGTCCCTAACCTCCCCATCCTCCTTCAGAACATCATCCACTGTCTGTTACCCTAGCTACTGGGATTATTGTTAGCATTATCATTACCACCACAGTTGTCATCATATGGAAGAAGAGGAAGATATCAAGTAAGTAGAAAAAAGGAAAGTTATTTTGCCTAGCTGATTATAGTAGCCCCTAGGACACACTGACTTACTTGGCATTGTTAAATGGTTCAACATCAGAAATGGGCATGGTTTTATCAATGAAAATGTCATTAAATAAGATGCATTACTACCAGCTTTGCTCCTACACCCTAAAGACCATGGGAACTTTCCATCAAACTTGCAGCTAAAACCTCTAATATGTCTCATTCTACTTAGAATGTAAGCTCTTCAAGAATAGGGACTACTTTTTCTGTCCCTGGCACTCAGCACATACTTTACACAAAGTAAGGGCTTAATAAATACTTTTTCAATTGATTACTTCACTACTTGTGAAACTCCTTACCCTTTGGCCTAAGCAGCTTATTCCTCACTTGTCCCTGGAGCTGGGTCTGGGTGGAGCCATATACCACTTAAACTTCATCCCTCCTAGCTTTCCATGGGGTTTACCAGGGCTTTTGCCCAGGAAAGAGAAGGAAAACATGTTTCCAACAGAACTGGAATGTGGAGATGGCCTTTGGGGCTGAATAACTGAACACAGGGAAATGAGGTTTAAAATTAAGGGAAGAATTAACTGTAACTTTCATTTTTCCTATCCCTCATCCCAAGGCTTCTTATCTCCATAGGAGGATTGGTCAAGACCTATATCCTGACTGAGGTTAAGGAAATAAGTAAACAAGTAAAGAAGCCCAAGGAAAAGACGTCACATACCACTTTTTTTTTCTGAACATACCTTAGAACTTATAGTATATTCTAATGAGGGGACAGGGAAATTATCAACCAGTAAGTATTTATTGACTACCTGAATGTCTACTATATAAGAATTATAATAAAAATAACAACAGCTAACCTTTATATAGTGCTTACTATATGCCAGGTACTATGCTAAGCCCTTTACAATTACTATCTCATTTGCTCCTCTCAACAATCCTGTGAAGTAGGTCCTATTATTATCCCCATTTTACAGATGATGAAACTGAGGCTAACAAGACTTAAATGACTTGTCCAGGCTCACACAGCTAGTTAGTTTCTGAGGCTAGATTTGAACTCAGGTCTTCCTAACTCCAGGCCTTCTGCTCTATCACACCACCTAACTGTCCTCTCAGAGGTTGGGGGCAGGAAGTGTTAAGAGGAAAGGTCCAGGGTACTATTCAAATTAAGTTTTTCAAGTTTACCAAGTTTCTTTTTCCAATGCTTTCTCCTAATACTCTATGCATTGCTCACTTCCTAAGGTAACTCATTTTCTCTCATAGTATTATCACCTTCATGGTGATACCAAATTTATACCTCTGTCCTTGACCACTGAAATGCCTCTGTGGGTATTCCAATGTGACCTTTAAATTCAAGATGTCCAACACTTCTCTTACTGACTTTTCTATTTCTCTCTATGGCACCAGTATTTTCAGTCATTCAGGCTCACTAACTGGTCATCTTTAACATCTCACTCTCCTTTATCTCAACTATCCAGTTTGTCACCTAGTCCTATTATTCTTTCTTTTTAATGTCTCTAAGTTTAAATTCTTCCTCCATTCCTATTGCCACCACCAGGTTCATATCACTGTGTCTGGATTACTGAAATAATCTCCTAACTTCCTTAATTCCAGTTTTATTAGAGACTGTCCTACACACCACCAGATTAATTTTTCAAAACCATCCCTCTACCATATTTAAAAGAGCTGCTATGTAAAACTGGAGTGATTGTAGGAGGAAGGAGACAGGAGAGGAAATTATATTGAAAGTAATATGAAGCATCTCAACTTTCTTCCCATCCTGTATTTCTTTTCAGTACACCAACCCAGCTGAAAGAGAAATTGTAAGAGTCAGAAACTGATCCTCTGCGGCCAGTTTCTCCTCTATAATCCCAGTGGAAAGAGCCCTGGAAGGCGACTATGCATCCATCACCACCCTTCTTTTACCTTCTACATTACCCATGAACATCAAAGGATCCAGACTCTGAGTGGGTCTCAGACTCTCTTCTGAACAATATTAGACTTCATATTATCCCTCAATGGCAGGGCCCTGAAGATACACACAGGACACAGATTAGGGTTAAACCTGAGGATTGAAGTCATAATAAAGATATTGGAAGAGTCTGTTTCATAGGGTTTCTGAACTTTTATAGAATTGCTACAGAGTTCAGCCATAAACAGTATACACACAAACAATGCACACATCCAAAGTAACTCACACCTGAATTACTAAAAAGCCCTCTTCCCATGATATCTACTAGACATGTCACCTGCTAAAATGCCTGAGCCTACTCCTCTTTACAGCTCACCTTCACTCTGAAAATGGGTTTTCTGGGCTTGCTTTGTTGGGCATGATGTTTCCTACTGAGCATGTTCTACTCCATGATACCACTGAGTCAACTGGGGGCACAGTGGGCGTAGCGCTGGGCCTGGATGGAAAGAACGTTCAAATTTAACTTCTCTTTGCCTTATTTTCCTCAACTGGAAAGGAGAAATGATAATACCACCTACCATGCAGAGTTGTCAGGAAGATCAGATGAGGTAATACTTATAATGAATAAACACAAGCAAAGGATTCCTTTTTGCAATCCCATTTTATTTAGAAAACCCTACAACCTAACTAAAAAAGTGAAACTATCTTCAAATAGCAAGATATAAAATAAACTCATAAATCATACTTTCTGCAAACTACAAAAAATAAATATGAACAGAAAATTTTAAAATAGTTGCCTATGTGTGAATCCACCTACACACATAGAAATTAATGTGGCTACAACTAAATACTATTTATAGAAATAGACAAAAAATTAGATAGGAATTTGTTTTAATTGGTACTGGCTAAAAAGCAGAAAGGCAAACTCCATCTTCGCTTCCCCTGTACCTAGAAGATAGAACATACTTAAAAAGAAAACTGAATTTGTGGTTTAGTTTCTTAACCTGCAAAGTGAGATTGGACTACTAGCCTGAGGCAAAATTCTTCCAATTATAGATCAATGATTCTACCAGGTGTTGGATGCCATTCCAAAACTCTCCCATATAAACTTCTGTTGATTCATTAAACTGAATTTTCTTGAACTATTACCTATGAAGATTTTAACACATACCAATCCTAGGTTCTTCAAAAATAAAATGAAGTTGATTCTTGAAATCCCAGAAATGTGAAATTTTAATTTTTTCATTGTAATTGTTCTATGAGGTAAACAAACTTAGCCAAGTTGTCATTAAATAGTAGCGACCCTAGGTAATCATACTTCCACTCCTTAAACAAAGTAGACTTGGAATAATAGTTAAATTACTGTAGAGGAACCAAGTAATCGTTAGATAAAAAATATTGTTCCAGCAAGTCCACAATTTCCTCAATATTTCGCTCAAAACTACAGCTGCAGATGTCGAGATTACCAGTGTTGGAGAACAAGATTATCAGACCCAAGTCGAATGTAAAAAACAATTCAAACTCAAAAGTTCACTATCTTAAGCAGTGCTAATTGCCAGTACGGAACACTCAACCAAAACCTGACCCCAGCAGTGGTAGACAAAATCCATAACTCAATAGATGGCATAAAGTGCCAAGAGAAGTACTAAATTTTGGTCACACCAAGGGTAACCAAGCAATGCCTTAATTTAGCAGGACACTTTCAAAAACCAAGTTTCCTTCCCATCGAGTGCTAAGCAGCTCTCCATAAGACTTTTAGGGTGGCTCTTAAAAGAGCCTTTGGGGTTTTCTTGAAAGAATTCGACAACTAATTTAGTTCTCGGGCAACACGTTCTTTGGCTTAACAGCCTTTGGCTTGGCAACCTTACCCTTAGGTTTCACTGCCTTGGTGGACTCGGCCACTTTCCTGGGTTTGGCGGCTTTACTGGTCTTGGGACTCTTGGCTGTTTTCTTGGCTCCCACCGCTGCCGGCTTCTTTGTTTTTTTCGAAGTTTTCACGGTCTTGACAGTTACCGACCCGGGAGCTTTCTTCGGTTTTTTAGCAGCAGGTTTCTTAGCCTTAACCGAAGATGACTTTTTGGCCTTGTTCTTGGTTTCCCCTAGAGACACTTTCTTGTTTAGCCTGAATGAACCTGAAGCCCCGGTACCTTTGGTCTGCACCAAGGTACCTTTGCTTACCAAACTCTTCAAGCCCAACTTGATCCGGCTGTTGTTCTTCTCCACATCATAGCCACTGGCAGCTAAAATCTTCTTTAGGGCTGCAAGAGACACCCCATTACGCTCAGTGGATGCCGCCACCGCGTTAGTTATCAGCTCTGACACAGGGGGTCCCAAAGCCTTGGGCCGCCCGCCTCTCTTTGCCTTCTTTGCCGGAGCCTCATCTGCAGGTACTGGACCTGGTACAGCGTCCATAGTAGGGCTAGGTTCGGCAGAAGTGGCAGGAGCTATTTCAGACATATCAGGTAACAAGATCAGCAACCAAGCAAGGGAGTCAGAGTTTTGAGAACTGGAAAAGGACGACCTCCACCCAGGGGGTATATATATAGGGCGGGGCTGAGCTGTGATTGGTGCATTACTTAGCCGGCCATGTGGGCCCAGTAGTCACTGTTCTGGTTTCTAAACTGTGTTTGTTATACATCAAAAAAAGCCCAAACTCAAAATATTCCTCGCCCCAAATCGCCCAGTTTTTATCAGAAAATCATCCCTGGCTTCTCGGGCTTTACATACATTTTATCCAGTTAATAAATATAAAATGTGATATCCAAAGTTTTCAAAAATACTTGCAACTTTGGGTAAAATTCAATGACAAAAAATCGAAGTTGCTCTTTTCATTATAAATTTAAAATGAATAATTAAAGAGATGAGGTTTGTGACCTTTTAGAGATGATTCTTCATGTGTCTGGCCTCTGATTTATCAAAAAAATAAATTATTTGCATTCAGAGTTTTGCTAAAAATGTCTCTGTAGATGAGGTAAGTAACACAGACTCCTTAGAGGGCAGCCCATGAACCTAGAGGAAACCATTAGTGTTCCTACTAAATGACATTGTAATCACTAACCTTTTTTTAAATATTAATCACTTAATCCAAAAAAAATCTTTCATCTTTTAAGTCCAGATATTTTTTGTCGACCTTTTCCTAAAAGTTTGGTTAATGTCTCCAATTAAGGGTCTCATCCTTAAGGGCCATAAAGTAAGCCTCACTCCTTATGTTTGTTGACATAAGGAGCAGTATTCTCTGAGCTCACTCAGAGAGCAAAGACAAAACAGGGTCCCTTTGGAATTTATGATCTGAGGATGCACTAGAGTTGCTGACACAAAAAAAGGCCTTTTTAAAGCAAAGCAAAGCAGTCTGTTTGATTAATTCAGACTTTCGCCAAAATATGATATTTAATGATTATCACTTTGTATTTTTTATAATTACACTTTGTTTCATTCATTCAGTAAGGGGATCTTAACAAAATAAAAATCAACACAATTAGTTGATTTGTGTATTTGGAGGCCAAAAAATAATACTCAATTTCTCTAATTTGAAAACTAAGTAGACAGTCTTGTGGATAAACTGGATTTGGAGTAAGTAAATATTAAAGAAAATAAACTAATAATAATAATCATTCTTATTAATATTCTGACCTTTGGGAAAGAGGAAGGCTGAAAAGGCAAGCATAGTAATGTGATAGGGAGTACCCTGAATTCATAGTCAAGAGATCTAATTTCAACTCTGCCCCTGATGAGAACAGTATTCTCCAGATAGTATGTGATGAATTAATATTTGCTGAAATAATTTTAGTTATTTAGTTAAAATAACTAGTGAGTTGAATCGAGTCAGTGGCCATGTGAGCTTGGGGCAAGTCCCTTACTTTTTCTCAGCCCTTTAAAATTCTTCTCTAGCTAAAAAAATGCTACAAAGAGAAACTGACAGCCAGAGAATAGAAATAATAAATAAAAATAATTTTTAAAAAGGAAATACTCAAAGAAAATTTCATTTTTTGTTCTTAAGATAACAGCCATTACAAAATGTGGATCTAGAAGTTAAGACTAAGATTCAAAAATCTCTTCTGAAAATCAGCTAGTCCTTCTGACATCTTTTTGTTGTTGGGCTTAAACTTGAAAAATCATTACAACTCTATCTCTCATCCAGTATATCTAATCTGTTCCCAACCTTTAAGAAACTACCACTTGTCCAGTTGAGGTACATCAAAGAATATACATAATTATCTAAAATACTCTTCCCTTTTCCAATTACATATCTGTAAAGCTTGAGGCCTTTTCTAAGATTAGGCCTGGTGGTATAGAAGCCATCATGACAATCTCCCTTAAGGGAGGCTGTAAATTTATAGAACATATTCATGGAAAAATACTAACAATAATATTTTTCAAAGGTTAATATAGATTTTGTTTTTTTTAAGATATATTAGGGAACAATGAAGGATCAAATTCTTGACTGGAGATAATTTGGTAATTTTTCAGTTATGTCCCACTCTTCGTGACCCCTTTGAGCATTTTCTTCGCAAATATATATATATATATATATATATATATATATATAGCTGTATCCCTCAAAATAATGTTTTGTCTTCCCCCAACTTGTTTTTTCTTCCTAAAATAATATTTTGCGTTGACCCTTGATAAGATTTGGCCAGCTTTTGAGGGTAGAACCTCCTCTCCAGCAGGAATACACCTTCTTGCTGGATGTGGAGTTTAAAATTGTCCAGCCTTCAATAAGAGAAACCAAGGCAGATTTCTGAGCCAAGGGCACTTTATTAAAGGGTTCATTCATGGTCCCTCTAATAAAGTAGATCTCAGATCTTCCTTCTGATCTGAGATGCCCCTGGTCTCTAAGACTTTATTTTTATAGTTTGATACCCAAATATGCAAAAAAGGCATGGTAAAATACAAAATCTCATTGGTTGATAGACCTTGCTCTTAAGGGCCAAAAATTAAGATGGGCAAGGCAAGAGTCATCTCCAGTGACCAAGTAGTGACAAGGTGGTCACCTGCCCATGTTGGGCAAGAGAGGGTGGTCCAGAGGTACAAAAATAAGTTGGGAGACTTTCCAAAGAATCAAAGCATCCCACCCATGCTGTGTTTGAACGTGGAATTTGAGTAAAACAGTATGAATATCTTTGTCAGCATTTTTGTGGTTGCTAAAGTGAGCTTCATAACTAGTAAAAAAGTAGTGAATATTACAATTAATTTTGAGGCCTATTATAAAGGTCTACTATAAGAACCTATAGTATCTAATTATCCCTATATGATTTATGGAAAATATCAAACTGATTAATACTGATTGTAATAGAGTAGGGGTCCTAATGAATTATATCTCACATGGAGCACCCCAGTTCCTACTGAATGGACTCACTGTCTCTGTGCTCCCCAATGTAATACTGCCTTTATTTGAGTTAGGCTCTATGTTAGTAAGTATGCCTGAATTGTATCCTGGGTCCTTTTTCCTTCTCTCCCTTCTTCCTCTTCCCCATTGCCTGCAATAAAGCTTCACAATGAACTGATTCCCATGGTTTCACAGTTATTCTCAGCAACCTAACTCATTAAGGGGTTGTTTTCCCTGATCTCGATGACTGGCATTTCCTTAGACATAAAATGGGTACTGGGGCAAAGACTATATAAATCTATTGACAGCATGAACAAATCAATTTGTTCTGTGGATTGTTTGGATTCAATCAAAGAGCTGCATTTTAGGACCCAGAGGCCTCAAGGTTGCAGTTTCCCCATCCCTGGCCTAACCTATAGAAAGCCCTAAAAGTCAGTAGGGGAATTTGAGTCCTCCCAAGAAGGATTACCCTATGCCAGAGGGCTGTCACAAAACAAAAGTTTGTTGATAAGGTTTCAGATTCCACATTGCAACTAACCTTCAAGAAACTACCACTTGTCAAGTTGTAATATAACACAGTAATCTAAGAAGGCTACTGAAATATTCCTCCCTTTTCCAACAATCTGTGAGGCTTGAGGCCAGATTTCTTCCTCCATTTCAACCAAAATAATATATTGCAATAAATTGAATGGAGGAACATATATGAGAAAACAAATTTCTTTTAAGTCAGGCATTAAAGAGATTTGAAAAAATGTAAAACAATTCCATTATTCTCACTAATGTATTTCTAAGTTATTTTTCATAAAATGTAATATGTAAAAACATATTAGGTTTATCTTTATTATTAAAATGAATTAAAATATTTTTAAATTTCATTTTTTATTTCTAGCATAGTAAATATTGGTAAATATAACCCACTTAAACAAAAGCTCTTCAGGGTCCTCAAGAGTTTTTAAGAGTAACAAAGAGCACCGAAATCAAAAGGTTTAAGAATTTGCTGATGTTCTATGTCAGAGGTTCCCAAACTTATTTGGCCTACTGCCCCATTACCAAAAAAAAAAAAAATTTAACCCCCTGGAAATCTACTTTCTTTAATAGTTTTTTTTTTATTTGAATCACTTCAAAAAAAATATGTTTAATGACCTCTTAAATGTAATAATTTATTGTAAATTTGTGATTTTTTTCCTGCATTAAAATTTTGATAACATAATATGACATCATGTAACATAGTATTGTATTGAAAACAAGTCATTATATACAAACCCATTCTTGCTAATGCATACTGGACTTCCCCAGAATGTGCTTCACACTAGTCTACCAAGGCTTGCTTGTTAAAACCAGTTGCAGACTTGACCATTGATCCATTATAATATACATTTTGGGTGTTTCTTTGGAAAATAATGTAATAACTACAATTTTAACTTTGTTATACAACAAATGAAGCATGTACGGTTTTTCAAAATTTTATCTTTTCTTTCCTTATGTTCCACCACCCACTTTTTTTTATTCACCACCACCCCCCCAATTGTAACAGAGGCTACTACCAACCCCCAGGATTGTTCCACTGCCTCCCCCAGGGGGTTGTATTTTGGGAACCTATGTTAGATGATCAACAATAGGTGAACAAGTTTCCACAGACAAGATGATCACACTTCCCATATAAGGACTTTTAAGCAGTCTAAAACCTATGATTGATTGATTGATTCAATAGAAAATTGTTCACATAGTTAAAATTTCAGGGCTTAGCATCTGAAGACTTTAAATGTCTGTATTTATAGGGTTTTAGCAGAAAAGAGAGTTGAACTTTGTCAAATGATTTTTCTGCATCTATTGAGATAATCATGTGTGTTGGGATAGTTGGGTTTTTAATAATTATGTTGATTATGTTTAATAATTATGTTGACTATTTTCCCAAGGTTGAAACATTCTTGAATCCCTTATCTTACTTTATCATAATGTATGATTTCTTGGATAAATTACTGTAGTCTGATAGGATTTTGCTTTAAAAATTTGAGTCAATGTTCAAGTAATGATATTGACCTATAGTTGTTCTATTCTTCCCCTGTGTTTTATCTTTTCCTGGTTTGGGTCTTAGGGTTATATTGTCTCAAAAAAGAATTCTGGTAGAGTGCTTTCTCAATTTTTGAGAATAATTTGTGAAGTGTGGGTAAAGATTTGATGGAATTGTTCATCAGGACTACGAGTTTTTCTTTTGGGACTTCATTTACAGCTAGATTTATTTCCTTTCTGAAAATGTGTTATTTAAGATCTCTCTCTGGTGTGAGCATTGGAGCAAACCAAAGCAACTCAATTTTATCTGCAGTTCCTCTACCTTGCTTCTGACACTTCTATTGCAGCCCCGACCCTATCTATCTTTTACATTTCTTTCTGCTGAAACAGTTATAAAGGTCCTATTAGGGCAGGTTACAAGAGAGAGAGCTAACCTGAAGAAAAAGCCTTTCCTGTTACTAGTACAAGAACAGATCCTATTCCAATCAAAGGTCATCACATCCCCTATTCCTACCTCGAAGGCTCCCAGCAACAGGCCTGTACAACCTAGAAGTACCCCACATCCAATTTACCTCCTGCCTAAATTGAAACCTATATAAGCTTTGTCCTTTTGTTCCTTCAGGTAAAGGAGTCTCTGCCATAGGAAGTGGGGGAAGGGGAGGGAAATTCCTCCCTTCCTGGTTAATCCTATAAACCCTCATTGGTTTCTAAATTTGGGGGCTGTGTTTAGTTCCGGTTCTGATTTGTTGCAGCATTGACAGTTTTACCCACACTGGTCTTCTGCTAGTTGGGTTATTTTATATTTTTTAAGATATTCCTCCATTTCTTTCATATTCTCAGTTTTTAGCATTTGTGATGGATGAGCCATCCTTGCTCAGCTGAGGGGCTGGGCTCCTTAGGAGACTCAGCTGCTGCTACAACTGGCTCCCATTTATGGCAGGGACTCAGGACTACTTTGATGAATTTCCTCAATCTCACTAGTTGCCTGGGAACTTTCATCTTAACATTCTCATCCACTTAAGATCAGAAAACAAAAAATAAAAAGGCAACAGCACCTATTATCTCACAAAGCTGGAACAAAGTTTAAATGGGATAAACCTAGAAGTGGTGTACACATAATACCTATCATTATCATAGCTGGTAGGTAGTAGACAGAAGCTCTAAAGTAGGAAGATGAGGCCCTCTATCATGCATGTCCATAGCAAGCCCTCCTCGAGCTGCCATGGAGCTGCCATGTGCTTGCCCTGAATGCTAACTAATGCTAATGACTGAGCATGAGGTGGAGCTGGCCATGGCCCCCTCCACCCAGCCAATGTTATTTATTCTTTCCTAATCTTAAGTGAATGAGAATCTTAAGAAAGGACTACCCGTGCAACTGAAGAGACTGGGGAAATTTATCAATACAGCCCTAAGTATCTATCCTGAATGGGAGCCAGTAGTAGCAACTGCTGAGTCTGATAAGGAGCCACCCCAGCTGAGCAGGAATGACTCATCCATCACCAAAGCAATGCACCAAAGTGAACTTGGTCGAGATTCCTAGAGGGGAGAAAAGGACTCCCAGGACCAGGGTTCATAAGGGACTCTTCAGCCTAATGTGTTGTTCTACATGTGTTCTTGAAGTTGAAGAGGATACCCACTAACAGGGTTAGGGTTGCTCTGGAGACCCCAAAATACCAACATGCTGGGTCCTGCCAAATGAATTTGACTGGAGTCTTTTCAGCCAAAGAAAAGTAAAGTTTATTAAAAGTTCATTTGCATTAGATACAGAGTAAGTCTGCACTAGAAAATTCTAAGGCACTCTCACACCACGTGGTGTGAGATGGGGGATGAATCTGGGGGTGATCTAGAGGAGGAGTTTGGGGAGGGTCTTCAGGAGGAATTAATGAGGTCAATGAGTGATTAAGGGTGGAAAGTAGCTGGAGGTTACAGTCAATGGTGGGCTAGGCCAGTTCAAGGGTGTATTAATATTTTGATAGGCTCAAAGGTGGGAAATAGATGAACAATAGAGGGCTAGGCTAGTAGTTAGCAGTTAGTAAATAGGCTAGAGGTCTGGGCCCAGCCACAAGTAAGGCTTATTGCCTCATTAAATGAGACAATTTAATCAAGAGTTCAAAGGAGGTTCTCAGAGCCTGTACTTCAAGGACTCAAGGAGAGCTCGAGGGGGCTCCCAGAGCCCATACCTCATCAAAGTGACTACCTTTGAAAACTCTCTCAGGGGGTTCTGTGGGCAAAAGGAGAGTGTGCCCCCTCATTTGGGAGGCTTGTTTTGCAGCTTCTACTCTTGCTGCACCTTCTCAGTAAATTTGTAGAAGCTAATTGATATTATACTGTTGATAGACACAGAGGAGAGAACATCAAATTCGTATTCAGAACAATAGTACTAGAAATTTCAGGGATTATCAGGGTTATCCCTAGAATCCTGAAGGGAGAGGTCACTACCCTTCTATAAAGTTAACCTGCTAGTCCAGTGTGAGTTAAGAGGTTGAGCTAGAGGGGGTATGAAAATGGAGAGACTTTGGGATAAATTTGGGGTCCTTTGCCTTTACAAAAGCTCAGTAGAGAGGATCTCCACCCAGGATTTTGGTATCGCATGCCCTAGTTTCAGTGATCCATTAGAGAGAAAAATAATTTTTTCTCTTTTGTTTTAGACTGAAACTGGGCAGGTATTTGAAAGGGGGTGGAACCAAGACAGAGAAAAGGCAGCAACTCGCCTGAGCTCTCCCCAAAACTCCTCTGAATACCTTTAAGCAATGCTTCAAAACAATTCCTGTAGCAGAAGAACCCACAAAAGGACAAAGTGAAATAAATATCTAGCCAAAGACAACTCAGTAGGAAGGTCTATTATGAGTCCTCTGTCACCTATGTGAGAGTGAAGCACAGTCCAGCACAGACCTTGGGAGTCACTGAACCAGCAGCAGCAACACCTGCTTCCAGAGCTCTCAGACACTGAGGGTATAGATTATAGAACAACAATCAGAAGGAGACTACCATTGTCTCTTTCCTAAGATCATACCACCTTGAAAGTACTGAAAACTTACAAGTCCCTAGACATATCTCAGAAAACAACTACACAAAAACCCTAAAGTGTGGGACAGTGCACCTTCCACCCTGGATTCAAAACCGTACTTTAGCAAAGAGTTAAACGTCAAGCAATAAGCTGGGGAAATGAGCATATAACAGAAAAAAAAATCTGACCACAGAAAGTTACTATGGTAACCAAGAGATTAAAAACACATACTCAGAAGATAACAAAGTCAAAGCTCCAACATCCAAAGCCTCCAAGAAACATATGAATTAGTTTCAGGTGATGGAAGAGCTCAAAAAGGATTTTGAAAATCAAGAGAGGTAGAGAAAAAATTAGGAAGAAAAATGAGAATAATGCAAGAAAATAATGAAAAATGAGTCAGCAGCATGGTAAAGGAGACACAAAAAGTACTGAAAAAAAATAACACCTTAAAAAACAGACTAACCCCAATGATAAAAGAGGTACAAAAAGTCAAAGATGACTTAAGAAGCAGAATTGGTCAAATGGAAAAAGAGGCACAAAAATTTAGTGAAGAAAAAAAACTATTATAAAATAGAATTGGCAAAACTGTAAAGGAGATACAAAAGCTCACTGAAGAAAATAATTTCTTAAAAGTTAGAATTGAGTAAATGGAAACTAATGACTTTATGAGAAATCAAGAAATAATAAAACAAAACCAAAAGAATGAAAAATAGAAGTCAATGTGAAATATCTCAATGGAAAAACAACTCACCTGGAAAATAGATCCAGGAGAGATAATTTTAAAATTACTGAACTACCTGAAAGCCATGATCAAAAAAAGGGCTTAAACATCATCTTTTAAGAAAGTACCAAGAGGGGGCGGAGCCAAGATGGCGGAGTAGAAACAGCTCATCCAAGCCTCTCTGCCCCCAGATTCCCCACAAACTATGTAAAAAAGGACTCTGAACAACTTCTGGAGCCCCAGCACCCACAGAACGACACAGAGAAGCTAACCTCCCGCTGAGGACAGCCCAGCAGCCCTGCAGGAAGGACCAGCGCAACTGTCTGGGAGCCAGCAGAGCGCAGGAGCCGAGCCGAGCCCAGGTCCTCGTGAGCCGAGGTTTTAGCCCCAGGGCGGCAGGGCCGGCAGCCAGCTGGAGGAACCCCAGAACACCAGGAGCTGGGGCAACTCTAGAATTATCAACATAGACATGCCTAGGACAAAGTAAGAGGTTAGTGTCCTATGGACTTTGGGACCTGTATTTGGGGAATGCGTCAGCTCCCTCCCCTGGGGGCTAGAAGCCGCTGAGGAGACACGCCATTTTGTAGTTTTCAGAGGCAGCTCGGGCTCCCAGCCTACAAATCGTGGGGAGATCCAGCGATCAGTCTTGGGGGGTAATCGCTCTTGCTTTAACCTCCCTGGATCTGGATTGTGATCTAGGGTGGAAGTTGTGGGTGGGTTTACAGCTTGCCAGAAACGGAAGTTGCCCCCCACACGTTCGGGACGAAAATTCCTCTATCTGGCCTTAAAGCCATAGTGTGGCAACAAGCCCAAAAGTCAAGCAATTAAGTGGCAACATGCCAAGGCAAAGGAAACAGAAAAATGCAACCCTAGACTCCTATTTTGGGGGCATAGAGCGGGAAAAGGACTGTGAGGTCAGAAGTCCTGCTCCAAAAGCCCCAGGGGAAAACATGAGCGGGTTGCAGGCCATAGAGGACCTTAAGAAGGACTTTAAAAATCAAATAAGAGAAGTGGAGGAAAAATTGGAAAGAGAAATGAGAAGGATGCAGGAAAAGTATGAAATGAGGGTCAACAGCCTGACTGAGGAAAACAACACCTTAAAAAATAGACTAACTCAAATGGCAAAGGAGGCCCAAAAGGGCAATGAGGAGAAGAATGCCTTAAAAAGTCGAATTTGCCAGATGGAAAAAGAATCTCAAAAGTTCACTGAGGAGATTCATTCCTTCAGAGTTAGACTGGAGCAAATGGAAGCTAGTGACTTTATGAGAAATCAAGATGCTGTTAAGCAGATCCAAACAAACGAAAGATTAGAAGGCAATGTGAAATATCTCATGGGAAAAACCACTGACCTGGAGAATAGATCCAGGAGAGACAATTTAAAAATTATTGGACTACCTGAAAGCCATGATCAAAGAAAGAACCTAGAAATCACCCTTCAAGAAATTCTCAAGGAAAACTGCCCTGATGTTTTAGATCCAGAGGGCAAAATAGAGGTTGAAAGAATCCACCGATCACCTCCTGAAAAAGATCCCAAAAAGAAAACTCCCAGGAATATTATAGCCAGGTTCCAGAATCCCCAGATCAAGGAGAAAATACTACAAGCAGCCAGGAAGAAACAAGTTCAATATTGTGGAAACACAATCAGAATAGCCCAGGACCTGGCAGCTTCTACACTGAGGGATCGAAGGGCATGGAATATGATATTCCAGAGGGCAAAAGAGCTGGGAATGAACCCAAGGGTCACCTACCCAGCAAAACTGAGTATTTTGTTTCAGGGGAAAATATGGTCATTCAGTGGAATAGAGGACTTTCAAGCATTCTTGAGGAAAAAACCAGAGTTGAATAGAAAATTTGACATCCAGACACAAGAAGGAAGAGATGCCTGAGAAGGTAATCAGGGAAAAGAAATCAAAAGGAACTTATCAAAGTTGAACTATTTACATTCCTATATGGAAAAGCAATAACTGTGACTGATGATTTCTCACTATGAAAATAATGGAAGAAGGGGGTGTGGTCATATGAATACATATGTGAATGTGTGTGTATATGGTTACAGTTATATATGGATAGAGGGAATAGGTTGAATTTGTTGGGAAGGGAGAATACTCAAGGGATGAAATTATGAGGTGAGAGAGGAAAGTTGCAAGAGGAGATGGGGAGAGACATGGTAGGGTAAACTATCTCATGTAGGGGAAGTGGGTGCAAAGGAGGGGGAGAATAAGGAAGGCTAAAAAGGCAAAACCACATTCACATTGAATTTGGTTCAGGGAGAAAATGACATACATACTAAATGGGATATCTCAACCTGCAGCAGGATAGGGGGAAGGGGGATGAGAGGAGGAATGATGGATGGGAGGGCATCCTTGGGGTGAGGGGAGGTTGGAAGTACCCACTATAGAAGAGGGACAGGATCATGTAGGGAATGGACCAGGTGGGGGGTGGGATGAGTGGGAGGGAATTATAAGCAGCCTTGTACAATATATCTACTATGATAATGTTTTGCATAGCTAGACATGTACAACATATACTGAATTACTTATCTCCCCAGAGGGAATGGGTGACAAGGGAGGAAGGAAATGGATCTGAAATTCGAGGTCTTAAGATTAAATGTTTCAAATATATACAAATACTATTATTAATACTCTTTTGCTTATAATTGGGAGATAAGATGTGCAGGCACTGGGACACAAAGATTCACCTTCCTCTAATGGAAAAGTCGATGGGGGTATGGGAGAAGGTATGGGAGAGAGCAGATTGGAGGAAGCGATATCTTGTGGGACTGCTATTCTGGGAGGTTGGGTAGGGGAATAATGGGGGGAAAATGATTGTAACTCAAAATCTGGCGGAAATGAATGATGTAAAACAGAAGTTAATAAAACATTTGTTTAAAAAAAAAAAGAAAGTACCAAGAAAAACTGCCCTGATATTCTAAAAACAGAGTATAAAATAGAAGTTGAAAGGATCTATTGATCACCTCCTAAAAGAGATCTCAAAATAAAAACTCCCAGGAATATTATAAACAAATCCCAGAGCTCCAAGGCCAAGGAGAAAATATTACAAGCAGCCAGAAAGAAACAATTCAAGTATCATGGAGTCACAGTGAGGATAACACCAGATTTAGCAGCTTCAACAATAAAGAAGTGGAGGGCTTGGAATATGATATTATGGAGGGCAAAAGAAGCTAGGATTACAACAAAGAATCATTTACCCATCAAAACTAAGCATAATACTTCAGTGGGAAAAAATGAATATTCAATGAAATATGGGATTTTCAAGTCCCATAGAGGACTGATGAAAAGATCAATACTGAATAGAAAATCTGACTTTCAAGTAAAAGATTCAAAGAAGCATGTAAATGTCAAAAGAAAAAAATACTACAAACAGAAAAAGTACCAAGGAATCACAATCAGGTTCTTCTTAGACTTGGTAGCTGCCACTATAAAAAAAAAAGATCTTTAAATACATAATGCCAAAAGTCAAAAGACAAAGGCTTGCAACAAATTTACCCTGAAAAATAATATAATCCTAGAGGGAGAAAATGGGTTTTTAATAGAATAGAGGACTTTCAACCATTCTTGATGAAAGGACTAGGACTAAGTGGAAGGTCTCATATGCAAACACAGGAGAAACTTTGAAAGGTAAATACATTTGAGCAATTGAAAGGGACTCAAAGACCTGAGATCAAATCAGATCTCAGACACTCACTAACTGTGTCACCCTTGGCAAGTCACTTAACCTTTGTTTGCCTCAATCTACTGGGGAAGGAAATGGCAAATCCCTCCACTTTTTGCAAAGAAAACCACATTTTGCTAAGAGTCAGACACAACTGAACAACATACAATGAAGTGCTCACATTCTAATGGTGGAAAAAATAAGAAGTATCCCTTCAGAACATTAAGGTCTTCAAGGGTCTTAATAAAAAAAAAAAAAAGACATAAAGGTGGGGGAGAAGGAGTCAGAGATAGATTATAGAGAAAGGTTGGGAAACTTATTATCTCATATAATAGGGTACATGAAATAAATAACACATGAAAGAAAGAATAGGAGGAATGGCCATCACATGCCTCACTTTCATCTGAACTGAACAAAAGAGTGTTAAATACACTATTCTAAATTTTTGAATACATACGTATATGTGAGCACCCACAGAAATACTTTAATCTCAACAAGAAAATGGAAGTGAACTGGGTGGGGGAGGCAGGGAGAGATGTTTAAGAGACTGGTAGAATCATGAGCCATTTACCATAAGATTAAAAAAACCCTCCAGCTTTGGAGGGTGAGGTCTGATGGGGAAATTGAAAGTAAGAATAAAAACCTGTGATTAAGGAAGCATTGAAGGGAAGAGAAGAAGGGCAGCAGGGAAGAAACATGTTCTGCTTTTACCACCTTTTTCTTTATAAAGAGATGAGCAGTGCAAATAGAATAAAAATGCAAAAGCATAGGATTGACAGAAAAACACAAATAACTATGAACATGAATGGATTGAACTTACCCACAAAACAGAAGAGAATCAAAGAATGGATTAGGAAGCTAAATCCAACTATGTGTTGTTTCTTTTTTGTTTGTATGTTTTGTTTTGTTGTTTGTTTATTGCTTTTTGGAGGGCAATTGGGATTAAGTGACTTGCCCAAAGTCACACAGCTATTAAGTGTGTCAAGTGTCTGAGGCCAGATTTGAACTCAGGTTGTCCTGACTCCAGAGCCTATGGTTTCTATTCACTATGCCACCTAGCCACCCCAACATGTTGTTTCTAAGAAACACAGTAGTATAAAGATTTACACATTGAAAATACTTATCTAAGAGCAAAATTTACTGTTTTCAGGTAAGCTAAAAAAAAAATAATAAGTTTATCATTATTTCAGACAAAATGACAGTAAAAATAGACAATATTAAAAGAGATAAATAGGGAAAATACATTACCATAGATAAATCAATTCATTATTTAGGATATATGAAACAAATGATATAGCATCCAAATACAGGAAATATAAAATAAAACTATGGGGGGGGGGGAGGATCAAGGAGGAGGAAAGACAATTCAATGTGCCTCTTTTAGACCTAAATAGTTCCAACAAAAATATAAGAAAGAAAGAAGTTAAAGACCAGAATAAAATCTTCAAAGAGTTAGCTATGACGAATGTCTGGTGATTACTCAATGGGAACAGAAAAGCATAAACATTATTTTTCAGCTGTTTATGGCACATTTACAAAAATATTAGAGCATAATAAAACCTAACAAATACATGCAGAAAAGCAGAAATATTAAAGACATCTTTTAAACATTACAACTCAACAAAAATATATTTAACATAGGGCCCCCAAAGAAAGAATTAAAATTAATTAGAGACTAAATAATTTAATCCTAAGGAATTGATGGGTCAAACAATAAATCATAAAAACAGCAGGAAAATTTCACAAAGAAAATGACAGGACAATATATCAAAATTTTGAAATATACAGCTAAATACTTCCTAATGGAAGAGAAATAACAGATCAGTGAAATGGGCATGCACCTAAAATCAACAGTTCAAAAACTCCCAACTAAACATCATATTAGAAATTCTGAAAATCAAAATAGAAATTAAAAGCTGTGAACCACTCCTGAGGCCCCCTTACCTGAGAAAGGCCTAAAACCTGCATTGGCCAATCAAGTGAAAGACATTTTTGGCCCACTCCGAGCTTAACCTAACTTAATGCTTTGAGTGCTCTGGCATAACATACATGTTTTCCTTTGTTCTCTGAGTGAACACAAAAACATTCTTTTCTGTGTCAACAACTATAAGACCAAATGAAGCTGACTAGTAGCATTCATCTGTTTATGACTAAGGACAAGTTACCTTGAACAAGACACTATCTTGAATTCTTGAATAATGAGAATTGTCTTAGTATTTTATGGACACATGTGATGCTGTGTTTCATACATATAATATATATGTATACATATACATGTGCATATAAAATACACACATATGGTCATGTTAATGATAAAAGAAACACAGACATCCTGGATCTATAATTTCAATTGACATCTTGACATTCTCTTATCTTATTGTATTTACAACCTATCCTATTAAGAAATTCCTTTATCAAATTATGGTTAACACATATTGAGACTATAATTTTAAGTTGACATAGGCTCTAAGTGTATAAAGGGTGTTTACCTCTGAGTTCAGAATTATTTTCTGACTCCCATGCATACATGATTCTCTGGATTAATGAGAATAAATAAGCATGTTATAGTACCTGTACAGCCTATTCTGTTTGTTCCTTGTTTAAACCCTTGGTAAAGCAAACCACATTCTGTTTGTTGTTTGGACAAACCTTTTTTTTTTCAGCTTTTTTTTTTTTTGGAGGGCAATTGGGGTTAAGTAATTTGCCCAAGGTCACACGGCTACGTATTTTTTTTTTGTTTGTGTGTGCATTAAGTGTCTGAGGCCAGATCCGAATTCAGGTCCTTCTGACTCCAGGGCAGACGCTCTAGTCACTGCGCCATCTAGCCACCCCTGAACAAACCTTTGGTAAATGGCTGACACAGTATTGAGAGGAAAACTCACTGTATAACTAGTAATAGATGCTTTTTTAATATAGTTAATATTAATCTATCTAAAAATCAAGATCCAACATTATATGTAATGGAGAATGACTACATGCCTTTCCAGTAATATCTGGAATAAAACATGGATAGCCATTATTACCACTATTATATGACATGATGACACACATGAAAACCATAAAAATAAGAAAAATAAATTGAGGAAATAAGTATAGGTACAGAGGAAACAAAGCTATTGCTTTTGCACTAAGATATGATAGTTTTTCTAGAGAACCTTGAAGAGTCAACTAAAATTAATTGAAATGACTTCAGCAAAATTGCAAGATATAAAATTAGCCACCAAGAATTATTCTTTTTGTTTGTCACAAAAAATCTGATTAGATTAGATAAATAACATTAAAAATGGTTACAGAATATAGAAAATATTTGAGTGTGCTACCAAGACAGGAACTATATGAATACAAACACAAAACATTCTTTAGATAAATAAAGACAAAACTAAATAATATTAATTGTTCATCATTTGGCCATGACTATATCATAAAAATAATAACTACCTAAATTTATTTTTTTTTCGATGTCATGCCAATTTAATTACCAAGGGATTACTTTATAGATCTAGGAAAAAAAAATGCAAGGTTCAAGATTGTTAAGGGACGGCAGAGTCAAGATATAAGGAATAGCAGGAAGAAGTACAGCTACTCAGGACTCAAACATACATACATGCACACTCACGCACACATACATATATTAATATAGTCTATCCTCCACTCAGGTATCAAACCAATTATCCCAAAGCACAAGTGTGACCATCTCTTTAACTCCTTCCCCATTCAATAAACCCACATGATTCTATTGCTTCCAGGATGGAATCTAAAATCTTGTTTGGTTTCTAAGGCCCTTCAAAACCCAACCTCTCTTACCTTTCCAGCCTTCTCATACCTTATTCACTCCCGTGTACTCTGCAAATCCAGTAACACTGTACTCCTTGCTGCTATTCGATCTACTATGTGTAAAGCATCGTTGGGGTTTATGCAGTTATTAAAAACAACTACTGCCTTCAGAGGACTTCAATTCTATTGGAAATTTTATTAGATAAAGTTTTGGTTAGTTGCGTATACAAAAATGTTATTAATACAGGTACAACTTTTTCAGTGTTAAAATATGCTAGTTTTTAGTTTAGCAAGATTGCTTCTTAGCTACAATCAATGCAGTTTAGTTTAAAATATTGGTCTTCAATTTACATCTCCTAAATACAAAAGAATAGAACCAAATAGCTACCTGTCATTTGTTATACATTAAAATAGTTCATGTGTATGGGTGAGACTGTGTTCCATCAGATCCATCAGATGCAGAACACATTAGACTCAGGATGAAGTTCTATTTGCATTCCTTCATGTTCAAAGGAAGAAATTGCAGATTTAAGATAATTGGATACTTATCAAATTATTTAATGATGCAAAAGTTCACCAAGGCTAGCCTATAAAGCTAGTATCTTATCTTTATAGCTGCAGCTATTCTTTGAAAATATGCCAAACAAGTCATTCCCCAACAGATAGTCAAGGAATATGAACAAACAGTTCTCAAAAGAATAGCAAAGTATTCAACCATTTAATAAAAAAACCCAAATCACTAATAAAAAGTGAAATGCAAATCACAATAATCCTGAGATTTTACTGCACACCCTACAAATTGGTAAAAATTATAAAAAATTGCAATAGGCAATATTGGAGGATAGGTATACAGTTAATACATTGTTGGTGGAGCTGAAAATATCAAAAACTTATTTAAAATTTTAAAAAATCTTTATTTACCCTTCAATACCCTTCAATACCCTTCAAAATCATGAGATGATAGGGATTGAAACTGGACCTGTAATTTCATTAGTATAAGTAGCTCTACCTGAGAAACTTCCTCTCCAACTGAACGCCTTTTCTGATGCCAGTAGCCTCAGCGAGTTGAAAAGATCATTGGGAGGTTAAGTGACTGGTCCAGAGTCATATGTCAATGCATGTAATATATGGGACTTGAATTCAGGTCTTCAAAGCTTTGAGGTGTGGTCCACCACACCACAGTGTCTTTTTATGAGATGATTCACATTATCATCTTCCCCATCATCCTTCTCCATAAGGTGTTACAAATGAGGATATATTATAAACTGGTGCTTTCTTTGGTTGCAAATCTCTAAACTTGGCAGGCCAAGTGTTTGCAATCCCATTTGATCCTTACAATGACTCTGGAATATCTTGGGCTTTTTGGGTTTTGTGCTATTGTAATTGATTATTTAAACCTCTGTATGAAATCATATTTGTCTATATCCTTTCCCCCATCATAAACAATTTAATTAAAATGTCAATACAGGATTGTTTTAATTGCATACTTTTTTGCAGCTGGCATAGTGGATAGGTTATTAGACCTGAAGTCAAGATCACCAGTTCAAATCTAGGCACTTACTAGCTTTGTGACCTTGGGCAAGTCACTGAACCTCTGCCTCTGTTTCTTAAGCTGTAAAATGGTGATAATATGATCGATGTCCCAAAGTCATTGTGAGGGTCAAATGGGATATTTGTTTCTTAAAAAAAAAAAAAGAGGGCTCAGCACAGTGCCTGCCACATAGTAGTGCTATATAAAAGCTCAGTTCCTTTCTCTTCCAAGTTTATCTTATTTTTAATTCTTTGCTCTTTTTGTCTTTGTTCTGATTAATCACTGAAACGACAGCATGCAAGCAGTTAATTCAAGAATTACCCCCATTGGTAAGTCATTTCCTATTAAAATAATTTCATTTTTTTAAAAGAAAATGTACTGAACACTCTGTCCCTCCCAAATTAGTTTTTAATGAAATTTTTTCCCCTGAAAATTTGTTTTTTCCTTACAGACAAAATCTCATCTGGTGTAATCGCCTCATTCTCAAAATGTGGAAATCGTACAATTAGAAAACTGAGGCCTAAAGTTGAGTAACTTGCCCAAGGTCAGAGTGGATGAGTCTGAGTCAAATTGAACCCAAGTCCTTAGATTCATCTAGATGGAAGGCATCTTAGAATTCTCAAACCCACTCCCTTCGTTTTACAGATTTAAAAACTGAAGCCAGGGCACAAGATACCACAACAATTCAAGGCCTAAAGTTCAGGTACCAGGCAGCTAGGCCGAGCAGTGGATAGTGTGCCAGGTCTGGAATCAGGAAATCTCATCTTCCTGAGATCGAGGTTCAGTCTGAAGAGCTGATTGCTTTTTTAAGGAATTCAATCAGACCTTCTCTTTAGCCAAAGGGATCTTAGCAAAAGCATGTGGACCTGAGACTTGGCAAGGAGCTAAACAAAGGTAATAATATAGGAAAAGGACCAGACTTCTATAACAGAAAGCTATACAGCCTGTAGGATGATGATGTAATTTTAGGGTTTCTAATGGGGGTTGGAAATTTAGGGACAAGTTGAGGAAAATGGATGACACAAGATAAGGGAGAGAGGAAATATGACCCAGGAAGGGGAAAACAAGGAATTCCATGATCCAGGACAAGGGGGAAATTTTTCAAGATAAGGAAAGAGACTTTGGGGTACCTTCAGGTTAGAGAATAAACTAGGGGACTTCACAAAGTACTAGAAAAGCAACCCTTAACATTATCCCTTAGGGCACAAAGGTATCCACATCACTGAGTTTAAATCTGGCCTGACATTTACTAGTTGTGGGACCTAGATCAAGTCACTTAACCCTGTTTGCCTCAGTTTCCTCACCAGTAAAATAGAGAAGGAAATGGCAAATGGCAAACCACTCTTACTATCTCTGCCAAGAAAACCCCAAATAAAGCTACTGAGTCGGACTGGACTCACCAAAATCCAGTACTTAAACCCTTTAAACGGGCCAACAACTACCAAACTGTGATAGGGTTATCTAAAACGTTTTTAAAACTGAGCGAAACTTCCCACTTATAAAAAGCTGATTGAAACCTCCGCCGCCTAACAACCTCGGGGAGTCCATACACTCACCTGTCAGTTGAGAAAATCATTTCTAAAAGAGAAACGTTCCTCAGACTTACTCCTACAACAGGAGCCGTTTTTATTATTTTAACGCCTCAGTAAGCAACTCCGCGCAACGAGTATTTAATACCATAACAAGTAACTTGTCCCGGGTTGGAGAACGCGTTTGGAATTGCTATTTTGATCTCGGGGCACCCGCAGCCTTTAAATGTTACAGCACTTCCGTGAAAACGTAGGTGGCTCTTAAAAGAGCCTTTGGGTTGGTTCCATATGGAGACCATCTACTTGGAGCTGGTGTACTTGGTGACGGCCTTGGTGCCCTCGGACACGGCGTGCTTGGCCAGCTCCCCGGGCAGCAGCAGGCGCACGGCAGTCTGGATCTCCCGGGACGTGATGGTGGAGCGCTTGTTGTAATGCGCCAGGCGGGAGGCCTCGCCGGCGATGCGCTCGAAGATGTCGTTGACGAAGGAGTTCATGATGCCCATGGCCTTGGAGGAGATGCCGGTGTCGGGATGGACCTGCTTCAGCACCTTGTACACGTAGATGGAGTAGCTTTCCTTGCGGCTGCGCTTGCGCTTCTTGCCGTCCTTCTTCTGAGCTTTAGTGACAGCCTTTTTCGATCCCTTTTTGGGGGCCGGAGCGGACTTCGAAGGCTCAGGCATTTTTTTTATTTTAATAATACTCTAACAAAGAGTAAGGAGAGAGCGATGTGCCGTCCTATTTATAGACCCAATATGCAAATAAGGACTCAAGAACCGGTTCTTCTCATTGGAAAGCCAGTACCGATGGCGTCATAAACTGGAAAAAAAAGCACATGTAAATGAGCAGATTTCAACTCTATTCTCCTATTGGCTGCTTTATTTACACAGCTTGGTAGCCAATCAACTGGTCCAAGCTACTGTCTGAAGAACCTATAAAAGGATCGCCATAGGCAGTTTCCAGGTTGGCGGCTTTTTAGTCCTGTTTTGCTTTGTTTATTTAGTCTTTTAAGTTCACTAACATGTCTGGACGCGGGAAGCAAGGAGGGAAAGCTCGTGCCAAAGCTAAGTCCAGATCCTCCCGAGCGGGTCTTCAGTTTCCCGTAGGCCGCGTGCATCGTTTGCTCCGTAAGGGTAATTATGCTGAGAGGGTTGGGGCTGGAGCGCCTGTGTATTTGGCTGCTGTTTTGGAATATCTGACCGCCGAAATATTAGAATTAGCGGGAAATGCCGCTCGGGACAACAAGAAGACGCGCATTATTCCCCGCCATCTACAGCTGGCTATTCGCAATGACGAAGAACTCAATAAGTTGCTGGGTAAAGTGACCATCGCTCAGGGTGGTGTCTTGCCCAACATCCAAGCTGTGCTTTTGCCAAAGAAGACTGAGAGTCATCATAAGACCAAGAGCAAGTAAAGCAGCCGGACTTCGAATTTGAGAAATCTCTGAAACCAAAGGCTCTTTTCAGAGCCACTTAACAGTTTCAGAAAGGGCTTGTGACAGGCGGCTGTTATTGAGGTGAAAGACACCTAATAAGAAATGTAGACTGAACTGTTCCCTACATTAGACTAGTGCCAACTTTGGGGGTACGGATGGTGCTAAAACGCAACGTTTTGAGTTTATTAACCTGGTCATTTGTAATGTTCAAGGGGAAGTTTTGAGCCTGTAATCTTACTCCATTTCTCTTAACATAAAGCAGTTAAATGGGCAGCTCATTTGAAAAAGGACTATAATGCTTATCTTTTCGAGTTATTTACTGCACTTCAGTGCAAACATTTTCCCCTAGTTCCACCCATAACCCCACAAATAGCACTCAAATGTATTAGCTTTGCCCTTAACCTCTTTCTCAAAGCTGAAACTTCATTAAATAAAAACCCAAGATAGACATTGGCCAGGCGGCAGGAGAGGGCGGTCCTAGCAAGACAGCCTGTACTTTAGGCGCCAAGGCTGGGGTGATGCTGCAACTGGTGTTATTCTTGTTAAAAAAAAAATCATGATTAATGATCTACAGACTTAGTTAACAGGTAAAGTTCAAAATTTCTCTGACCTTGGGAGAAATGTTTGTATCTTGCACCGCCCTTTACTAGGATATCATGTGCCAGAACTACATTTTCTGAAATGAGCTAAGCCTACGGAGAATTTTGACAAAATACAGTCATTTCTAGGGAGCTCTTCCTTGGATAGAACTAACCAAACTGACAAAGCCTCAGGTCTGGTTAGTTCAGGCTGTCATTGCCGTTTCTGGGAGATCAATGCTTGGTCATATTGCTGCTACCTGAGAAATTCACAGATTTCTTCTTTTTTTAGTAGCATTCGGAAACTATTAGTCCATCTTTTGTTGTTGTTTTCACTTTTAAATGATTTTTTTTTAAATCACAGACACATTTACATACCTTTGATAAATAGTAATATATACACATCTACGTGTTTTCTTTTTTTATTTATTTTTAGTTCTCAACGTTCATGTCCACAAGATTTGGAGTTACAATGTTTTCTACCCATCTTTCCCCCACCCCAAAATAGCAATTCCACTGAATACTCCTTCCCCCAATCCGTTCTCCCCTATGACCTCCCCCATTACCCCCTTAACTTTCTAGCAGGGCAAGACAGACCCTCTATACCCCAGTGCCTGCACATTTCACAGTTGCATGTAAAAAACGCATTAAAAAAATTTTTTTTAATATTTGTTTTTAAAACTTTGAGTTCCAGATTTTTTCCCTTCCTTCCTCCCTCCTCATCCGCCCCCACTGGGAAGACAAGCAATTCAATATAGGTTGTACATGTGCAGTTACATAAATCATTTCCATAGTTGTCATATTGTGAAAGACCAACTATATTTCCCTCCATCCTATCCCAACCCCTCACTTATTCCATTTTCTCCTTTGACCTATCCCTTTTCAAAAATGTTTGCTTCTAACTATCCTCTCCCCCAATCTGCCCTCCCATCTATCATTCCCCCTCCTATCCTCTACCCCGCTGTTTTCCTTTAGAGTAAAATACTAGATTGAGTGTGTATGTGTCCAGTTAAGGAGGTTCAGGATTCGAGTAAACAAAATGCTCAGCACTCCAAAAAAGACCCAAGGCAATTTCTTTAGAATATTTATTCAGAATATATGTATATATAGGCAAGTGAGAAAGAAACCAGAGAGAACAGAATAAGATAGCTAAAGATAGCAGAATAAGAGCAACTATGATTAATAATGGATATATATATTTACATATTTACAAGCATCACCATTTTGGGGAAGCACCAACGCCTGACCACACAAGCTGGGGAATCCCAGGTACAGCCATCAGGGTCCCGCACGGGAGGGTCCCAGGCAGAGCATCCACTCCATGGGTGAGATTCCAATTTGGGGTCTGAATCTTACAGTTTAGGTAGTGCTGAGAACAAAGAAGGCATACTGTGAGGCTGGGGAGGGGGGCCAGTCACTCCACGGCCCCCCCAAGAGCAATGTTTCCTTGGAGTGGCTAGTTCCAGGAGTTGGGCAGTTATCATATCTCTTCTCAAGGACCTGGCCAGGGTCCCAGGAGAGGAACAGCCCTCAAGTTCTCAGGATCCCTGTTCCCAAACAACTCAGAGTAATAGAAAGGTCATATTGAGTTGGGGCCTTGGTTTGTATAATCTTATTCCTCACAGAGGGGCTTACCTTGCCCCTACAGTATGTTATTCCCTCCTTAAGCCAAATTCAATGAGAATAAGGTTGTTCCATTCCCTTTCACCTTCCTGTTCTTCCCCTCCACTGTAACAGTTTTCTCTTGCCTCTTTTATATGAGATAATTTACCCTAATCTATCGCCTCCTTTCACCTCCTCCCAATAATGGAATGTAATGAGAATTTCTATTAAGGTAGTAATAAGGATAGAAAACAAGGGGTGGATTCAAGAGATTGTAGACAGAATCAACAAGACCTGGAAACTTTTGTAGTTAAGACTGTAAAGTCAAATATAACCCCACACTTACTAATATGAGATATCAGGTGAAGAATAGTATCATAGGGATACAGTGACATTAGGAAAAAAGTGGGCTAAGAAAATATACTGTACCAAATCAATGATATGTTGAATTTGAAGGACTATTGGAATATCCAGATGAATATAACATTAAAAAAAAAAACACTTGAAATACGGTGTCTGAAGTTCTGAAGAGAAGATAAGACTAGAGATAGATTTGTTATTTTCATAGAAGTGATCACTGAAACTTCAGGAGTTTAACAATTTTACCATATCCCTTTCTCCTTTACCTTCAAGAGGTCAAGTAGGATGACTGAAAAGTACCGTTGATTTGATACATTGAGAAGTTATTGGTGACCTTAAGACACATAGAATGCTGGGGATACAAGAAAAATTGTAAGATAACTTCCTGCAGATTTAGAGCCACTTTTTCCTTTCTTGGTACAAACTTTTTCTATTCTGCTCCCTGCTAGCTTTAGAACTGAGACCAAAGTGTCCTTGGGAAGCTGAGAATATTGGTTGTTCTGGGTACAGAAATAGTCATCTCTGAATTTCAAATAGATCTCTCTCATTAAGTCAGTGCCCTAAGCTGAGGTGATTTAAGTGTCTTCATTCATTTAATCCTCAAAGAAAAAAAAATATATTTGCTTCCAGTTCTACTACCACTGTGTAACTTTTCATATACATGAAAAGAGGCAGCTGGCAAAAAGCCTTTTCTTAAATACGACTTTCTCTTGTATTCCATTAACGCCTCAATTTTCTCTATGTGACCCTCAATTTCTTCATTTACTTTTTACCTAATTATATCCCTTCTTTGTAGTGATGGGTAAATTAATATTCAAGAAAGACCTCACAGTTGCTATTCCATTCTCTAGGATCTTTTCTCCTAGCTCCAAATCTATAACCTTCATGCTCAGCCACTCCACAAATGAATAGCTCTGGAGGGGGGGAAATGGCCTTCAAGAGACTTTATTTAATACCCCTTAAATTTTTGTTGGTTGGCAATAGACATTTGTTGAAAAATAATCAATAAGACATTAAAGACCTTAACACCTGATCTTGAGGATCTTTTTATTAGAATGAGAACAGGGGCTTTTTAAAAATCTTTAGCATTTAGTATATTGAATGGTGTATAGAAAGCACCCAAATACTTTTTGATATATCTAAAAGAGGGCATTACTCTTATGTACACAAAACTATGTTATTTGAAACACTTTAACTTTCCCACAATTTCTCTTGCTTTAAAGAAAAAATTAAAATTCATATTTATATAAGGCTTTATGATTTAGAAAATGCTTTTAGGGGCATCTAGGTGGCATGGTGGATAGGGAGCCAAGCCTGGAGTCAAGAAGACCTGATTTCAAAGCCAGCCTCAGCCTCCTAATAGTTATGTTACCTTGGACAAGTCATATGACCTCTGTCTGCTTCAGTTTCTTCATCTGCAATATAGGGGTAATAATAATACCTACCTCCTGGAGCTGTAGTGAGAATTCATCAAAATTGTAAAGCACTTAGCACAGTGCTTACCACATAACAAGCAATACAGAAATGCCGTTTTCTGATTCTGGGCATTTTCACTGACTACCCCCAGGCCTAAAACTCTCTCCTCATCACTATCTCCTGGGTTACATTGTTGCTTTCAAGTCTCTGCTAAGGTCCCACCTCAAAAACCTTCCCCAATTCTCCTTAATCTTAGCACCTGTCTTCTGAGGTTATCTCCATCTTACCTTTGCATATATCCCATTTGCACACAGTTATCTGCATGTTATTTCCTTTATTAGAGTGTGAACTCCTTAAGGATAGGGACTTTCCCTTGCCATTATTTGTATTCCCTAGCACTTAGCACAGTGCCTACCATGTAATAGGTAAATGCTTATTGATTGACTACTTCTATTGAAAACCATTACAGAAACTACACAAAATTCTCAGCTCCTTCATAGCATTTGTATCCTGAACACCTACAGTGTCTGACACATATAACAGGCACTAATGAATGTTTATTGACTACCCACCTGACTAGGTATAACTATGGTTGTACACATAAAATGAAATAATGCGTGAAATAATAATGAAATGAAATAATACTTATATAAAATAATATATGAATGTAAATTATTCCTATTAGTGACAAGAGCAGAAATATTTACATTACAGTTATTTCTCTTCTTTATAGGAGAACCTGACTTTCATGGGCACTGGAGTGGAAAAGTTGGAGTGATCAGAAAGAGGGTGGAAATTAGCCACCAGGTGGCACTCCAAGCTCTAGCTGCATGCTTCCTACCCCACCAATACACACACACTGACTGCTCTGTCTTCTGAGTGTGTCTGGGCTTTGCACATGGCCAGATCACCTAAAATGAAGACACTTATGTGGGACCAGCTTCTGGGAGAAGACTGTCTGAGTTCTCCTACCACATGGAGGGGGAGCAGCCTCTTTGCTTTGGCTTCTAGCTGTAACTACACTCAAGAATTGACATTCTGATGGGGAAGACAACATATAAATAACTAAGAACATTTAAGATAGGTATTTGGTAAATGGGAGAAAAACACAGAGGTAGCAGAGGGAGACTGCATTCTAAGTATGTCCCCATTCAATGAAAAGACACAGCTTTAGGATATGAAATGACACCTGAGAGGAACAGCAAGAAAGCCATACAGTATAATAGAGAATGTAGAGGATAGTCAAGTATAAGAAAAATGGAATGGTAGGAAAAGAGGTCAAACTATGAGTTTTATTGAGTAGGGAACTGATGTGGTTAGATCTGGCTTTAGGAAAATCATTTCTATCTGAGTAGAGTTGGAATGCTAAGAAATTCAAGGCAGGAAGAACAACCAGAAGACTATTGCAATAATCTAGGAAAGAGGTAATAAAGATCTGCACCAGATTAGTAGATGTGTGAGTAGAGAAAAGAAGATATTAAAAAGTATATGGTGTAAGGACAGAAATGACAAAACTGAACAAAGCTGGAAAAAAAACATGAAATAACTCGACTGAGTCTATCACAAAATTTTTTTCTTACTTTATAGAAGGGGGACAACAAGTTTGTGACACAAGTGGACTGGAGCAAATACCAGCTGAACAGCAAGAGACAGCTGGCTACCTTGAGGAGAGAAATTCCAGGCAGCAACTCTTCTTTTCCTTGTTTTTCCAGTTCACAGAGACTATTAACCCAGTTACAATTTCTATTATATTTAAGTAATTTTTTTAATTTTTAATTTTCTATGTTTACTTACTACTTAATGCAGCTAATAAACTAAAAGGCAATTAATGGTGATCTTTCCTAGCATATGTGCTTATGGTTTGAGATGAGAGAACGGTATTTTCTTGCTTTTATATTTGAAGGTAGGGATTCACATTACAGAGTCTTCTGTAATTTTTATAATTGATGAGAATATTCCAGAGTCATATACATTAGCCTGCCTTTGACAAAAATTTTATAAAGAGAATGAGACAGTAGAAGACTAGGGCAGGGGAGGTAGAAGTTTGTCCTGTTTGCTCCTAAGTGCCCCTCTTCAAAGTTTAACTTGTGGTCTTGAGGCTGCAGGTCCCCACCCCTGGTCTAGCATCACACTCACATTCCTCACATGTCTATATAGGAAACCCCACTTAAACCCAACTTATATAAGAATAGAATGGAGCTGTGAATTGTTGGACACTACTCCACCTTGCCCTTCCCTTCATTGATTTGTAAAGCAGACAACTTCCCTTTCCTTCACTGATTTGTAAAGCAGAGAACTCCACCTTCCTCTCCCTTAATTGATCTGTAAATAAGCAGGACCCCCACCCCTTGCTTTCCCTTGATTGATCTGTGGGCTGGAGTCCCAGCTTAGGGTTTCTCGATGTCAGGAAATTCAAATGTAAACTGACCAATCGCTGGGTGTAGTTTCAAATGTACACTGACCAATCACTGTAGTTTCAGCTTACATCACTGTAATTTCAGTTTATGGAACCTGGCTATGGAACCTCTATAAAACCAGCACAATGTCTGTGCCAAAGCACTGTCTGATTTGGTTATGTACCCTGACAGACCCATGGTAATAAAATCCACTTTTTAAATTTAATCTCGGGGATCTCTTGTCTCGCTTTATTGCATGTCCCAAATTAAAGATTTTATAGGTAGAAAGATAAAGAGATGCAGGTAAGAGATGGACCATTTCATTAATCAGGGAAGGGTTCTTAGTAGTAGCACTCAAGATAGAAGAGATGGGTTCTGTATAAGAGAAGGCAAAACTAGAGATGTCCTTAAGAGTTTAGTTGCCACAGGCAAGGGAAAATGCATATGGTACTTTGCATTCATTTGATCCTCAGCACAGCCTGAGGTAGGTACTGCAGGAAAACTGAAGCTTCGGTGATTTTCCCAAGTCTTGGCAGTAGACTTCAAATTCCTCTTTCTCCTGATTCCAAGTCTAGTACTCTATGCCATGATAAGTAAGAGGATAAAGGATAACTAAAAAGTAGCTGAGAAAACAGAAAAATGCCAGATAGGGAAAGTATGCGAGACATAGTTCTGGTGTTGTAATTGTCACTCTGGGACCAAGTGAAGAGGTTACCCAGGAAGAGGGTTAGAGTTGCTCTGGAGATCCCAAAATACCAACACGCCGGGTCCTGCCGAATGAATTCCACTCAAGTCTTCTCTCAGCCAAAGGAAAGTAAAGTTTATTAAAAGTTCACTTGTATTGGACACAGTGTCTATACTAGGTCATTCCATGGCACTCAGCCACATGGCATCCTATGGTGCTCTCACAATTCTATAGCACTCTCCCAAAAAAGAAGACAGGATGGGGTCTTATATACAGAAGGTTATGGGAGGAATCTAGGGGTGGTCTAGAGGAGGAGTTTGGGGAGGGTCTTCAGGGGGAGCTAATGAGGTCAGTGAGTGATTAAGGGTGGGAAGTTGCTGGAGGCAACCTGGAGACTACAGACTGGTGGGCTAGGCCAGCCCAAGAGTGAATTGATATTTTGTAGGCTCAAGGGTTGGGAAGTCTAGTAACTGAGGCAAGGGCTCAGCCACAATGTAAGGCTTTTAGCCTCATGCAAATGCCTCATCAAATGAGATGATTTAATCAGAGTTCAAGGGGGTTTCTGAGAGCCTGTACCTCAAGGACTCAAGGAGAGTCCATACCTCATCACAGAGCCCATACCTCATCACAAGGGGCCTCCTACTCAAAGAGATACTGAGTTTATGTGGATTATACTTATCCCCTGAATCCTGGGCCATCATCAATTGTCTTGATTCTTGTCTTGCAACTAACTGGATTCCAATGATTCTGGAGGAAGAGTGCTGCTCTGCCTCACTTAAATCCAATTCACTAGCAAGTCAAAACATTACTCTCAGACAAAGTTAAAACTAGAATCAGATTTAATCAAAAGAGAAAAACAGGGAAACTATTCTATGTGTCAGCCATATTAATCAATAGTTTTAGACCATATAAAATAACTAGACAGTTTAAAAAATATGTGCGTATACCTGCTGAAACAGACACAGAAGCTATACAAATATAAACAAAAAACACCTTTTATACAAACTTAGATCTAAATAATTGAAGGTAATACTTATTATGCATGGGTAGGTAAAGCTATAATAAAAAATGACAATTTTACCTAATATGCATAATTTACATAATGTAAATTACTAAAAAATTATCATTTTGAGTCAGAAAAAACAATAACAGGATTCATTTGAAAGAGCCAGAGGGTCAGGAACTTCAAGGAAACCAGGGGGAAAAGAAGTGATGAAGAAACTATATTCACTAGTATCAGACCTTAAACCATATAATAAGGTGAGAGCATTGTCAATGTGTACAATGGATAATTTTGATTATTTTAAATTAAAAATTTTCTTTATAAATAAAACCTGTGTAGCCAAGCATAGAAGGAATGCAGAAAACTGGGAGAAAACTCATAAACAATCTCTCAGACAAACTTGGAAAGACTTGGATTTATGAAGACAGATGCTATCCAACTTGTTAAAGAAATCTCTCTCCCCCCGTAGCCAGCACTTGACTATAGAATTTAAGAACTCTTGAATTCAGGATTATCCATGAGTTAATCCTCAAGTCTGGAAATGCCCATTTCTCAGGATCCCTCATTATTGACCAGTTCTCAGAAAATGAAGGTATAAGAAGACAGCCAGTAGTAGTAGCAGTAGTGGTGGTGATAGAAAGTGTGTAGTGCTTACTGTGTGTCAGGTATAAGTTTTACAACTATCATCTCATTTTATGCTAAAAACCCTGAGAAGTATTACTATGCCCATTTCACAGATGAGGAAACAGGCAAACAAGTTAGAAGCTACATAAATGTTCATTCCCTTCCACCTATTTTGTCGAATTAATTCTGTAATATGTTCCAAGTACAAGTGTGCCAGAAAAAATTTTCTATTAATTTAACATTAATCTAAAGAGGTAGATCTGAGCTCAAACCTCTAGGCAAGTCACTCTTTTAGCCTGTTTCCTCATTCCTAAAGTAAACCAAGTGAAATAATAGCATTTACCTTTTAGCTTTATGGGGAAAAACCAGGGACAATGGAAGTAAAGTGCTTTGTAAACTTTGAAGTGCTGCATAAATAATGACAATTATTATCTAAAACCAATCCTTTCTATGTTAATGAGATGTTTGGTATTCCTAGTCTGGCCTCCCTCCCACCAATGGCCTCAGACTTCACAAGATGGGGAACTTGACTAGGAATCTTAGACAAGTCATAATATAAATAAAAAACCCATTTGTATGAATGCTACTCCTCTAATAAAGCAAGACATTTAATCTTCTCCAAAAATCAACTCGATTTCTTCCTGAATCACTCCCCTCAGTCACTGAAAGGGGCTCAACTCAGCGATTAATGCAGTCCTCCGAAGTGGGTCGAAACTGTCTTCCCCTATTCTCAGAAGGAACACTGTTCTTTCATCTTTTTGTTCTTACCTTAGTTACCAACCCTAAGCCATTTTCCTAGACTTAAACTTATGTTAAGCTTTTTCAAGTCCCAAAAAGATCACAGAAAAAAATACAAAATCCAATCGAATTTCTAAAGCTTCCAACACTTATTTACAATACTCATTGTAAAAACTGGCTTGTCACAGACACTCGGCATCCTGAGCAAGGCTTTTTCCACATCTGAAAATTCTTTCCCAATGAAACGTTTGCTTCCAAGCTCCCCACACATTAAGGTTTTCTAATGAAAGCTCACAATGAACTCAAAACCCTTGCAAAACAGCTCTTTAAAGGAGATAGTGGTGGCCCTGAAAAGAGCCTTAGGAGATGGGGGGAGGGGGGGAAGGACGACGAACAAAAGGGAAGAGGGGAGAGGGTGGAAAAAACAATCGTTATTTTCTTAAAAACACGCCTAAAACTCAACCACCGAAGCCGTACAGAGTGCGGCCCTGACGTTTGAGCGCATACACCACGTCCATGGCCGTGACGGTCTTCCTCTTGGCGTGCTCCGTGTAGGTGACGGCATCCCGGATAACGTTCTCCAAGAATACCTTGAGCACCCCGCGGGTTTCCTCATAGATGAGGCCAGAGATCCGCTTGACGCCGCCGCGCCGAGCTAGACGACGAATAGCGGGCTTAGTGATACCTTGAATGTTATCCCGCAAGACTTTCCTATGCCGCTTGGCACCCCCTTTCCCCAAACCTTTGCCTCCTTTACCGCGCCCAGACATGGCGAAAAAGGAAACAAGAAGAAGAGAAATCAAAAGAATGAACAGCTACCGCGGCAAGAACGCTTTATATAATCCTAAGCGGACCTAATAGAGAACTGAAAGTGAGTTTGCAAGGGAGGGAGGACGGGAGAGAGGGAAGAAAGGAGGGGCGGGGAAAACAATCTACTGCAGTCTCCACCCCTCCCCTAGAGGAAGGATGGGAGAAGATGGCCAATAGAATTCGACTACCAAATCTCCTAAGAGAAATAAAAGTGCTTTTGCAAAGAAAGAATCTTGATTGGTTCTAGATTCTAATCCTCATTTTTGCTTAACTCAGAGAAACACTATTAAACCTCTTCCAATAAAATGAAAATAACATTTTTTTCAGGTTTTCCAAGTTATATGGAGTGTGACTAAGAACAAAACAAATCCTTAATTTAAGTGATATATATGAAAAATAATGCATAACATAAACTTATGCAGTTCTATACTATAAGAAGTGATTGCATTGTCAATTGGTTTTACTTGCGTTCTTTGCTTCAAGGATTTGCCAGAAGGATTAGGAAGTATACTAGATCACAACATCTATCTATTCAGGCAGGAATCACATTTTTAATGTAAATTATGTATAATATCTTTGTGTAATTCCCAGTATCAGACTGTTCTTCCAGTCATATTTAATAAATGCTTACCAATTTAGCTGAAATATAATACTTTCCACTGTAACTGATCAAAACAATCAAACATTTTAAGGGGTTACTATATAACTAGCACTGTGGTAGTCTGGAGACACATAAGCAAAAACTAAATAGTCCATGTAATAAAAGAGTTTACATTCTGTAGTAAGAGACAATTTCTTATTACATACAAAAATAATGTAGAGAACTAGCATGGAGGAAAGCCACAGAACTGTGCAAAGACAAAGAAGGGTAGATTCTCACACTTGACAAACAAGGCCAGTTTGACTGAACTGGATGGAGTAAAATATAAACCTCGAAAAATACTTTGGATCCAGATTGTGAAGGGCTCTAAATGACAAATAGAACACTGCATTTGATCTTGGAACATGAGTTCTTAACCTTTTTTATATCACAGATCCCTTTGGCAATATTCTAAAAAACCATGGACCTTTTCTCAGAATATTTTTAAATTCACCAATTGGAGAAGTCAGGGATGAGCTTATATAACACCAACTACGTGTCAGGCACTGTGTTAAGTGCTTTTTACCAATATTTTTTACAAATATTATCTCATTTTATGCTAATAATAACCCTTCTAGGTAGGTGGTACAATTGAAACAACTGAGGTTTAATGACTTGCCCAAGATCATAAGTAAGTCTCTGAGGCTGAATTTTAGCTCAGATTCTCCTGACTTAAAACCCAGGGCTTTATCCACTATACCAAAAGCTGCTTCTAAAACATAGCATTATGAAGGAAACCAAATATATTGAAATACAGTTATCAATAAAGATGTATAATATACATAAATTTATTAAAGTTCATGGACCCTGGTTAAGAACCCCTGTCCCAAAGACCCAGTGGTAGGAAAGAATGGAGGTCACGTGATCAGACCTACATTTGGGACATATCACTTTGGCAGCTATGCATATCAACTGGAGATGGGAGAGACTGGAAGGAGAACAATTAGTCCAATGTTACAATAATCCAGTGATGAGAACCTGTACTAGGCTAGTAGCTAGGTGAATAAACAAGAGAAGAAATGTTGTAAAGGCAATTATCTTCAGGAAACGGCAACCAATGTGTGGTAAGGGAGAATAAGAAATTAAGACTGACTCTTACATTTTCAACCTGAGTAGCTTAGAAGGTTGGTGGTTCTATGTACAGAAAAAAGGGGTTTAGGAAAAGGGGTAGGTGGACATGAGAAGAAGAGATAAAGAATTCTGCCTGGGAGATGTTGAATTTGAAATCCCTACAGGACTCCCAGTTTGAACTATCCCATAAACAGTGGGTATTGTTGGACTAGAGCTCAGAAGAGAGACTAAAGCTAGATATATTTATGTGGGAATGTGCATAGAGATGATAACTGAATTCATAGGAGCTGATGAAGTCACCCTGAAAGTGCCAGGAACAGAGCCTTGGGACACAGGCACAATTAGGGGACATGGTACAGATGATGATCTAGCAAAGGAAAGCGAGAGGGAGCAGTTAGATAGGCAGGAGGAGAAAAGAGAGAACATTATATACAAAAGCCCAGAGAGGAGAGAATATTCAGGAGGAATGAGTGATAGTGTCAAATGTCAAACAGTCAATCAAGACAAGGACTAAAAAAGACAGTTGCCCAAGTAATTGAGAGAATGTTAATTTTGGAAAGAATATAGTTTCAGTTGAAACTAGGGAAGAAGAGAAAGGAGACCAATTGGAGGGAATGAGCTTTTTCTAGAGTTTGACTGTGAAAGGGAGAAATAAGGGATGATAACTTAAGAGGATGACAGTGGCAAGTGAGGTTTTTAAGGATGGGGGAAACCTGGACATCTTTTGTAGGCATCAGGAGATGGGGACAAAGATAAGAAAGGGAATTATTGTAATAATGGTAAGAAACAAGAAGGAATGCCTTCAAAGTACAAATGTAAGAGTTGGCCTTGGTGAAGAAGATCTACCTCTCCATCAGAGACAGGTGTAAAGAAGTAGAAAATGAAGTTGCTGTTAAGGGATTTTGAGACATAAAAGAGGGGGAGAGGACAAGAGGACCTCAGCAAATGGACTCTCTTTTCTTAGTAAAATATGAGGTGAAGTCCTCTGCAGAGAAGAGGGTAAGAGAATAAGTAGTGAGGAAGTGAGAGGAAAGAAGGTTGATTCAAACAACCATTTAGTTCTCACTAAGATACAGAAATCAGTGTAGCACTTATTTATCTGCTCTTCATTTCCCCTTCTGGCTAAATAACATGCTCAGATACCTTCTTTTTCAAACATACATCATCCAGATATTTTTATTACAATTATTTCATTCAAATCATCATTTGCCTATTTACCATACCCATCATCTTTCTTCCTGTACAATTTTGACTCCATAAATTGGATGCTTTGTGATTGGTAGCCATGTAAGTTGATACTGGCAACTTCAGGGAACAGATACTTGAGAACCCCCAAATTCAATTCATTCTGTTCTCATTCTCCATTTCAATTCTGGACCAAGCTCATTGCTTTTCTGTGGTTTCTGCCCAAAATTTATTGTCTAATTAAACATCCAATTGTAACATATAACATCACAAACAAGAGACATTGTTCACTTGATTTTTGCTGTTCAGATTGTTCAACAATTCTTTTGAAAGGTTTTGGGCCTCATTAAGGAGACTATTTGGTATGATGTAAATTAATTCAATCAATACCATGCCATTTACAAACCAGAAGACCTCACCATCTACAGGGAAATTGCTCTTCCATTTAGACTGAATGCTAGACATCCTCCATGACAGTGGCAAACACCTCTGGTAAGCTTATCTCTCTTTATAATGCTTCATTTGATATTCATAGGACTGCTGCCCAAACTCATATCTATTGTATCTTTCAAGAAATCTTTTATGATTTTAACATATGTCTAGGTAACTGTAATAAAAGATACTCCAAGAAGAAGAAGAAGAAGAAGAAGAAGAAGAAGAAGAAGAAGAAGGAGAAGGAGAAGGAGAAGGAGAAGGAGAAGGAGAAGGAGAAGGAGAAGGAGAAGGAGAAGGAGAAGGAGAAGGAGAAGGAGAGGGAGAAGGAGAGGGAGAGGGAGAAGGAGAAGAAGAAGAAGAAGAAGAAGAAGGAGGAGGAGGAGGAGGAGGAGGAGGAGGAGGAGGAGGAGGAGGAGGAGGGAGGAGGAGGAGGAGGAGGAGGAGGGGAGGAGGAGGAGGAGGAGGAGAAGGAGAAGAAGAAGAAGAAGAAGAAGAAGAAGAAGAAGAAGAAGAAGAAGAAGAAGAAGAAGAAGAAGAAGAAGAAGAAGAATCTGGGTCTTATTGACCCATAGCTATTAGAATGGCCAAGATACCCTTAAAGCAGATAGCCAGACGTGGTTATGGAGAGAATCAAGCCTAACCTAATACAAATCCTACATCGGGTTTCATAAGGGACTACTGGAATTGTTCCCAATTTTGGAATGGGAGTCCTCCAAAATCAGGAGAATCCACTGATGTTTTAGTTCCTGTATGCTACTAAGCTAGTAAAAACCAATGTCAAATCAACTCTGGACACTTATTGGCTGTATGACCCTGAGTAAGTCACCAAACCCTGTCTGCTTAAGTTTCCTCATCAATAAAATAGGAATATTAAGAGCACCAACCTCCTAAGGTTATAATGAGAATAAGATAAAATGACATTTGTAAAATACTTTACAAACTTTAAGATACTATAGAAATGCTTATCATTTTCATCATTATCATCATCAACATTATTATCATAATTCATACTCAAGAGTTAATGTCTTACTTGAGCACTCCCATTGTCGAGGTATGGTTATTGTTGTTTTATCTCTCTAGTAGATACAATTAAAAGTAGCAATCCAAAATTCTTATGATACCATATTGGTATTTATTTGCATCAAAAAATTATTCCAGTAAATGATTTTGTGATTTTCAGTGAGCTTCCCCTTTGGCTGGTGAACTTTTTTGTTTCATTATACAGAAATATTTTCTTATAATAGTTTTTATTTTAGGACATCTAATTGTGTGCTAATTAAAGCAACCAAAGACAGGTTCTTCCTACTTATACCTATTTGTTCTTATAAGTTTTCTTCTTTCTTCTTGAATTTAAATAGTTTCCTTTATTGTCACATAAAGCTGTATAGTTATATATTTATAAATAAATTATATACAGACATATATAACTGCCTAAATTAGAAACATCTACTTTATTGGATGTCACCTCATCAATATGGTACTCTTGCTAGACCTTCTCAACCTGTATCTTTCTTATCTGTGTCTTCCCATCAATTCATTTGCATTTATATGCAAGGAGATTTGTCTTATATTCTAGAGGCCTTTCTCTAGGTCATTCAAAGATATGTGGGTACCACTGCAACAGTCTAACAAACCATCTTTTATTTCTCCTTCTTTACACATGACTGATACACTTCTTTTTTTAACCAGGTATCTCCTTGATGATAGCTTATGTAATTCTTATGGTTACACTCCACATTTATGTCCAACTCATTACTGCAAATATGCTGCAGCCTATACGTACCCCTTACCATTGTATTTCAGGTCACTAGTAATTTTGAACTTTCAAGCATTGTTTTAGTTCATAATTCAGAACAAGGAGCACACATATATCGGTATGAAAAAAGATAGACTTATTTCAGAAAGCAGTTTGGTAAAACCAAAACACTTTGTTTCCCACATATGATATCTCTTCCCCCATTCTTCTTCCTGTTCAGTTCTGGGTCCCTCTCAATATGTACTGAAATAACTTTCAGAAGACCTCAGTGAATTTGTCCATTCAACTTTACACTGTAGTCCAGACAATAGGCATTCTTCTTCCATCTGTTTTGTTTTTTTTCCCTATGTTTGGATATTCACTTTTAAAATGATCACAGATTCTACTGAGGAGATCCAATGTAATTTCTTGGGCTTCATGAAGCAAAGTACATTATCATCCACCAATGGAAGCATCTGAAAGACTTTACTGTTTATAAGGAATCCTTCCTCCATTTGGATTTTTGAAGGACAGCTTCCATGACTGCTTTTGACATATTTGACACATGCACCAGGAGTAAACCTTGACAACCTAACCAAGCTAAAGGATGAAACCACCACTTTTTGGGAGTTAGCACCCAACTCTATTTATTTATTGACTCCTGGCACCAGAGAGATTTTATTTTGTCATGATGCTGTATTTTTATCTGCAACTCAGATCTACAATATTTGGACTATTAAAATACAAAGTCCTTAAGAAATGGGATTTTTTTTTTGTTTTTCTGTGTATCCCCCATATTTAGCAAAGTGACTGACACATAAAATGTTTAATAAATGTTGGTTGATTGATTGGTGGCAATATAATCAAAGTCCTTAGCACAAATCAAGAAGACATAACATGAGCTTGGAACTCTGGTCTCATCCTTTGTATTTGTTCATCTGTTCTGGTTTACTTCTGGTTACCCTTCCACAGAAAATCCTTGTATATTGTTTTTTCATCTATCAAGAGATTTTAGATGATTTTAACACATAAATGAGGGACACCTTGCTGGACTTTAGCCTTTAAGACTACATTTTGCTCTGCTTGGCCACTAAGTGGCACAGTGGATATTTGGTGCACCAGGCTTGGAATCAGAAAGACCTAAATTCAAATCCAGCTTCAGACACAAGCTGTGTAACCCTGGGTTATACTTTTGCTTCAGTGTCCTCATCTGTAAAATGAGCTGAAGAAGGAAATGGCAAACAACTCCAGTATCTTTGCTGAGAAAACCCCAAATGGGGTCACAAAAAGTGAGACATGACTGAACAAAAACAAATTTACTAATACTGAGTGAAATTCTTTGCAGTCATTAGCCAATGATTTTTAAGAGTGGCATCTTGTACTCTATGAATTTGAATTAGTTGTATGAAGGTAGAGATGTAACCGGTTGTAAAAAAAAAATGGAGAAAAAAAAATTGTGCAAGATTGCCTGTTCCTTCCTCATATTTTCAGGGAAACTAAGCCCCACTTGGTCCTTAGCACACGTCCTTGGGCCCTGATTGGCTCAGAGTGAATGTCAACAGCAATTGTTTCTGTTTTGGCCAGAAACCCTGAAAGTTTTCCCTTCTCAAATTGATTTTTTTTTTATTAACTAGGTAACAGAGGCCATTCTCTGCCTCATTTCTTACCTAGCCTTAATCACAGTTTGACTGAGGTGTTGCCTCAGTCAAACAGATCTTAGCTTAAAAAGGCCAAGGTCTCCCACAGAATCTCTCCAGTCATCCTGATAGATATCTTGCCACTGGACCAGATTCCTCTGGAGGAAAAAATGAGTCTGGTCACTTTGCACATCCCTCCCTCACTTAAATCCAATTCACTTGCAAGTTATGGCATCACCTTCCTGATGTCATGGTCCTCTTAGAGAATGAAGGACAAACAACAATAACAGGTATATGAGAGATCATTCTCTTAGAAATAAGAAATAATAATACCATCTTTGTTTTCCTCCAAATATTCAGTATTAACCCTTCTTTCAGGTGTCTTAAAATTTGACCTCACTGTTTTCCAAATTATCACCTCAAATGTAGCTGTTCTTCTAGAATATATTTTCTTAAATGCCATTTCTACTTCTTCACATAACATAGCAGGTATCAAGGCATTAGAATCTACATATGTTGTTGTTTCTACTGTCATAGATGGTAATAAGTATCTATCAAAATACTGCCAGATTTGTTCCACTTTTTATCAATTTCTCATCATCCCAATTTTATCTATAAGTGCTTTGGGGATAATCTGGCTAAAATGAATCTCACACCTCACTTTCTGTAGATTCTTATTTTCACCTTTACTATTTTTGTTGTTAAATGTGGTGAGATCACCTATAATCTTCCAGGATAGTAGTCAACATTTTAAAAATTCCTTATCATGAATTAGAAAATCATCTACAAACATGAAAATTTCCACATATTCAGAAAGTGAGAATGTCATGTGAAGCCATAAATCAGCTATATATAGTTTGGTCTTTAAACACATTTTAAATTTATCATGGCAGTACAAACATTGGCGGGGGCGGGGGGGGGGGGGGAAGAATAGGCAAAACACATCAATAACCTGAAAAAACCTCACAATATATGCAACTTTCCACCTTATATACTCTCCCCAACTGTAATGCCATGCACAGAAGCTTTCCAGAAGAATGCTACTCTGAATAGCTTTTAAGGTTCTGATTACATAGTATAGTGAACACTCTTTATTCCATAACAAATCAAAGCAAAACTTTCACAGAAAATCAAGGTATAGCATTCACAATATTACAACTTCTCAAAGTACAATAGTCAAAGTCTTCCACTCATGGGGCAAAGTATCACAGAAAATCACAATATAATAAGATCACAATATAGTCTCAAAGTACAATAGTCAAAGTCTCCCACTCATGGAGCAAAGTCTTCAGTTAACTTAGTACCACAATATAGTCTCAAAGTACAATAGTCAAAGTCTTCCACTCATGGGGCAAAGTCTTGATTAACTCAGTTACTTATTCAACAATCAATTACTAAGTATCATACACAAATCCTCCACCCCTAGGTCAATAGTAAACTACAATTTCATCTTTACTCAGTACCCGGGGAGAGAGGTCTCTTCATCTTGACTTGGGGCTTATTCTCAGATTCCCTGGAACCCCTTCCATGGTCCCAGATTCTACCTGGATTCACCAGACTGTCACCTGGGTTCAATGGTAGACAGCTCCCAGTTCCTTGTCCAGCTCTCTGGGTAGGTCCTGCTCCACCCTGAAGTTCACAGGGTCTGGTCCATGTCAGATCCATCACAATTTCTTCTCCAGGGAATTCAAGGCTTAACTAAGCCACAAACAAAAAAAGTCTTAGCATCCCAGTCATGCTTCCTCAGTCATCTGGCCTCCCAGCTTCGGGCTTTGGGCTTCGGGCTGTGGGCTGTGGGCTGTGGGTTCTTGTTCAGAAGAAACTCCACCAGGACAAGTTCTCAGGAAATTTTCATTCAGTTCTCCATTCTCTCTTCTGTAGCTGCTCTGCCACCAGATATTGGTCTCAAGAAATTCTGACTGTGCCTCTCTGGGGTTTTTCTTATATATACACACAGCATTAGCTTCCTGTTTCAGCCAACCCCTTCCTGTTATATCAGTAACAGGAGACAGGAGTTCATACCTTCTGTTTCCCCAACAGAGGCTTGATCAGTTACTAAGTGCTAAGTACCTGCTACCTTTGCCAACACAAAGGGATCTTCAAATTCAAGTAACATTACCATTACACCAACCTACATCTCTGCAAGGTATTGAGAAGTGTTGCTTTCTCATGTCTCTTATTTGGGGGGAACTTTGCTCTTTGTAATCTTGCAATATTTGTTTTTTGTTGTTTTGTGGCAATTGTTGCTTCCATTTGTATTGGAGTCATGTTGCATATTTACTTGGCTCTGCTAAGTTCACTTTTCACTAGTTCATGAGTTTCTGCATATTTCTAAATGTTTCATTAATCCTCTTTTTCTTTTTCACATCACCATCACTTTTACACTTTTACTATCCTCCCAAACTCTTTCTTCACCAAATAAAAACGCTAACATACAGTCAAGTAAAATAAATTTGTGTTGTATTGGTCATGTCTGGAAACATATACCTCATTCTCCACTCTACACCAAGAAGTAGAAGGCATAGCTCATCTTCCTTAACATTTTGTAAATTAGTTTTTTAAATAATTTCACTCCTCATTTATAGAGCACTTTACATTTGTCAAACTGTAAGGAATTATGATAGCTACCCCAATGTCATTTTACTTTAATAAGTTCCCATTTTTTTAAATGTAACTTAACGGTAATATTTTTTAAAAGGTAAGACTAGTGATCTTTTAATCATCTTTTCATGATTAGCAACAGGTATGGCTCAAATGGGACAACATAACCTTTAGCCATTGCAGCAAAAGGACAGAAATTGTATGCTCCCCCTCACCTTTGAGCCTTGCCAGCTATCCAGGACTATAAACTATTGTCTTTATTAGACTGTATGCTCTTTAAGGCCAAGACTATCTCACTTTCAAATTCTAATACTCAGCACAATACTTATCACATAGTATGCATTTAATAAATACCTTTCTATTTATTCACTTATCATTCTTTTAGTTGTCATTATCTTCTCTTGCACTCTGTTGTTGATTTTCACCTGTATTCTAACTAATTATGGTCTGACTAAACAGACAGGTCTTATTTAAAATGTTAATTAGCAGCTATTTCCTTTACCAATGATTAAGATACAGTCAATTTCATTTTTCCAACTCTCTTCAGAAATAAAGTATTTGTCTTATAAAAGCATAAGCCTTCTGAGTAATTTAGCCTTTGACGTATTTTGTTTCTGAATCCTAAGTCATATTTTCTAGCATTTTTTTTCATCTAACTTTCTTCTGTATCCTTTTGCATTAAAATAACAAAGTACCAATGCATATAGTGATGTAGTTTAGAGGATCTTATGGAATTGTCCACATAATTTTTCTATCTCCATCATACTCTACAAGAGATGCTGGCATATAAATTACAATTATCTTTATGATAGTCTTTTGGACTATGTTCCTCATGAGCAGTGTAAGGCAAGATAAACAAATGTCACCTGAAATTATACCTCCTGCTTCAAAATGAAATAAATTCCACTAATCCCTTCATTTTGCTCCATGAGGGTAACTTTTGAGCCATCCTTTAAGTTAGATTCTACTTTCTTATGTTTTCTTTCTGGTTTCATTTATAAGGATTTATAAAAATATAAATTTCTAAGAATGTAACTATTGATATGTTTTCAATTTCTCCAAATAATATATTGGAGAAATATATTCTCCAATCATATATTGGTCAAAGATAATATTGTTATCTTATATTTATATAGTAGCTTAAGGATTGTAAATGCTTCTTACATTTGGAGTAGCAAGAGCTAAGTTAATATTTAAAGACAGTCTAAAATCTGTGATTTTTAAAGTCTCAGACTCCTTTTTCTAACACCCCGTTACTCTCAGTGGTAAAGGTATGAATGCTCATCTAAAGGTCTGTCAGAAACTGTAGCTACATCTGCATCTACATTAATATCTTTATCAGTGGTTCTAAAATGTTTGCAGTTGTTGTTCAGTCATTTCTCAGTCGTGTCTGCAGGAACACAGTCTACCAAATTGTTCAGTCATGTTTCAGTCGTGTCTGACTCTTTGTGATCGTTTTTGTGGTTTTCTTGGCAAAGATACTGGAGTGATTTGCCATTTCCTTCTCCAGCTCATTTTACAGATGAGGAAACCAAGGCAAACAGGGTTAAGTGACTTGATCAGGGCCACACAGCTAGTAAATGTCTGTGGCAAGATTTGAACTCATGAAGTTAAGTCTTCCTGATTCCAGGCCTGGCACTCTATCCAACTTTGCTGCCTAGATGCTGTTTGCAGTAGTAGAAACTTTCAATTTAGAAAAGAAAAAAAAAACTTTGGCAGAAACCTTGCAGTAAAATTCCCTAAAATTGTTGTTTTAATGACTTATCAAACAACATAAGGTTATTCTTATCACCACCTTAACAACTTAAAAACACAATGACCACCTTTAGGTCATTAGAGTACAGTATGAGAAACTGATTATATCATAGTAGACTACATTTTGTAATTTTTCATGGCTACCTTATACGTACTATTAAAATCAAGGTTATTTTATTTTTAAAAGCACGTGAATTGAGTTCTGTGGAATTTAAGAACAGAACAGAGTAAAACCTTGAATTTGCAAGATATTTTTGCCCATTAGCATTATCCAATATATAATCTATATCTATCATCTCTATGCCCTGATAGATCTGTGATCTAGTCTATGTGAGTATTTCCATCAATGGTTCAGAATTCAATCACTTAGACTTCTCATCCTGTGCAACCTTTGTCCATATCCTCCTGTAATTTTTTTTACATAGGGTCCATCCCACCTATTGGGACCTTTCTTTATACATCTTGACATTGAATAGTAACTAGTGAAGCATGCAGGCTGCTGTCCATTGCTTCTCCTTCCATATCTTTCGATAATGCTATATGATCTGTCCATCTTCTTTTCTAGTCTTATGTCACTTGGATAATACCAGTTATGTCACCTTTTCTTTGTGGTTCCTCATTGGTAACTGCACTTTTCCCTTTCCCTTTGAATAATGCAAAATTTTAATTTTTCAGAGACTGATGTTCCAAGTAATAGCTATATCATCATTATGAGAATATTGATGTTAAATGAATGAATTTGCTTAAAAATAATGTTCTAGGATCCTTTGGTTAACATCAAACATGGAGACAAGTCAAGCAAGCAACAAATAAGCATTCATTAAATGTCTGCTATGTGCCAGGCACTGTGGCAAGCACTAGGGACACAAACATAAAAATGAAAGAATCTCTCCCCTCTAGGAGAAGCAGCATAAGTGGAAAGGAAACTAGATTCCAAGTAAGGAGAGTGTGAGTTTGAATCTAATTCCAAGACATTTTACCAGTTTGGTGAACCTGGACAAATCACTTTAATCCCTCTGGGCTTTAGTTTCCTCAATAATGAATGAGTTAGACTCGATATTCTCTATCCTTTCCAGCTCTAAACCTATGATCCTATATACACATATAAGCAAATACTAAGTCATTTCAGAAAAGGGGCATTAGTATTTGGGATATATGAGTTAGGGTTATATGAGTACAGAAAAGAAAAGGCATGAAAAAGATGTCACTGAGACAATATCTGCAAGACTTGGAATCCAAGTAAATGTATAGGAGTGAGGAATGATGATAAGGATAATCTTGAGGTTGGAAGCCTGGATTGCTGGAAGAATGGTGGTACCAATGACATAAATATGGAACTTATGGTGTCATGAGATGATCATGAGGGGGGAAAGATAATGAATTATTTGGTGTATGTTGAATCATTAGGAAAAGTCCACTAGGAAGATGATGATGCCAAACTGGAGCTCAAGGAGCAGGCGTCATCATAGATGTTTACCACAACGATGAAGAATCTCCAGTTTAGAGTATAAATGGATGATGTATTCCTTTTAGATGGTGACTTCCCCTAGACGCTTACGTTTTAAGAAGTGTGATAATTGTATCAAGTCTGGAGCAATGCAAACCTTCCATAGCCATCTCAATGGTGTTCTGATTAATTATCCACACAGGGAGAAAAAAACCAAGTGGATGAAGAATGCCTATTTTCCAGACTAGTATATGCTTATATGGAATCATAAGACTGGTCTATCCATACATATATGTTGTATAAACACTAATGATGCACAGGAAACTGGACCCAATATTGAACAAGAGGAAAAGCAGGATGATTATATTTGAGAAAATGCAGAGTGTTTTTAATCTAATGCATGCATAAATAAATATCTAGCAAATACTTATACCACTTTAAAATTAACACACATACACACACACATATTCCCCTATCAGGAATTGTTTAGTTTCACATCAGTGAGGTTGCTTATAGAGTAGCAGGAGGAGGACATTTATTCTAAAGAAGAGGACATTTATCAGTCATCTTAAAATTAATGTAGTTTATTGGGTTGTTTGTTTTGTTTTGTTTTTAAATATAGTTCTAGGGAAAGAATTCCAGGGGCCTCTCATTCTGGGAATTTTCTCTTGCTGTTTAACAGGACTTATTAATTATCTTAAATTGAAATTGAATAATTTTAATTAGTTTGAAAAGCATATACATGGAGTTCTGTAGAATTAAGGAGTAGAACAAAATAAAATTATTTGAGGCCCACTGACCTCATCGAAATAATTTCAGGCCGCAGGCCTTCCAAAATATGTGAAAGAATCATTCATATATTCTCATCACAATACAAAATGTAGCCATCAACAAATATTTGTTGACTTGGCAAACAGTTTTTCCTCGAAAAAATATCGAGCCCCAATTATTGCTAACAACTATTCATTAAGTGCCTGGTATATCACTGTGCTAGGTACTGTAAATGAAAATAGAAAAATCCAAGGGTTCCTACTTCAATGAGCTTACATCATTTTGCAGGAAACAACATGTAAACATATAAATATGTAAAAAAAATAAAGGTAAGGTAATTTGAAGGGACAGGTAGTTAGTATCAGAGGGGTGTATATCAGAACCCTCCTACACATCCTGTAGGAAGCAATATTTCAACAATGTTTTGAAGGAAGCTAAAGATTCTAAGTCAGAAGTGAGGAAGGAATACATTGCAGACATGGGAAGAAATTGGAGATAAATATTTGTTAGTAGGAACCTACAAAAGAAGAGTAATTTTGTTGTAGCTCATATTGCACAACAGAGTAAGGCTGAAAAGGTAGGTTGGAGTGAGGTTGTGAAGTATTTATGACAAAATTTTAGAGGTAATAAGGTCAGAGATAATAAGGAACAGCTATATGATAAATAAATATGAGATAATTTCATATTTCCATAGTTAAAACAGCTTTAAAATTCATGTTAGCTATTTGTATTTTTCATTGCCTATTGTCATTGCCTATTGTCTATCATTTACAGTATTTGTGTTCACCAAAACAATTTAATGACAGTGTCACATTGTTTCTATCTTCCTGTCTTCCGATGTCTATAAATAATAAGAAAATAAAGGCAAATCAGATTTTTTCAGGATCAAAAACAATACATAATTCACTTTCATTAACATTTTAGCTTCTACTTCTTGCAAACCTAACTTTCTCCTTTTCCCCAGAAATGAGGAACATTTTAATAACTGATATCTCTGTAAGTTCAGTCTACTATAGAGGTCAAAGTGTTCCCAGGTATCTATCACCTTCGGATACATGTGGGGGGGGGGGGAGGGGGATTCCTTTTGTCTTAACTTTCTCCTAGAAATAAAAGCAGGATCTTCTATCCTGGGAATAAGTAAAAGCAAATTCAGGACAGGAAAATAATGTTTGTCCTCTTTAGTCTACAGAAGTAGCAGCCCCACCCCCATCCAAGAAACCAAAGATTTTGCTATTTAACTTCCTGAACCAAATTTTACACCCGGATCCCCATCCCCTGCTAGATATCCCTCCTCCCCCCGCCCGAAAAAAAAAACCTGTGGTTTCCCCTTATATTCCAAAATAACTTCGTGTAATGACTACAGAATCAAATCGTTGCCCCAGTCGCCAATTCCCACTATTCCATTTACAGAAATCGTGGGAGAGTCTGTGTTACTTCCCCCGCGGAGAAACTGAATTTTTGTGTAAATGACGATAAAAATAACTTGGTTTTTGTGCAGATGAGAAGCCAAGCATATGATGAACAATCCCAGGGAGGAAGAACTTTCAGGAGTAAAGGGACGAATTTGTATTTTAGAGAAAAAACAAGAAGTTGACTTGATTTCACCTGAATTTTGCTCAGAGTTACGTGTGTTTGGAAAGGCTGCTGCCGTAGAATTTGAGGCTACAGAGAAAAAAGAAGAGGGACATGAAGCCTGAGACTTCTCCACTTATTTTCCGATTGAAACCGCGTGATTCCATACAGGGAATTTTTATAATTTTCCCCTTTTTTGAAGTGTAACAAACACAACTCCTCTTCAGAGCTGAGACACTGTCCCTGCCAGGGAGGCGAGCTGGGCAGTGCACCAATCACAAAGCAGCTCCTCTCTATATATACCCCCGGCCCTGCGAGCACTGCTATATTGACACTGTGGTTTCTACAGCATTTTTTACTGTAATTATCTAGGTTTGCTACTATGTCTGAGACTGCTCCTGCCGCGCCGGCTACTCCAGCTCCAGCAGAGAAGACACCTGTGAAGAAAAAGGCTAAGAAGCCAGCCGGCTCCTCAGGAGTGCGGCGAAAGGCTTCTGGGCCCCCGGTGTCTGAGCTGATCACCAAGGCCGTGGCCGCCTCCAATGAGCGCAGCGGTGTGTCTCTGGCTGCCCTCAAGAAGGCGCTGGCGGCCGCCGGCTACGATGTGGAGAAGAACAACAGCCGCATCAAGCTGGGGCTCAAAAGCCTGGTGAACAAAGGCACTCTAGTGCAGACCAAGGGGACCGGCGCTTCGGGGTCCTTCAAGCTCAACAAGAAGACTCCTGCGGGTGAAGGCAAAGGAAAGGCCAAGAAATCTGCCTCCACTAAAGCAAAGAAGTCAGCAGGGGCTGCCAAGAAGCCTAAAAAGACCACGGGGACGGCCACGAAGAAAACCTTGAAGAAGACACCTAAGAAGGCTAAGAAGCCTGCGGCGGCGGCGGGAGCCAAGAAAGCAGCCAAGAGCCCGAAAAAAGCCAAAGCTGCTAGACCCAAGAAGGCGGCTAAGAGCCCTGCGAAGGCGAAAGCCGTGAAGCCCAAGGCAGCGAAGGCAAAGGTGACCAAACCTAAAACGGCCAAGCCCAAGAAGGCGGCGCCAAAGAAGAAGTAGGTCTCCGCGGGAACTTCCAACACCTCAAAAGGCTCTTTTCAGAGCCACCCATAGACCTCAATGAAAAGAGCTCAATACGTATGTTTCGGGGCCCTGCGACATTTTTAATTAAGAAACTAATTGCACAGTGGGGGGGATAATTTAGCTAGATCAAAATGCAATGGGTTTCTCTCCAACCCTTTCCCCCTCCCCCACCCCCACTCCCCGCATACTTAGGTTATTTTTGCATTCTTTTATCCTAGACGGGACCTCTTGGTTGGTCTTGGGCATCAGCTCAGTTTCTGTCTTATTTTTTGGTAGTACCGGATATCCTGTGGCGCCATGGTGCCTGACCAGTTGTAAAGCCCCCGGTCCCCTGGGAAGGTTGCCAGACAGACCTGACGGTCAGCTGATCCACTGTCTTTTTTTTTTTTAAGTGGCCTATAAACAGTAACCAAATAAACTTCCCAAAGTTTAATTTTTCGTCTCTTTAAATGACAGGGCTTAGTTGCAGAATCAAATAGGTTAGCGCTCATCGATAAAGCACGGGTTCTCAGAACTGGTCCAGAAAGACCCCTGGAGGCCTTATTCCCAACTAAGGGGCATCAGGTCAAAATTATTCACAGCTATGCCTTGTTTTAATTTCTTCTAAGGTGTCAGTAGTGACACGTTATTCTAAAAAGGCTCTCAATTTCTAAGTGTAAAGGGCCGAAAAGTTTGAGAACGGCTGAGCTAGAGAAACATTCAAAAGTCCCGCGCCTCAAATAAATTGGTTTGTTATTCTACCTTACGCAGCCTTGAATTCTGGACAATTTGATTGGGATAAAATGAATCCCTACACACTCCCACTTGCTCTTAATGGTTATAAATGTATCTTTTTCTACTTGTTATTCAGCATTCACAATCTGAGTACATACTAAACATCTACAGTTACTGTTTTAGTTTCAGGAGAAGGGCTTTCAGCACATTGACTCCAAGGACGATTTTCTTTTTACTTCCAAAAAGTTCAAGCCGCAAAATGCTTTGTTCTTAATTTCTCTGCCAAATGTTTTCATTGATAGAGTGAGTTCCTTTTCAAAAAAAAAAAAATCTAACAAACACAAACCGCGCGAGCACACACATAGCAAGCCTAAGTCATCATGTTTTACTTGTCTTTCCATTGAATTTAAAATTTTATGTCTCTTAGTTTTATTTTGTTAAGGTAAATCAGAGCGAAGTAATTTTAAAAGTTACATATATATCCCTCGAAATTTATATATAACCAACCTTAAGAGTGCAAAATAGCCTGACATTTTCAGATACTTCTCTCGGAACCACCCTTCTTCCCCACCCCCATCCCGGACTCCCGCCCAAAGTTGACCTTTCTGGAGGATTCTTTTTGAAATCGGATGGTGGGGAATACAGCGTCTAGGTATTTGTGGTGGGTGAAATTATGTAAATTTTGTTTAGAATTTTGGTGGTGGAGAAGAGGGGGCCGGAGGAAAGCTTTTTTTCTTTTGTTTTCCTAAAAATGGGTGATTCTGAAAGCATCTGGTTCCGGGGCTTAAGCGTTTCCCAGGCACTGAACTAATTTTGTCCCTCACGAGCTTCCCTAATCCTAGGCATTTGTAACCTTTTGATGTTTTGGTGCAGCGAGTTACTCGCCTGTTTTGAAGCAAGATGCAGATCTGCTTCCTTTGCAAAGCTCCTGATTTAACTCATCTTTGTGGCTCTTATTTAACCATTTTATCTGTGTAATTTATCTCGTGTGGCCCTATCTTTACACCTTCCCACTCCCCATTTCCATTTTACCAATGAGAAAAGTAGAGTTTAAAGCGCTGGAGTAAAAATTACTTGGGCAGGGATATATATTACTTGTGGCTGAAGAGAAAACCTTTGCCTCATACTTAATCCTGCACTTTACCCACAGCGCAACGCTTATGTTGCCTCTAGCGAGTATGAGTGGTAGGTCAGAGATGGTTTGTATCTCTCTTAGGGGTTTGTTGCTGGTCAGTTCCAAGACCAGTCTTTACGTTTGCCTTTGGGAAACTGGCTGGGCACACCGCTAAACCAAACTGAACAAATCCCGGAACGAGCCCTGGAGGGCACATTTACAGCGAGACCACTGAGTTTCCTCCAAAGCTGGCCCAAAACCGGTATTTACTTGTGTTAAATAAGTAACTTATCAAACTGCTTAGCTATTGGTCAAAAACAGAATTCTGATTGTTTTAACCAATCACAAGGTTGCATCTAAAAATCTTACATTTAAATATGATCGTCCCACTTTAGTCAAGTTGCTCCAATCAGAGACTTGAGGTAGACTTTATTTATTTGCATAGAAGCCTTATAAAAATAATCCCGACCTAAAACGTACGTTACTTATTTTGCTTTTTTGGAAATTATTGCTTGTATTATTCCACCTCACTCCGAACTCTTGAATACAGCATTCAAAGAAGGTAGTCATTTAGGTGTCAGAACAATAGTAAAAAGCGTAAGCACAATCCTAAGAGTTGCTGAAGAAAGTACATCTGGTATTTAGAGATCGAGGGTCACAACATTTCTCAAGAATCTAGATAAGAAAGTTCTGGCTGTTACTGTCTGGAGAATTGATCGACACATCATGTTGGAGGGCACCAACTATGCCAATTCTCAAAAAAATGACCCCAGGAGCCCTACAATCTAAAGACTTTCAAAATGCACTCTCGTTCTCAGTTGCTTTAATTACATTGTGTAGTTAGTATCAAAATAGTTTCTTGTCAGTGATGTATCAAACTTCTTGTTGTCATCGATTCTAACAAGCAATTTGTAATTTGTAATAATTCATAATCTCTCCCATAACAGCATAACATACTCCACAAAACAAGAGTTTGTATTTAAAACCTAATTTTCCATTTTCTTGTTTCTTCTCCTAAAACATTCATGAAACATATCCCAAGGAATGCTTGTATTAATGGAAGTATTCTACAGTAGCATGAGCAATGGACTTCAAACCAGAGGACTAAGATTCAAAATATGTCTCTGCCATTGACTTCCCTGAGTTACCTTTGGCAAAACCACTCTTCCTGGGTGTTTCCTCATTTAAGGGGGTTGGCCTAGATGATCTCTGAAGTCCCTTTCATCCATACATCTAGAATCCTAAATTCAACTTTTGAGAATCATCACTGGTTACAAAATGTTTGATTAATTTGATTAATGCTTCCCTGGCCCGTTTTTGTTTCTTTGTTTGTGTGACCTGATGTCTGAAGGAAGAGATTGGGAAAATTAATAAAGGCATTTCAAGGTCTTACCCTCTGACATGGTTTTCTTCTGCAGCATTTTCACTGTACTTTTGGATTTTGTCTCTCCACTCCAATCTGCAGTAATTAGATTTTATCTTATGCAGCTCTGAAACACTGTCTTTAACAAATTTAAAACACCAGCTCATATTCATGATCTTGTTTTGAGAAGTCTGGGGGGAGAGAGATGTAGAGGTTTTAGCATACAAAAGAGAAAGTCCTAATTTCTATGTTCATAATACTTCTCCTGTCTCCTATGATGTCCCCTCAATACATGAAAGACTCAGAGTAATAGAATGTTAGATCTCGAACATCTTTTTCTAACCCCCACATTTCCCTGATAAGAATATTAGATGATTTACCAACAGTCAAGTGCCTGCTCTGCCATTGACTCCTGGTGATCTTTCATGTGACAGCTCTGTAAAAATCCTGTATTTGACTCAAAGGTAAATTGTGAGGGGAATGGAGGAATGGAAGGATAAATGAAAAAAGTATTTATTAAGCACTTACTATGTGCAAAGAACTACTAAATATTGGACCTACAAAGAGAAAAGTAAAACAGTTCCTCCTTTCAAGAAGTTCACATTCTAATGAAGAAAACCACATTTTTCTATGTATTGTTTATATGTACATGTATTATGTGTGTGCAGCTTCAAGTAAAACAGAAAGGACTCATGATCTGGAGGGTATATCAGCAAAGCAGAACATAATTCCTGTACTTTAACATCATTTTTCACTGATAAATTGACATTTTTCTGATATTGAATTCAATAGTGATAAGAATTATGGTGGTAAAAACTTTCTTTTCTGGGTCTTTGATTACTCTATCTGTAGTGGGGAATGGGTACTACTATTCCAAAGGTTTGCCTTCAAGGTTGTGACCTGCCTCCAGCAGGATCTGAGGGGAGATGATGGTCAGGGTGGTGGTGGTGATTTGATTGCCTGTTAAAAGGTGCTCTCTCTTCCTCAGGATTCCTTGTTACATCCACTGGGCTGAACTGTCTATCCTTCAGAAAGGAAGACAAAGATAATTGGGAATAAAATGCCAGAGTCTGAAAGCCTATTGCATATCTTAAAGGCAAACAGAGAAACAACTTGACCCTTTTGTACCCACACTCAAGTAACTAGCTGGTATAAAGTCTAGTAATTGTATATAGGCAACATCACATCATTCTTTGTGTACATATAGCAAAGTGCCTAAGCAAGAGCACTAGATGGTGTGGTTAGGTAGCACAGTGAACAGAGCACAGCCCTAGAGTCAGGAGGACCTGAGTTCAAACTTGGCCTCAGACACTTAACACTTATTAGCCATGTGACCTTGGGCAAATCACTTAACCCTAATTGCCCTGCCTTCTCCCCTCCAAAAAAAAAAAAAGCACTCGATATCTAAGAAAAGAGAAAATGTTTTATTCATTAAAAAGATTGACAGTTACCCAATAATGGCTCCAGAAAGAGAGACAACTTGAGGATAGAAAAGAGCAGCACTTCTTTGAATGCTTTAAAAGTTGAATAAGTCAAAAAGAACTTCTCACCATAAGAAAAAAGCTATATCAAGTTGTTCTGAACAGACAGTGATGATGAGATAAGGAAATTGCTGACAACCTTGGTTAAGCCTCGAATTTCTCCTTCTCTTATGAAGAGTGTGGATCCTCTGGGAATCTTGATTTAAAAAAAAAATTTTTTAACCTCCAATCCTAAATTTCCAGTCCCTGAAAACCTTTAAGAATGTGGCCCAAGGGACATTCCTCTGACAGAGGTTTTTGGTCTTTTCCATGGCAATACCCTCCTTACAATTATGCTTCTTTTCCCATTTCAGGTATAGAATGACTTTCACTGAAAAAATGCTTAAAATGCAAACAATTCATAAGCATGCATATTTTTAAAATACAGAAACATGACCCATTAACCCTCTTATACTTATTTATACTCTCCTGAAAATTAACTTTGTAACACTGCTGAAATAGATATTTCACTTTCATCTCAGACCTGTACTTTCTGAGCAATTTACAAGATCCAGAACTCTGTAGCCAAGGGGTGGCTAGGTCTTTGTTCTTCCAGTTGTAGCACCCTTTTATCAATGGTACCTCTACTGCTATAAGAATTGCCTCCGTTTGGGCATCTAACCCTCCACTCAGAAATTTTCACACAAGGTCAATTACTGGGCTAGAAATGTACATTTCTCAGGATTAGAAACACTGACCTGTCCTCAGGAGAGAAAACAAAAAACAGTAGAAGACAACCAAGAGTTTAGAGTCAATTTTTGTTCAGTTGTGTCTAACTCTTCATAACCCTGTTTGGAGTTTTCTTGACAAAGATAATTTCCTTCTCCATTTCCTTCCATTTGCTTCTCCAGCTCATTTTAGAGATGAGGAAACTGAGGCAAACAGGTGAAGCAATTTGCCCAGGGTCACACAGTATGTGTCAAAGGTCATATTTCAACTCAGGTCTTCCTTACTTCCAAGCCCTAGATCTTAACTCTATGGCAAATAATCTTGAACGTGACCTCTATTACTGGTGACCAAACAGGAGTTTCTGCATTATTACAATGTCATATGTCCTTCAACAGAAGGCCAAGCCACATATACAGAAAAGGAATCAGACAGAGTGTGGCCTGCACCTTGCAGCACCAACCGAAACATGAGAGCACGAAGAATCGTGGACCAGGAGGAGATTGCATTCATATGTTTATTGCATGCTAAGCAAATCCCAAATAAGCATCTAAGGGTTAGGGTTTATATACTATAGCTGAAATACTTACATCATACTTTCTTAGGGGAAAATTCCATGTAATTTGCTACATGAGGCACCTAACTTGCAACTTTGCAGGAGACAACTGCCACGGGATGCTTCCCTGCTTTCTTATCCCATGGGTCACTACTTTATTTCTATTGCTCAAGCCACCAGGGTTCCAGGAATGGCCAGAATGTTCTGAACCTCCCTTGCATGGAGGGAAGATTAGCTTAGTGGGGGTGGTAAATCAACCTTCTGAGATATTTTGGCCCAGACAGTTGGGAACAATGCTCAAGGGGGTCCTTGGCCTGGATTTGAGCCCATGGCAGACCCCTCAGAGCTAACCCTCAACATTGCCCCCTAAATCTGAGTATTGGCCCATTTACATGTGTGAACCATTTTGAGTCCATGATCACCTGACAAAGGCCCAAAACCTAGATTGGTCAATCAGGCAAAAGACATTTTTTGGCCTACTCTGAGCTTAACCCTACCATACTGTCTTGCATGCATTGGCATAACAGACATGCTTTGCTTTGCTCTCTGAGCAAATACAAAATGCCCCTTCCTATGTCAGCTACTATAAGGTCAGATGAAGCTGACCAGGAGCATTCCTCTGTTTGAGACTACCAAGGACATGGTACCTTGAACCAGACACTGTCTTGAATAATGGGACTTTTCTTATCCTGATATTTTATGAATACGTTTTATGCTATTGTAATAGTAATGAAATTTGAAGATCCCTTTGTATTGGAAAGCTAAGAGGTACTTAGCACCTAGTTTCAAATTAAGCCTCTGTTAAAGAAACAGAAGGTATGAACCCCTGTTGCTGCCTTAACAGGAAGGTGCTGAACAGGGAACCCCTGTTGCTGATGTGACAAGAAGGGGCTGAAGAGGGAGGAGCTATACCATATATAAGGAAGAGCACAAGCTGGGGAAGTCAGAACTTCTTGGGATGAGCACCTGAAGGCTGTGCTGCTGCTGCTGGACTGGAACTTCCATGGAGAAAGTGATTTTGATTTTGAGAACAAAGCTGCTAAAAACTTCTGAGGGCCAGCCAGAGCTGCAGAAGACTGAGAAAGCATGACTGTGGTGCCAGTATTTTGTACAAATATAGTTGTGGCTTTGTTAATGTATATGTATGTTCTTGTGGATTTGTTGAGCCTTGTCTTCCCAGGAACAGAGACTGTGGGGTTTTTGGGGTGGACTGGACACTGTAAGCTTCAATATGGAGCAGGAATTAGGAGCTGTCCACCTTTGAACTCAGGTGGCAATTGGTTAGATTGGGGCAGGAGCTGGAACCATGGAAGACTAACCATGGAAGCTGAAAGTCTGCTCTGAGTCAAGATGAAAAGACCTCTCTGTGGGTACTGAGATTTACTTGTGATTGAGGGGTGGATGGCCTGTGTATTTTCCACTACCACTTAAGAAGGTACTGAGTAGTGACTGATGACTGAGTAGTGACTAATGATTGAATAGTGACTGATGACTAAATAGTGACTGATTTGTAACTTAGTGTGCCCCATGGGTGGAGGATTTTGACCCTTTTGTACTTTATGATTGAATGAGTTACTCAGTGATTGACAAAATAATTGTACTTTGTTCAAAACTATGTGACCACTTTGGTGAAAACTATGTGGCCATTTTAGTGATAAGTTGTTGAGTTGTGACATGGTAAATGCTATCTTTTGATTTTCTGTGATAAGTTGTGACATTGTAAATGCTGTAGCTTGATTTTCAATGAATGTTTTGCTCTGATTTGTTACTGAATAGAGTATTCACTATACTACATAAACAACCTTGAAAGCTGTTCACAGCAGCCATCCTCTGGCAAGCTGCTCATGCTTGGCTTTATAGCTATATACATATATACACATACACAGAGACAGACAGACAGACAGACACACACACACACACACACACACACACAGAGTCATGTTAATGATAGAAAGAAACAGACATCCTGGATCTATAATTCCAATTGACACTTTGACACTTATCCTCTTAAATTCCTTTCTTATATTGTATTTATGGCTAACTCATATGGAGACTATAATTTGGGGTTAATACAGGCATCCTGAGTTGGGATTGCTCTCGGTGTATAAAGGGTCTCCTTCAGCTTGTTTTTCTCTGAGTTCAGAATTATTTTCTGACTCCCATGCAAGCATGATTCTCTGGCTTAGTGAGAATAAATAAGCACATTACAGTACATGTACAGCCTGATTCTGTTGTTCCTTGGTCAAAGAACTCCATTCCATTTGTTCTTGAACAAACCTTTGGTAAAGGGGAACCCCATTCTGTTTGTTCTTAGGACAAACCTTCAGTAGAGGGGGAAACCGATTTCTTCTGTTTCTTCAGACCAAACCTTTGGTAAATGGTTGACACATGGGAGGAATATTCAGCATATTGAGGACTTTTCCTTATCACCTTCCTTCCTTACACAAATTAATCACTTCAGAAGATTCATGACATTCTGTGAGAATGTTAAAGTTCTCCAGATGTCTGCTAAATCAGATAAACAACCTCCCCATCCTACAATGGGTCAATCATAGATTACTTACAAGGGAAAGCTGGTACAGTTGGACTCCAACCTTCATTAAAGAATCCCTACAAACATCTAGACTGATTTCCAATTCTGTATCACAAGCCACAGCTGCAACTTTGATTTTATTGCAACAAAAATTTTAAGTGAAAAAAATAAATACATATCACATTCTCAAGGAATTTCCAATTTAATGATGTAGATATACTGCTACAGGAAGACAGGAACACTAATTCACTATTAGTAGAGTTGTGAAATAGTGCAAACATTTTGGATAGTAATTGGAAACTATAAGAAAAAATGACTAAACTATTGATACTCTTTGATCCTTAGATCCCACTGGGTTTATATCTCAAGAAAGATAAAGATAGAAAAGAAGATCCCAAAAATAATGAAATACCTATAATTATTCTCTGCGTATGATAGCAAAAACCTGGAAACAAAGTGGGTACTCATTGATTTTGGCATAACTTAGCAAATGTGTTATATAATGAAAAGTTCTGCCAAAAGAAAGGACAAGTATGAAGAATTCACAGACATGTGAAGACTTTTATGACATGAAGGGTGATGTAAGCAGAACATAGAAAATAACATACACGATGACAAAATAATGTAAGCAAAAAGACTAACAAAACCAGTGCTGTGTTATTATTATAAGGTCAAAACATCGTTGGCAAAAGGGTATATTAAAAAATAACTATGATATGAAAACTAATGGTAGCAATAATCTCTCTTTAAAAAGAACATATAGAAATAACCACAATACAAGAAAGTATGTGAAATTTACAAAAGAGAAATAAAGGCAAAGTGCTGAGAGTCGAATAAATGAAACCCAGGACCTATAGATAGATAAATATAATTTGAAATGCTCCACTCCAACTCTCTATTATATTTATGCCTTCATAGAGAATAGAACAACTGCTACTACTGAGTCATTTGCTCTCCTAACTTCAAGAAGAGAATTTTGCTAGAAATATGTCTATCTTTCACAATAAAATATTTGAAGTCTAGGGATACAATGCTATTTGGGAGTTCCCATTAAAATTCATTTTCCTTTGGTAACTCTTGGTTATTTATACTAAATGTGAATGTCTTGAGAAGGAGAAAGTATGTCATGAGATAGTTATGATTTGAGATCATCTTTAAAGGAAGGGTAGGAATTCAGTAAGCAAAGACAGAGGACATTCATTTCTACTTCTTATCCCTAGAGATTCCCTTTATAATAATATTTTGAAAATCTTTCTTCCTTTCTTCTAGTAATTCTAGTTGACCTTTTGGCTAGGCCGAGTTCTATTTGATGATGTAGATGTTGTATTATTCTCTTCTTCTAGGTTTATGTCTTGTGCATCCCTGAATGGACAATATTTCTTTACCATCAGTCTTTTCTAGTTATTTCATTTTTCCAACCTTATTTTATGAATTGAGACTTTGTGTCAAGTCTAGGCTCTGTCTATTTCAGGAAGGAATTTTGGTGCCTTGTATAGTCCTGATATGTATTATTTTAAATCTTGCAAGTGCTTCCTTTGAATATAGTATGGCAATCTTCAAGGACTTCAGAGGTGATTCAGGCCAGTGAGCTACAAACTTTCTATACCATAAGTTCTCTTATTGCTGCCCTTCTGGTCTGAGCTTTGCAGATTCTTGTTTAGGGGTCTAGATGACACAGCTAAATGTTTTTCATTACTGATGGGAACTCTAAGAAACAGCTACTGACCCAGCTCCAGTCAGTGTGCTAGAAGGCTCACAGAGTTAGAGTAAGAACTACACACTTGCCCCAGTTCATGTTCTTTGGGTACACAATTTCAACCACCATATTTTCACCTTGGTATATGCATGGGATCAGAAAGACACAGCTACAAGCTTACCACTAGTCTATACTCTCTGCCCTAAATTCACAGCCTCTGGCCCCAATCCCAATATGTTCGATTAAAGGCTCTTGATGGATCTTTTCTGTTAAATCCCACTCCCCAGTTACTACAGTACTCTATCTCCCTGTGCCAAGAAGGGCTAGAAACAAGCACCTATTATAGTTTTTCACTTGGATTACTGTTTCATCACTAAGTCTGCTGCTCTTCCCCAATATTCGCTGCAGTAGTAGATCTGGATTATATTTCTTCTTACTCTACAATCTTGATGGTTTTCCCTGGCAGTTCTTTTCTGATGAGATATTTGTTTCCCTAGTCATAGGCCAACAACCAGTGGATTTAGGAAGGGGCTCTTCAAGTCTTAGTAGTAACATTTAGTTGGAAAGTTCCAGAGTTAGATACTAGCCTATAAGATAAAGAATATGATGATCTATTGTTGACGGACTAATGAAACCCCAAACCATGGTATAAGAGACTGGGCCTAACTCTGGCCAGTACACTGGTATTTTAGGTCCAAAACTGGAATGAAATTAGAAACTCATAATGTCTAACAGTTAACAAAAGAAATTTACTTAGCTACAGCTGAAAAAGAATGTTCAGAGAAAGGAAAGAATGTGTATTCAGGATAAAGCATTGACTCAATTGACCAGTTTCCCCTTGTTTTTCATGCTGCTAGTCTGAATCTAAAGTCTTATGAAGGAGCCCCAATTCTTTTGAACCCAGGTGGCCAGTGTGGCAATTAAAAATTTCCAAAAGACAGAGTTTCTGGGTAGGTAAATTATAATCAGTTTTAACTACAGCTAGCAAATAGTTAACAAAAAGGATTCATTGTCCTCTAGAAGATCAAAGAGGAATCATAGCCATTTCCTGAAGCTTATATATGCCTTGGAAGAGTTCCAGCAGATGGCAATCAACTCTGATTGGTTAACAAATTTAAAAAATGAATTATATAATGAGAGGTGAACCTATTCTAATGAGGAACTAGTGGATGTGACTTTGATCCTGTTATTTACTTCCAAACCACCCCCAGTGTTGGGCAATGTAATCAAAGAATTTATCCCCCTCCTTCCCAAGCCTGAGTTGAACACAATGACTTTCCCTACTTGAGTAGGGTTTGAACAAGATTAAGGAGAAGGTGAATCCAACCTCAATTATCAGCAATATCTTTCAGATGCTGGCTTGGCCCAGTAAAGAATGAGGATCTAGGAAGGGGGAAAAAAATTGGATCTTCCTGATAATTGGTTATTTAATAATTATTTCTCTCAGCAGGATGTTAGGTTGAATGCCCCAGCCCCAAGCTTTATTTCTGAGTCAATCAAATCTCAAGAACAGTTTCAATATATTTTAAGAAATAAGTAGCCTAAATTATATGGGGACTGGTAGGAGAAGACATCAAGATATTACTCCCACCTCATATGCCCCATTAGACCAGAATTCTAAACTGCCTGATTTTCTCAACAATACAGATCTAAGGTGAAAATAAAACTTCTGTTCAGTAGTTCCACAAAAAGCTTTTACCTTTCTTCAGCACTCCCACACTCCCTAACCTCTCATCTGAGCACCTTACATGTTATTTTTCTGAGAAATTTAAAGCTGTCCAAAGTGAGTTCCCTCTCTTCCTTTTCTATTCATCTCAAAATCCATTGACATAATTTCCTATTTTCCTCCATTCTACCTGTCTTTGCTAATGATATGGCCCTGATATTTATTAAGGTCAATATCTCTACATGTACCCTTGATTATGGAATTGTATCTCTTCCTATCTTCTCCAACAGATTACAACTTCAATTATTCTTTCTTTCCCATCTTCAACTTCTCTCTAACTACTAATTCCTTCCAGAGTGGGTCTTCAAACATGCTCAAGTCTCTCCCATTAAAAAAAAAAAGACACCTTTCACTAGGTCTTACTATCCTGGCAAGCTATCTTTCTATGCCTCTTCCCTTTCTCAGCCAAACATCTGGTGAGGGGTGGGGATGCATTTGCAAATGTCTATACTCATTACCTCCACTTCCTCTACTTTGCCTTCTGTAATCTAGATTTTGATCTCACCACTCAATTGAAACTACTCTTCCTAAAATTAATAATGACCAAAGTTACAATGACTAATTGTTTACCATCCTCTCTTTTTGGATGTTCTCTCTTCTCTGGGATTTCAGAACATCAGTTTACTGGTTCTTCTCCTGAGACTTTGAGACTGATTAGCATTTTGTTCTGTTTTGTTAATCCATTTAATTCTAGGTGCTAGCCCCCTGGACCTGAGAGCTCAAGCCTTGGCCACCTTGGAGGCAAGATTCTGGCCAGATGTTGCTGTTTCAGCAGGGAAACACTCAGAAGGGTACCAGGATGAAAGCCCAGGGGACTTTTGGACTTTGAACTTGGTGGGATCATGCTATATGGGGACTCACTTATGCTGTAAACCTTATCTCTCTCCCTAAAGACTGAAGTCATAAAGGAGGGATTTTTACATAATTACTGTTGCTATACCTTTAGAGTAAATATTCCTTTGCAAAAGCTATTCTGACTTTTAAGTGAGTAAATGGAACTAGGGTACAGGGGGACCCTTAAATTAAGGGAACATAGTTATTACGGGCTTGAGTCAATGGCAGGGGGACTAGACACTATAAACCCCCTTAATGGTACTAGATAACCATGGAGAAGGTTGGAATGCAACAGTTGGCCTTCACGCAATGAGAAGGATGGCATTCACTATCTGGGACTAAATTTGGTCCTTTTGAGCTTGCAGGAACCTCAAACAATTCTGTCTGGGATGCCAAATTTTATATACTCTATGCTTCAAGATCTTAGAAAAAGTGGGGGAAATTTTTTAGACTGTAGGTAGTGGTGATGGTTGTTTTTCCCATTGTATTCTCTCATAAATCAGTTCCATTGATTTAATTTTGCAAACTTCTGTACTGTGTGAGTGATTAAAGACTAATATTTTCTGCATTACTGAATCTTGTATAAATGTTGATGTTAAGTTTAATGTGAAAAATCTGGATTCATTAGGTTGCTACTGCCTGGTATAAACATATGTATTGCTCTTTTTCCATTTAAACAGACCTGGATTATTTGCCTTTTTTTGTGATAGTAAAATATTCTGAAGCTTCTTAGGGTAAGAATGCCTGTGCCTAAAATCCACAAGTAGTTAACCTTCTTTGCTAATCTCTCATTGAACCTACTTGTCTTTTTCCTGCTGAGTGAGTTTGCAATTCCATTTGGCTTACCCTTGCAGTGACAAAGATCCATGGGTGGAATTTTGGATGCCTTTGCAATAAGAACCCCAAGAAAATTTCCTTGAACTTCTGTGGGGAGCTGTGTGTGTGTCCCAGGTAGAAAGGGATAAGCTTTTGTTCAGAGTTCATTTGGATGACCTTATGCACTGAAGGAATCATGGAAAGTTTTCATCCAGGGGTGATGCCTAGTTAACTCCAAGTTCTAATCTCTGTGGAGAGAACTCGATGTAGTGTATAAAGCAATGTGGACAAGGTTTTTATCCAAGATGGGAAACCAGTTTTCTTTGTCTTTGCCTTTTTTTACAAAGGCCCTGTAAGGCACCTGTTAAATCTAAGCAAGCAGAAATATTTGGTAAATTTTGTATAGTGTTCTCTTTTTTTTCAATTGGCAAAATTATTATATTTGAGGATAATTGTGATTTTCACCTATACATGTGGAATTGTATATGCAACTAATTTGAGATTCTTTCCTGTATACAACTGGGGAAGGAAGTGAAAAGATGTTGCTTTTATGTTTCCCCAGAGACCCCAAAGGACTGTTCTGAATTGAGATCTAGTATTGTGTTCAAAAAGCTCCTCTTCTTATTTTCTGGGGATGGTAAATATTTCAAACAGGAGGGAAGAATGTAAATATGCCCAGATCATCTAAGATGGAGGCACCCACATGAGAGAAGAAAAGGCCTTGCTTCTGGATGAAGCCATTCTGTGGTCCACTACCACACTGGTGCCAAAACAAACGACATCTTTATCAGATTAGGGAAATATCTCTCTAACCTAGTCCATTGAGTAGAGGCCTTGTTCACCCACAGGAGGGGAACCATGAATTAAGCTCACTATAGGACCTGTGGTCCTGAAATTTGGGCTTGAGGTATCTTGGAATCAAGATTCCTCACCAAATGTTGCTGCCAGCCCAGCAGGGAAATGTTTAAAAGTAAGGATACCAAAATGCAAGCCTAGGGAGCCCTTGGACTTGGAACTTGGTGGAACAATGCTGTTTGGGATTTATGCTGTGAACCTAATCTTCCTCCCTTAGAGACTAAGATGGTAAAGGAAGGGTTATGTTCCCCACCCCCTTTTTGGGAATTGAAATGTTTGCATGTTAGTTCTTGCTATATCTCTAAAGCAAATATTCCTTTGTAAAAGTTAATCTTACTGTCAAGTGGTTAAATTGAACTGGAGAGCAACGGATCCCTAAAATTAGGAGAATACAAACCAGTGGGAGCCTGAGTCAATGGCAAAAAGACCAGACACACTACAAGCCCCTTAAGAGTGTCAAAGAGGGGGTCGGCTAGGTGGCGCAGCGAATAGAGCGCCAGCCCTGGAGTCACAAGGACCTGAGTTCGGATCCGCCTCAGACACTTAATCCACACAAAAAAACCTAGCCCTGTCACCTTGGGCAAGTTACTTAACCCCAATTGCCCTAAAAGGGGCGGTTAGGAGTTGGGATGACCCGAGATCGAATCCGGCCTCAGAAAGTGAGCACCCACGCCTAAATAATGACTGGCCGTGTCACCTTGAGCAAGTTACTTAACTCCAACTGCTTTAAAAAAAAAAAAAAAAAAGGGAAAAAAAGAGTACCAAAGGACTCTAGAGAGGTATAAAATGTAACAGAGCTGTCCCTTAAGCAGTGGGGGTAAGAGTAATGGTCGCTTTTACATATACAAAGTCAATATCCTCTAATATTTTATAATGCCAGCATTCTCAAATAAGCTTTTTTGTTCTGTTCAACAAGCCTTATCATCTTTAGTCCAGCCTTCCCCATTAACTTTAATCATCTTTAAATCTGAAGTCCTAGTGTTCTGTTTTTACAGTCTGTGTAAATACCTTGGCTTGGACTTAGATTTCCCTTATTCAGTAATGGGGACATAATAGGAAAGAGAAGAGCTAGAAACCTGGCCACCCTCCCTTTGGAGGTTCCCTTATGATGAATCTACATTCGTGGGGACCCAGAGTTGAAACCTTTTGTTGAAACAGGGCTCCTTGGGTTGGGGGCACACATGGATCTTCCTGTCTTCTACATTGTGAAAAGACTTAAGGACAAGAACTATGTTTTCTTTTTCAAGAAACCCAGTCACAGAAGCCATAACAAGGTTCCCCACACACAGCATTCTAATATTCTTAAGTGAGGATAGTACTCCTCAGTATGAGATTTAATGCCACTATGAAGATTTTGCTCATTTCTAAAGCAGACAGTATGCATAAAATAACACCAAATGGAAATAACAAACTGAATCCCTTCTCTGGGCTCAGCCTGAGGATGTCAAACAGGCATTAAAAAAGCCTAACTTCAAATGGCATAAAAATCTAGTTTAGAAAACAGGATATAAAAAGATATATAGCAAACAAGTTAAGGAAGTCATACAGACAATTAAGGACGGCACTAACAGGGAGTCAAGAGTACTGTGCCTGGAGCTAGGAGACCTAAATTCAAAACTTAGTGCAAAAATGTAATTGGCCACAGGCCCATAAAAACGTGATTTTATTTCTCAACCCTGTCAGGTAAGTCTCTAGAGTCAGTGTTGCTGCATTGCCTTTTATCTCCCTGGAGACCTATGAATCCCAGAAATTTCCAGACTGAAGGAGAACATGTCAGACATGAGATCTACTGCTCCGATCCAGAACAGAGAGAGCACAGTGAAGCTTTCCTTTGGGAGTTCACTCTGGGACAACAAGAAGCCATGCAAAAGGAGAAGGGTACAAAAATCCATATATAGTACCTCTTCTGTGATCACTCTCCCAACCTCCATTCACATTGGCAGATTGAGTCCCCAGAGGGTTTCTCCCTTCAGATTTCTAGAGCTAACCCTAAGGAGCACAAGTATCCAATGCTCACAAGAGCGCATCCTAAATCAAGTAATCAGTTCACATCTCTCCAATACCAGTCAACTAGTCATCAATTGGCTCTTATATATGGAAATCCACTGAGCAGTATTATAGCAAGGAAATAATCAGAAAACAAATCCCTTAAGTTAGGGGAACATTCTCCCCTCTATACATATTCTGTCCCTGAGCAGAATGGCTTCAAACCTGAAGAACAAAGCATATACATGGAAGATATGTGATTGATGAATGCTTCCAGACTGAGAATCCTTTTCTCCCTTCTTAGAGTGGCCACCAAGTTCACTTCTGGTGGTGTCAAAGCTGATGAATGAGTCCTTTCTTTGCTCCTCAGGGCTAGCTCTTCACTGCACTTAGCAGCTGCTGCTTAAAAGTTCTGGGACTCCAGTTTTCAGTGGAATCTTAGAGAACTTTGATGGATTGCCTGGTCCCAAGTGTGCTCCCATTTCAGCATACTTATTCACCTAAGATTAGTAAAGAAGAAACACAATAAAAACAGAGGTACCATAGTCTCTGGGACAAAGTGTAGAGGAGGACTACCTCACAACAAGCAGTTATCCTCACTCAAAATCTATCAGAGAAGAGAAAGAAAACCAAAAAGGCTTTGGGAAGGAGGAAAAGAGCCTAGGGTTTTGTTTTTCAGCCTCTTTTATATGAACTAAAGTTTTGGTGCCATCATCAATCCTTCCTCTTCAGCAAATTTGTTAAATAAATTAATTTATTTATTTATAATCTGTCCCTCCCATTGAACATGAAAACACACACACACACACACACACACACACACACAGATAAATTAAACCTTTATCATAAACATGTAGAGTCTAGTAAAACACATTCCCATGTTGACAGTACCTAAAAATCTCTCTCTCTCTCTCTCTCTCTCTCTCTCTCTCTCTCTCTCTCTCTCTCTCTCTCTCTTTCCTTCCATTTTAAGGTTAAACCCTCTGGCAGGAAGTCAGTGGATATATTGTTATTGATAGCTTGGTATTTTTTCCTGTAAAAACTGCCTATCAGAGGCAACTAATTGTTGCAGTGAAAGAGCACAGGCCCTGGAGTCAGGAGGACCTGAGTTCAAATCGGACCTCAGACACAACACTTACTAGCTGTGTGACCTTGGGCAAATCACTCAATCCCAATTACCCTGCCTTCCCCCTCAAAAAAAAAAAACAAAAAACCTGCCTGTCCATATCCTTTTGACCAATTATCTATTAGACAATGGTTTTTACTCTTATACTTTTGAATTGGGTTCTTATGTAGCACTAACTGCCTTGGCCCCCATGGTCTGAAAGCCAGGTATATTATATCTCATCCCTAACCTCCCCTCCCTCCCATCCCCAACCAAGGTTTTCTAGTATTTGTAACAGGGTTTAGAAAGGTCTAGGTTTTCATAAAATTGCTCCAGCCCCCACTGATGATGTTCTTCTGATTGTAGGGTTGATCCCATGCACCCAGTTCCATTTAATTACTAACAATAAAAATTAGCTTTTACAAGGAAATATTTACTAGAAAAAGTATAAGTATAAATATACAAACTTACTTGGGAGACAACATTCTCCTTCTCCCTTACACTACACCTCAGTCTCTGGGGAAGTTTAGTTCAGTTTCTATGAGCATAATCACAAGTTCAAAACCCCCTCCAGATTTAGGGTCCTGGCATTGTAGCTTAGGAATTTCAGACTTAACTGAAGACCTTGCTACTTTGTTTACTTCTATATGTTGTGTACCTAATATATTCCATTGATCATTTTTTTAAAAGTTAGTTACAGATCATTATATTTATTTCTGCTTTGTAGAGCAATTTAAGACCTGTTACTGATAGACCCCCCCCCCTTTTTCCATTATTCCTTCCCCTTTTTTAAAATTATTACTCTTGATATTCTTGACTTTTTGCCCTTCCACATGAATTGAATATTTTTCCTAGCTACAAAATATTCCCTTGGTGGTTTTGTACAGTATTGAATAATTAAATTACTGTAGTTTTGGTAATATTATCATTTTTATTATATTAGTTCAACCTACTCATAAACAATTAATGTTTCCCCAATTAATTATCTATTTCTGTAAAGAGAATTTTATACTTGGATTCATATAGTTCATGCATCTTAGTAGATACATTCCCAAATATTTAATAGCTTCTGTAGCTATTTTGAATGTAATTTCTTTCTAGCTCTTCTATCTTAGGTAGGTAGGTAGGTAGGTAGGTAGAGAGAGAGAGAGAGAGATAAATAGATAGATAGATAGATAGATAGATAGATAGATAGATAGATAGATAGATAGACAAGCAATATAGGGGCATAAGGTCTTTCTAAAGGCTTAGGAAAAATAGCACTGGGGTTATATAATCCAAAGGCAGGAAGAAGGCACACATCTAAGTTTATATAAATCACAAATGCTATTAATCAGCATCCCAGTGGAGGCTGACTAATAAAAGCTGACTAAAGGAATGAAATAACAAATCCAGATATCCCACTCCCTTTATGTTACTTTCATCACAGGATTATTATAAGGTTTCCAAAATGTAAAACTTTATATAGATGTGAGCTTATGATTAAAAGAGTTAATTGTAATGAACAATGTTGAAGTATGAGGCTGAGGCTTGGGGTATATTAATATGTAGAGAGAAGGCAGAATTAAGTCATTAAGGGTTGAAGTAATCATAAAAACACAGAAAGAACCAGGACAGTATACTATCATGGAAACCATGGAGGAGAGAGTTTTAAGAAAAAAGGTTTACCAATAATGCTTAATTATTTAGATAGGTAAAGGGAAATGAAGGCAGAGATATGGACTTGGGGGGGTAATTCAGAAGAATAAAGCTTATTGTAGCAAATGAGGAGTAGGAAAATGACAGATTAAAAGAAAACATGTATTATAGTGGAAAGAGCAATAGAAGAGTCCAAGTTCTGTCCGTACTACTTAAATATATGGTCCCATGGAAGAACAGCATAGGTTTATCTAATCATATTATTCTAAGACATAAATAAAGTCTCCTGTTTGGCAACAGGAAAGATGAGTTTAAGAGGTAGGTTAGAGTCAGGAAGAGAATAGTCACAAGGATTCAAATTTAAAAAAGGGGGAAGACCCAGTGATTCAAGTAGAGAGTCAGTGGAATGGAAGTTTTAATTATAGATCATTACTATTGTTCACATTTCTTATTTTTCACCACCATATTCTTTGTAAAAAAATTTTTTTAAAGGCAAGCAGAGTAAAGAGAGAAAAGTATAGTTGGATAGCATGGAGAGAAAATACAATTAACAATCATAACCAAGAATGTAAATGGAAAGAACTCACCTTTAAATGAGAGATGACAGCAAAATGTATTAGAAAATAGAATACAGCAACATATTTTTTTTTACAATAAATACACTTGACACAAAGATACACAGTGTAAAATGAATAACTGAAGCAGAATCTATCATGAAGGAAAATTGCTAGCAATTGGAAAGACTTAAAAAGATCTCCTACTGAAGGTGGAAATTGAGCTGAATTTTCAAGGAATCCATGGAAACCGAGTTAGAAGTGAGAAAGAACATTTCAGGCATAGGGGACAGCCAGTTTAAAGGTATGGAGGAGTATGATTTTAGAAAAACTGCAAGTAGGGCAATGATATTGGATCAAAGAATGTGTGGCAGAAAGTAAAAGAACATTAATTAGAAAGGTAGGAAGAAATTAAGTTTTGAAAAGCTTTAAATGTAAAACAGAATACCATATATTTGATCCTGGAAGTAATAGTAAAAATAAAAAGAACCGCTGGAGTTTATTGAACCAAGAATTGGCATTATCAGGCAATGTTTTTGGTTTTGTTTTCGTTTTAAGTCACTTTTTCATCTAAAAGGAGGATGGATTGGAATGAGGAGAGACTTATAGCAGGGGAGACCAGATAGAAGGCCATTGCAATAGTCTATGTGAGAAGGTGATGAGGGACTTAACTATTTCTCAGATGAATGTGAAACATCTAAATATTAAAAAAACAAAAAACAAAAAACAGATGGGCAGAACCAAGATGGAGGAGTAAAAATAGGGACTTGCTTGAGCACTCCCCCAAATCCCTCAAAATTTCTGTAAAAAAAAAAAAGACTAAACAAATTCTAGAGCTACATAAGATACAGAAACAAACAACAGTAGAGTGTTGATAAACCCAAAATCCCCAGTCACTAGTCTGCAAAAACTGGAAAGTAGACTGGCAGACAATTTATGCCAACATCTCACCTCATTTAACACGATAAGCTTCAAATGGATAGGTAGAACAGGACATCAGAAATAACCCAGAGGTACAGTTAGTATACCCTAATAAAGCTTAAACCAGCACTAAGACTTCTGGGCATTGTATCTTTGAATCAACTCTAACCTTCAATAGTGCAAAATGATGCTAAGACTTTTGGGAACTCCCTTTCTAAGAACTATTCTCTAATAGATAAATGGGCAAATAACATAAAGAATCAGTTTTCAAAAGAAAAACACCTATAATATCAACAACCATTTGAAATGTAGCCTATATTTAACAGAGAAAGAGGAATGCAATATAAACTCAAGGTTTCACCTCATAGCCATATTGGCAAAGACCAAATAAGAAAATGACAATTATTGGAGAGAACAAAGGAAGGTAGAAACATCATTACACTGTGAATCCATCCAATCCTTCTGGAAAGCAATTTGGCACTATGACCAAAAAGTCACTAAACTGTCCACACCCTTTGCCCTAGCATTAGCATCACTAAGTTCCAAAGATATAAATGACAGAAAAAACATGAATTTTTTGTAATGGGAAAGAACTGGGTTAGCTAAACAAATTATAATAATGAAATGACAAAAGGAATGTGTTCAAAAAAACAAGGTTGTTATGGAAAAAAGCAGAATAAAGTGAGCAGATACAGGACAATGTTTGCGAAGATTATGACATTATAAAGAAAAACTTCGATCCACACAATTTCAGAGGACCAATGTTGAAAATGCTTCCTACTTCCTGGCAGAGATGATAGGCTGGTGGTGCAAATTATGAAATACATTTTCTAACATGGCCAATATGTGGATTTGTTTTCTTCGCTTTTCTCCGCTAATTTATTACAAATTGGGGCTGGATAATCCAGCTAATGATAGTGGTGCCAAACATAGAAAATGTTTTTAAAAGAACTCGAATGAGAGAACAGTAAGAGGTCCAAAGGGAAGATCCTATCAACAAGACAGACCTTTTATACTTTTAAAAGAAGCAAACTATGCATAATGGAGATTCATGATTCTCACATTTTATCCTTTCACACACACACACCCTTTAAAATAGAATTTTTAGTTATGAGACTTCCTAGTTCTTGCCCAACTCCCTAGTTTTCCAAACGAGAAAACTGGGACCTTAAGAAACTGGAGTTATTTAGTTAAGACAACATAGCTAATCGAGGAGGTTCTTAACTGAAATAAAACCAGATCTTCTGGTTCAGTTGTAGGCCTAGTATGTGTAACGAATGGCCAAGATTAAATAGATGATAAATTATAGCATTCCTTAGTGGCTAAGCTAATGAGTTGAGTTTCCTAGTTAAAATCCCTCTTGGCCCATTACTACAGGCTGCCATTAAACTCCAAGCCCCCAGCCTCTCCTCTCCAATACATGCTGCACAAGGCTAACAAGTAACTTTCCAAGACACAAGTTCCACCTTGCCCAGAGTAACAGCTTGAAGTATCAGGTCTTCCATGATTTCCTCCACCCAGTTGTAATGTATTATGTGCTTGCCACAATTCACTCCCTCAGTTGAGGCCCAACTTAACTTGTATTTACTCTGCATTGCGTCACTTACTCCCAAAGATCTCAAGTACTAAGAAAATGGTTAGGACTTTATGGTAGGGAAAGAGAAAAATATTACCTCACTTACCCCTTAATCCATAATTTAAAAGCTGCAGCATCCACCGTAACCCGCCACAGACCCTCCCATATTCATTAGGTCACAACTACTTGTAGTGAAAAAATAGGTGGCTCTGAAAAGAGCCTTTGGTGGTGTAGCTTTTGAGACTTCAAGCCCTCTCCCCGCGAATGCGGCGAGCCAGCTGGATGTCCTTGGGCATGATGGTCACCCGCTTGGCGTGGATGGCGCACAGATTCGTGTCCTCAAACAGCCCCACGAGGTAGGCTTCACTGGCCTCCTGCAGAGCCATCACGGCCGAGCTCTGGAAGCGCAGGTCAGTCTTGAAGTCCTGCGCGATCTCGCGCACCAGCCGCTGGAAGGGCAGCTTGCGGATCAGCAGCTCCGTGGACTTCTGGTAGCGCCGGATCTCCCGCAGGGCCACGGTGCCGGGCCGGTAGCGGTGAGGCTTCTTCACGCCGCCGGTGGCCGGCGCGCTCTTGCGGGCAGCTTTAGTAGCGAGCTGCTTGCGGGGCGCTTTGCCGCCAGTAGACTTCCGCGCGGTTTGCTTAGTACGAGCCATCTCTCCAGCAGAAAGCTAAAACGTAAAATGAAGTTGTCGGCGACAGTCAGTGTATTTATAGAGTAAAGCTAGTTCTGATTGGACTGAACAACACATAAATCCTGAGCTGAGTGGTTGATAATTCCAGTCCATGTATTCTGGGTAATTTGATTGGGTGACTCTTCATCATGCCCCTCCCCCTTCCGCAATTTTGCAGTATTCCTTTGGTCTGATTCTGACCTCTTTATTGGTGGAGCGGACAGCTTGGTGCTAAGTATATATATTCTTTTCTTGTATTATGTAGGCTTCTCCAAAGCTGCTACCGACAACCTAAAGACCAGAATGCTTTGCTTGAAATTTGAAAAAAGACCGCGCCAACACAGGATTGGTCAGTTCGAACCTTTCCTTCTCTCCCGCGCCTTTTCATTTTCCAGAAAGCCCCGCCCCCCCTTCTTAAATTCACCCCCATGTCCCTCATACGCAGATTATCGATGGATATAAAACTACCTAATTTCCTTTTATATCATAACTTTAATCTCCTTGTGCTTGAATATTTTTAGAATCCCTTCCCCCTGGCTCCACCCCCCCGTCCCCCATCCCCCATCCCCCATCCCCCATCCCCCATCCCCCATCCCCCATCCCCCATTTCTCCCCTTCCACTGCCCAATGACTGATCGAGATTCCTGGCTTGTCCTTAGTAGAGTGCGCACAAGGTTGGAGTTAAAAGTTTTTAAAACACCGATTTTAACGTTTTAAATACGCATCTTTAAAATGACCCAAGACAGAAATAGTGGCTAGTCCGGACCATAACGTATGCAGAACGTGTTCATTTTGGGAGCCCCCGAAAGTGTCTAGAAAGCTTCATTTGGACACACAAAGTAAGGTGGAAAATCACTTGCTTTTCTAAGACATGCTATCAGCTCTCGTCTTGAACGGATGCGTGGCTCTGAAAAGAGCCTTTGGTTTAATTAGGATGGGCGGAAAGAGTATATCCTAATGCCCGGCTAGAAACACTCTATTTGCCCTTAGCTTTGTGATGACTCTCAGTTTTCTTAGGCAGCAGCACGGCCTGAATGTTAGGCAAGACACCGCCCTGGGCAATCGTAACCTTGCCTAGCAGCTTGTTGAGCTCCTCATCATTGCGAATGGCAAGCTGAAGATGACGGGGAATAATACGAGTCTTCTTGTTATCTCTGGCTGCGTTACCCGCTAACTCCAAGATCTCGGCAGTCAGGTACTCAAGTACAGCAGCCAGATATACCGGAGCACCAGCCCCAACTCGTTCAGCATAATTGCCCTTGCGGAGGAGTCGATGGACACGACCCACAGGAAACTGAAGACCAGCTCGTGAAGATCGAGTCTTGGCCTTAGCTCGAGCTTTGCCTCCCTGCTTTCCTCTTCCAGACATGGCGACCAGACCTAGCTTCCACGAAAGGTAAGAAGCGACTACTTAACGTCAGGCAGCAGAACCTATTATACCATTTTGTGGTAGGATAAAGTAAGCTTTCGGATTGGTTTAAAACAGCTTTCGATGAAGTAGCCAATCAGAAAGTAGGTCAAGAATCTGCTTAATTACCGACGCTCTTCCCACTTGTGAAGATTTGGCCCAATCAAAGATTAGATAAGTTAAGTCTTCATTTACATAAAAGTCTTCAAACTGTTGTAACCTGACTCCTGCTTTTCTTTTGTTGTTGTTTTTTTGTAGTACTGTTCTGGGAACCTAATATTGCTTTCCTTCCTCATGTCAGCTCCAACATTAATAATTATCTCCAAGAAACTGGTAACTAAGGTGAAATATAATAGTAATTCACATTTTAGAATGTCTGCTGAGTGATTTTCTTATAGCAATCTCTTGAGAAAACTTGTTTTGCCAAAGATAGTAAGTCAGAAAGAAGAAGCAATTAACATTGGATCTACAATACAAAATCAGATTTTCTGATTTTGGGTCCACTATTGCTCCACTTTCTCCACCTTGAAACAGGCTAGCTACTGGGGCAGATATCATTCAAAACCATCTGCCTCATGAACTCATCCAATTTCTCAGTTCTTTAACTTGATTTCCTTGTACTTTGGCTCTAGCCACAACCTTCTTTCTTTCTAGGCTTAGATGACACTGCTCTCTTCTTGGTTTCTTCCCATTCCTGTCTATTTATATTACAAACAGGATTTCAACAAACATTAAAAAGTCTCAAAATAAGTAGATGTAACTTCAAGGTTTATTGAATGAGCTATTCAGAGAGAATGCAGGAAGATAGGCAGATCTTTTTTCTGTCTCATTGCCACCCATGCAACAAGTGATTGGTTTAAGATTGAAAAAGGAACACAAGGCTGCATATTGTTGCATTTATTTAACTTATATGCATAATACATCATGTAAAATGCCATGCTGGATGAAACAAAAGCCAGAAAAAAGGTTGCTGGGAGAAAAAGCAACAATCTCAGATATGCAAGATGATACCACTCTGATGGAAGACAGTGAAGAGGAACTTGCTAGCAAATAGAGGGAGAAGAAATGAAATCAGTGTCAGATTTTCTGTTCTTGGACTCAAAGATCACTGCAGACTTGCAGTGTCTACTATACTTACAGCCATGAAATTAAAAAACACTTGCTCCTTGGAAGGAAAATTATGGCAACCTGGAAAGCATGCTAAGAAGAAATCACCTTGCTAGCAAAAGTCAAGATAGTCAAAGTTATGGTTTTTCCAGTAGCAATGTAAGAGTTGCTGAAACTCAGACTCTGCAGAATGGATGCTTTTGAATACTGATGTTGAAGAAGACTCTTAAGAATCCCTTGGACAGCAAGGAGATCAACTCAGTCGATAATTTAAAAAATTAATTCAAGATGGTTATCCAACTGTATAAATTAACAAAGTCAAGACTTCAGAGAATCAGGACATTATATTCAATCACTTTGATATGAAAACAATAATATAGAGCATCTGAAGTAAAATTAAATAAAATGACCGGATTTGCTTTCAGAGCACAGTTAATGGAATAGACTTCTGTTGTGGTGGTGATGCTTATCTTTCCAAGTCTTAAAGATTCTGAAGATATCTACCACCTCCCTTTCCTCCCCCCCTTCTCCCTGTAAATGCTTCAGTTATCTGATATATGACAAAAATTCATCTTCTTGTGTTTTAAATCGCCTTCCTCTTCTTCAGCTACTTGACAACAAATGTGGTATGTAACAATTAGTTTGGTCAAAGGTTTCAAAATACTAAAAATCCTACCCAAACAAGAAGAAAGGGAGTAATGGCAACAGAAAATGTGGTAATTCATTCGAGAAATATTTAAGTGCTCAATTATAGCAAACGCCACTGTATGAAGTAAGATCCACTATGATATGGGCAAAAAAAAATGAATTTCAAAATGTTTTTTAAATCCTTCAATGAGGATAAGAAATTAGATAGTGGCTAAAGAATATACATTCTTTCATTCAACATATATTGAATATGCTAAGTTCAGAAATTTATGCTAGGAGATGAAAGAGATAAACACCGGTTGTTTAGGACTGGTCCTCATGGAGCTCTTAGTCTAGTTGGAAAATGACAATTAAGGAGGAAAGTATTGAATTTAGATACAGAAGGAAAATAGTCCCTGATCTCCAGGAATTTATGTTCTACTTAGGTGTAATATAGTATACATATAGTATAATATATGTGTATCAGAATCCCAAGACTACTCCCCCAGTTTATATTCAAGAGTTGGCTCTACCAGAGTCTATCTTCTATCTTTAGGTTAAAGGTATCTGCAGTTACCTATTTCTGAAACTATAACTCACGAACTTCTGTCAGTAAGCTTAATGGTAAGACAGTAGTAGTGAGTCTTTTGTGTTTAGCATATTTATATGTGTGTAGGAACATAATACCTGTACCATACCTAATTTGTATATTGAACACTTTCCTACTCTTTTTCTGGAGAAAACCTAGACATGAATCATAATGTAAACTATAATCAATTTTTTCCCATGGTACCAGGATGGGAGTTTACTGAACTCCTCAGGACTAAAGTTAATTTAAACTAAAGCACATACCTGGATACATGACAGGGAGAAGTCCTGGTACTACAGCCTCTGTAGGAATATTTTGATATTCTGGTTGTCCTTGGATAAGAGACAACAGCAATTTTGTCTAAATGTTGATCTTAATGCTGCTATTGATAGTGATCAAGTACACTTCTTTAATCAGTCAAAAAAGTCATTTATGATTGGTAATTTATTCTCCTTTCCTTCCTTGAATAGAGGATATTTTCTAATTCTGATGACAAACTGTCACCCACACATCAAATATTCCCTTGGGACCCCTCCCCATCTTTCCCTTGGCTGATTTCCCCCTTTCTCTCTCCCTCCTATCTTCTTTGCTCTTGTGAAAGGTATTACTTAATATATTGTAAATTGCCACAGAATGCCATTGATCATTGTTGATTCCTCTCAGAAGGGTAATCTTTTCAGGTTTGGCTACTAAATTTTGTAGCCCCCAATTATTTGAATACAGCTTGGTTGATGAGATTCTTCTTGAGTACTCCCGGAAACCAGGCTAGGAAGTTCCTGAATGTTTTTTTTGTGTCCGAAGTGAGATAACTAGGACTCTCCAGAAAAGTGGCTGAGTTTATCATAACCCAGAGAGCCAGGAGGTAAGGTAAGATTTTACTCAGGTAGCCTCCTGTGGTGACTTTTCACTTCAAATTTGTCCATGAGCCACCAAATTGAAAATCAGATAGACCTTTGGTAATTTGAAAATTTTTCATATAGCATCCCAACAGCCGCCCCTCCTTCCCAAGACATCTTTGGAATAGTAGAAAGCAAGGGCTAGGTGTGTAAACCTGGAATCTAAATGGGAGGGCCTCATTTTCAAGTATCTTAACTTCATTTTCCTTGGTCCCTTCTTTCCCACCTGACAAAATAATTTGAGATTATTTTGAGATTCTCTTTCTGTAAGTAAGCTGTAGGCCTGTGTTATTGTTAAGAGTGTATACAAAGTCACATTTGAATGAAAGTGGAGTCTGGGGCCACAGAAGAGAGTCTAAGAATAAACTCTCCCTAGCCTTTTCAAATATTTCGGAGATTAATAGATCTTTGGGTAGCCCTTCTTGCAGCTGAACACTGTTAAAAAGCCCCTCAGTAAAGTAATCCCTGTTAATAGTGGCCTCTATGCAAGCTATAGTTAGCATGAAGGAAAGACAGGAGACAGTAACTTTTTGTAAAAGCCTAAGTGAAAATAAAATCTCACCACATGTTTTAAGGCAGTCACTGATCCAGCCTAGACTGCAGATAGACTAGGTCCTTTGGTATGCTTAACTATAAGACAATCTTGCCATCTGGGAGCCACAAAAATGGGAGAGTAAGAAAAAGTGCTAGATCTACATTGAGGGGGAAAAAATTAAAATTTTTAGACTAGCCAGGAAAACTCAAGCAGTTAAGTAGTAGAGCCAAAATTCAAACTCATATTATCTGACTCTGACTCCAAATTTGTTTTGATGCCCTTGGTTCCCATACTCTTCCAGTCCTGACATATACTGTTCCTGGTCATTGATATTTTCCTTGTTTGCTGTAATAAAAATTGAATCCCTTCTTGAAAACGAAAACAGTTTCTCTTTAGTATGGTATATGAAAAAGCCTAATGGGGCAATGAGAAATCGTTGATGCTCAGCAGCTTTGCAGCTGACCCTGGTTCTGTATTTGTCTTCCTTCAGGTTTTAGTAAAACTCCCCCAACCACTTCTCTCCTTTTCCCATATTTTTCTAGACTATCCCTATAACCAAGTCAATAAAAAGATAGCGAATCTAGAATCTAGTACAACCTAATTCTTCGTTTCAGTTCAAGAAACAAAAACCTCCAAAAATTTCACAGCGTCACAAATATAGTCAATACAAGAACCAACTTCCCATGGCTTATAATAGCACCCTTTCCACTCGATACACTACTTTTCCCAGAAAACTATTCATAATTTTACTTGCTCTGACCTTACTGCAAATATTAACATGGCTTTGAAAGTAATTTTTGCACTTGCTTACACGGTCCCTAGAATATGTTTTGTATCCACTTCATGGAGGAAAAAATGGCTTTCCCACGGAATTTCTCCATTCCTACCAAGAAAAAAAAAATCACAACTTTTTTTCTCTCAAAAACAATTCTGGGAGGGGGTAGCTGACTCTTAAAAGAGCTCTTTGGTTTCTAGTGAAAATGCAGGCTTGGGGTATTGAACCGTAGCAATAAGACAGGAAGCCAAGCACTCTGGGCGAAGGTCACCGCCCCGCAGCGTGTAGGGCTACTCGTTGAGGAAGACAAACTGCGATTATATGTTGAAATTGGTCGGCCATCTCCCAGGCCAACAGCTCCAGCATCAGGGCTTCCGGACACAAAGATACTCGGACATCTATACAGAGCAGACTACGCATGCGCCATACTAGAAGTTGCAACACCTCTAAATGACCAGAACAAGAGGTTTTGTTCCAGCTTTCGGTAGCCACACGAAAAGGACAAACTGAAAGCTGTAAAGTTTAGCAAGGATAAAAAAACCCTAATGCGAAGCCAGCTTTATGGCATTCTGTCGCAGTTTTAGAGAGTGCAGAAAAATCACTATGTCATTGGATGCGACGTGAATTTATATAACCAATAGGAAGGCCGGATTGGAATCTGTCATTTACATTGGACAACGCTTAGTCATGATAACCTTACAAAGCGTTCTCCAATCAGAAAGGGACCTTGAAGGTACCTCTATTTGCATACGTCCTGTATAAGTACTAAGGGACCCGGCCTAAAGAAATCCTGCACTCACTTGACTGCATTAGTTTCGAGATGCCTGAGCCAGCCAAGTCAGCTCCTGCTCCGAAAAAGGGCTCTAAAAAAGCCGTGACCAAAGCCCAGAAGAAGGATGGCAAGAAACGCAAGAGAAACCGCAAGGAAAGTTACTCCATCTACGTGTACAAGGTGTTGAAGCAGGTCCATCCCGACACCGGCATCTCCTCCAAGGCCATGGGCATCATGAACTCCTTCGTCAACGACATCTTCGAGCGCATCGCCGGCGAGGCCTCCCGCCTGGCGCATTACAACAAGCGCTCCACCATCACGTCCCGGGAGATCCAGACTGCCGTGCGCCTGCTGCTGCCCGGGGAGCTGGCCAAGCACGCCGTGTCCGAGGGCACCAAGGCCGTCACCAAGTACACCAGCTCCAAGTAAATTGCTCTGGAAGACTTCCGACTTAAAAATCCAAAGGCTCTTTTAAGAGCCACACAATTTGACCATTAAAAGAACTGCAAATACTACACTTTGCCCAGAAAGGTTTGTAAAAAACACCAAAGGTTTTTTTATTCCTCTTTCCCTCCCCCCAATCAATTTAATCCCTTCCTTCTCCCTGTTACCCGGTTTCTTGTAAAAGTGACCTTTAAGGAGAGAAATCGCATGCACCCATTCCATGTTTGGTTCATCTTTTGGGGACTACTGTCCAAAAGGATCTCCCTGCATGTTGCCTCCTTTCCTCAAACCTTACCCTCTATGCGGCAGCCATACTAGTGTTCCGCATAGTAGCATCTTTTACCCTTTACAGTGCTATTTTTAAGCATGGGATAGTCCTCTCCCTTTAAAACAAAAAGGTCTAATTGCTAAGCTCCAAACTGGTTTCTCATAGCTATCTTAAAATTTGTTATGGTGTGATGTGAACGTGACGGAGAGCAAGTCCTTAGAACCCAGTTTGAAGCCTTAGTCTTGTCGGAGCTCTTGGACATGAATACCCTCCGGTATTCTATAGATGAGGTTTTTCTCCTTTAATTCCTTATTTGAAAGGAGAACAGTGGTGTAGTGGGACACTGGAAAAAAGACCAGACTAGCCAGGAGACATTGTAAAGGAAGCCCACTGACAGGAAGCTGAACTCTCAGTCCTCTGCTGTCATCAAGATTTTAACAAGTCATCCCTTCTCTTAACTGCCACACCTTCAACCTATCCTCCTCTTCTCTTTTATGCCTTGTAATGTCTTCAAGTATTCCCGTGGTCATATTCCAAGTGCCTCTCTTCACACTTTCCCCATTGAAGAAAAACTCATCACTTTCATATGCAGCACTGAAAAAATTTTAACGACATTGTTATGGAAGCTTTCCTGAAAATTTAGGATCCTAAGTTTTAGAGTTGGAAGAATCCCTAGTAAAAACAGTATATTTATGTGGAAAAGGTAGAGGGAGATTCGTGGACTAAGCTATAGAATAATTAGAATTCAAAACTAATTGAACCTAGAGTAGTCAATTTAGCTACCTTTGGAGGTCTTCAGTAGAGTATTCTATGGATCTGTCCTAGGTTTGTAACTGCTTAACATTTCTATGAAGGACTGGGATAGAGGTATAATTTCTTAATTTCTCAGGTAACAAAGAGGTAGGAAGGGTAGCTTTAACATTTGATGTGTAAGGATCCAAAGAGTTTTTTTTTTATTCTGAACTTAAGAAATAAGCATTTCCAAAAGAAGAATAGACAAAAAGATTGCACATAAAACTGCTTTTCCTTTCAAATATATAATAAAGTTATGTAACTTTCCCCCCTCTCTCTTCTCCACAAATATGTTGTGTGTGTGTATTTTAGGATACTTTTCCTTTTCACTAATCAGGGAATCAGACCTAATAGTGGTATTGCTGTATGAAAGAATATAGGCAGTTTTGTACAAGAAGATTTTGACACAAAGCAGAATCCAGTAAGATTAAATTCAATAGGGATAAATGTAAATTCTTATAGTTGGATTAAAGAAATTAATTTTACAAAGAGAAAAGAACAAGGTGTTGCCACTCAGAAAGGTACTTAGAACCTTCTCAGTATAGAAGATACTAAATGATAGAGCTAAGATTTGAACACAAGCACTCCTAACCTCTCATTATCCCTTGCACCTAGCATGGTATCTTACATATAGTGGGTACTTAACAAATGTTTGCTAGATTGTATTGAATGAGTATGAAAATATTCAGAAGAGGATGACCAGGAGGTCTTCATGCCTTATAAGGAAGGGCCCAAGGAGCACCTAGGTGGCACAGTGAATAGAGCTCCCAGACCTGGAGTCAAGAGGACCTGAGTTCAAATCCAGCCTCAGACACTTAACACTAAAACTAGACCTTGGGCAAGTCACTTAACCCCAAATGCCCTACCTTGCCCACTCCAAAAAGCAAAAAAAAAAAAAAAAAAGAAGGGTCCAGTCAAGGCTAGAGTGAGAATTAAGCTTCCTAACAACCAAAGTTTTTCAAAAGTGGCATAAACAATCTTAGAAAGCAGTAAGTTCAAACAAAATGTGAACAGTATTATAGCTGGAGTTCTTTTTCTAGTGTGGCTTTAACCTGATGACCACTTTCCAACTTTGAAATTATATAATTCTTTGACTCTATGACAATATCACTGGGGCCAAACCTCTCTTTTACAGAAAAGGAAGAGTTGAAATGGAATATCAAGCAACTTGCTTAAGATTTGATAGGTAGAAATGCAATTTCTCTGAAATATAAAAAAATTTAATTTAACAAAGATTTTCTAATAGCATTTTCAATTTTACAATTAAGAACCTTTTTATGGTTAGCCATGAGGGAACCCAGGTGCAGGATCTGGAAAAGAATGAACATTCTCAGGCTATAAGAACACTAATTATATATTTGCTAAGATCATCAAAAGATATGTTATTAATTAAGGAAATGAGATTTTCAAAAATTGAACTTGATCACTATTGCAATCAGACTTGTTGTTATCAGATGGGCTCTCCTTACCTCTCACAAAGGTTCATCCCAGGCCTTGATAGCAGCAGGCTGCATAGCTATCAAGGGGCTCTCCAGGTTAGAAAAACAACCTCCTCCCTGAAATGACTTCTATCCCCAAAATGTTTCATGTGACATCAGTCTGAGTATCACTCAACCAGAGGCTAAAACAAAGTTCCAATGACTTGGAACTATGTGTGTATGAACTCTCCCACTACCCAACCTTGTTTTTCTATATTTTCCCCTAACAAAACCTTATTTTCCACATAGTTAAATTCTTACTAGAGCAGATAGGTGGCACAGAGGATAGAGCACCAGGCCTGGAATCAGGAAGACCTGAGTTCAAATGTAGCCTCAGACACTTACTAGCTGTGTGACCTTGGGCAAGACATTTAACCTTGTTTGCCTGGGTTTTCTCATCTATAAAGTGACCTGGAAAAGGAAATGGCAAACCACCCTAGTATCTTTGCCAAGAAAACCCCCAAAGTGGTCACGAAGACATGGACACAACAGAAAAATGACTAAACAATAACAAATTCTTACTATATCCTTTGAGTATTTCCTCATTCTGATGGGGTACTTGGGATGTATATATGTTTGTAACATCAATCTATGTATATATGTCTGTAATATCAATCTGTAACATCAGTTTGTAAATGGGGTGCTTTGGGACCTATGTCTGTAAAATCAATTTGTAAAACCAGTCTATACAATCACATTTCCACCACCACCCCCCCCAGCCTCAGAGCATTGACTCTGCCCCTTCCCCCTTCCAGCACTCTGCCCAGCAACAACTCATGATCTGTTTATCTCTGCTTGAAACAAGTTATCTATGAATCCTTTACTAAATGTGATCTCCCTTAGTTAGAGTGGGCAGCTGCACCATAAATTCTTCAATACTTTATCTATAGGGTAACTCCTTAGTCAATTATATACCCACACTGTCTCTGATGACCTTGGTGGGTGGCAGACTGGGCACTCTTTAGTGACGTGTCAGGCCTAAAACCACACCTCCAGCTAGCCCCCCCTTGAGCTATTTCCCAGTGAATCATGGGCAATACACCTGGGCTGTTGATATAAAAGTGCATGGTCCTTTAAGCACTGACCACTCCTTAACTGCTCCCTGATCCCACCCTTACTCACCTCGTTGGCATAATTTACACCTTAAAACTATGCCTGTGATCTCTGTAAGTTTGCAGGTTCCCTAAGAATCCCTGCCCACTGTGCCTCGCTGTGCTGTGCATCATAGCAATAAACTTTACAATTTTGGCTTCAAAGTTTTCTTGAGCCTGGTGAATTCCTTCCAGACTGAATTGCAGGGTTTCTGGTCACTGATAGTGATCAGGGTCCCTGGCAGAACCTCTTACCCTTCCCCCTCTTTATCACCTTTCCCTCCCCCATTCTAGATCTATATGCAACAATTCAGACTTAGTGGAAAATGTAACCAAAATTATTCCAATACATGAAAATGCTAGAATTTCATTTTGTTTCATTCACCACCATTTAAATTATTCCTTAGGAACAAGAGCTCTGTGTCATTGACAGCCTAAGGTAGGATAGGGAAGGAGGATGCAAGGAAAAGTTTGAAATTGGAAGAATGCCCACCATCCAGATTCTAGTGTGTGGGACAGAGACTGATACCAAAAACGTCAATACAAAGACTTACACACCTGAAAGCAGAAATGAGTTTCTTGCTTTCTCATGGGAAAGGGTACAGAGACTCATCACCCTTATTGTGCCAGCTAGAGAAGTACAAATTGATTCCAGAAAGCAAGATCCTTTTATACTCTAACTCGAGCCCCCTCCTCCCTAACCACCTTCCCCTTATCCCACTGTCTGGGATTCAGGAGGCACAATCTATTCGAATTAATATTCCCCAGCAACAAAGAGCAAAGGACAAGAAAAAGCAGAAAAGTTTTGCAAGACTTTGCAAGCGTGCACAGTTTAGGTTGTGTTGCGAAGTGTGGCTAACTACAGATGCTATTCTGTAAGGGAGTGAACTGTGTTTCAATAATACAAAAACTATTAATGTTGTACCCAGAAAACTCGAGCAATACCCAAGTAACAATTTAGAACTGGACCCTTTATTATATTCCCTGTTGTCTGATCAGGCCACATGGCGGGCTGATGAGTTACAGTCTCACTGTCCCAGGTCCTACAGCAGAGATCTCAGGTAAAGCCTCAGTTTTCAAAGGGACTCCACAAGGCCAATGGTTAGGTATTACGTAAGCAGAAACTTGCAGAGGCCAAAAACAGTGATTGGTCAGTACACACCTCGAAATTCCTGCCAAGTCTTCCCGACCTGGAAGCCTGCCCATCTCTGTGAAGCTGAGCAGTGTGGGGAAGATGGAGCTGAACCTGGCAGTCTGCTCACTTCTCTGAGGGAGAGCTGAGATTGGGGAATGGGAAAGCCAGGTACAACATTAACACTTTTGAGGAGGATTCACTTATGAGAAATCATCCCTCACACTAGAAAGCATTCCCTCAGACCTGCCAGCTCCCTCCAAAGTTTCCAGCTGGTTCTCAAGAATTCTTTACTTATCTAAAGAAATACCCTTTGGCTATAATGATCTTGAATATTCTTGTAACATTCATTCTTTCTAATTCCAAAGGGCAATCAATTTCTGAAAAACAATTCACTCTGTAACATATTTGATAAGTGGCCTTCTAGCACTTGTTCAAAGACCTTCAACTTTGGGTATACTCTACTCCCAGCTCACTTCACCACAGATAACTGTTTAGTAAGCTTTTCCTTACAAATAGCCTAAACTGAAGCAATTATAATCCTTCTTTCACATGACAGTACTTTAAACACTATAAAGTAATCATGCCTCTCCCAAAACCCTTCTCCAGGAAAAGCATCCCCAGTTCCTTCAACTAATTGTAAAGAGGCAAAAACATGAAGATCTTTACCATCCTGGTTGCCTTCCTGGGCATTCTTATCAATACCTTTCATAACAATAATATAGATGTGGTCTGACTCGGACAGAGTATGGTAAAACTATTCCCTGGATGCTCACATTTCACCGAATTTGAGAGCTGGAAAGGACTTCAGTGGACATCTAGTCCACCCTTTCAGGAAATCACTCTATATTATACATACCTGATAAATGATATTCCAGGTTCTTAAAGATCTCAAGAAATAATTTTTCAAAAACTATTTTCATTGAATCCCCCCTGACTTACTGTTTTTGTCCTTTTGTGCACAGTAAGGAAAATGACAAGTCTTTCTACTTGGCATTGTTGGACACTACTCTACTTTGCCCTTCCCTTCATTGATTTGTAAAGCAGGCAACTCAACCTTCCCTTTCCTTCATTGATTTGTAAAGCAGAGAACTCCACCTTCCTATCCCTTAATTGATCTGTAAACAGGCAGGACCCCCACCCCTCACTTTCCCTTGATTGATCTGTAAACAGGCAGGACCCTTGCTTTCCCTTGATTGCTTTCCCTTGATTGATCTGTGGGTGGGAGTCCCAGACTAGGGTTTCTCGATGGCAGGAAAGTCAAATGTGTATACTGACCAATCACTAGTTGTAGTTTCAAATGTACACTGACCAATCACTGTAGTTTCAGCTTACATCACTGTAATTTCATCTTATGGAACCTGGTTATGGAACCTCTAAAAAAACCGGCACAATGTCTGTGCCAAAGCACTGTCAGATTTGGGCATGTACAGCCCCTCGGTAATAAAATCCGCTTTTTAAACTTAATATTGGGGATCTTCTGTCTCGCTTTTATCGGGGTACAACAGGCATCACCATCTCCCTCATCTTCTTCCAGAAGCTCACACTGGGCTCAGGTAGGATTTTCTTCTGTTTTCTTTGTTTCATGGAAACTTCTCAAAAGGACAAATAATTCTGGTGGGGTAGTAGGCTCTGGGAAACCCCTTAAACTCTGAATCTTTCCTACTAGAAGAGGCATTTGCCTGAGGCCATAAGCCTTTCTTAATACCTAGACCCAAATCTCTATTACTCTTAACCTAGCCTGGCCCTTCATTGTCCTGCTACTTCTCACCCTTGATCCTATCAAAATATCTATACCCAAATCTGTTACCCTTAAAGTAGCCTAGCCTTCCATTGCCTGTCATCTCCAGGTAGCCCCCAGCTATTTCCCACCCTTAATCCCATTCCTGAAGTCCGACCTCAATTATATCAAAGATCCTCCTTAGACCCCATCCTCAAGACCCTCCCCAAGCCCCTCCTCTAGACCACCCCTAAATCATCCCACAATCTTTCTATGTATAAGATCTATCTTGCCTCCATGAAGGGGCTGAGATTAATCTAGCACAGACTCACTCTGTGTCAGATTATTCTGGCCCACTTGTATTAAGTGTCACAAATACTTAGGCTCCTTAAGAGTCTACCCATTATGGCTAATCTTTAATATAAACTTTGCTTTACTTTGGCTAAGAGAAGACTTGAGTCGAATTCATTCAGCAGGACCTGGCATGTTGATATTTGGGGGTCTCATACAATCCTAAATCTCAACAATTCCATGTGAATGAATTTTAAAAGCATTTAAGCAATTATTGTACTAAGCACTAGAAATACAAATAGAAAAATCAAAATAATCCCTGATTTGAAAAAGTTCACATTCTATCAGATAGAGAAATATATAGGAGAAGAAATATAACAACAGATACAAAAAAGACCACAATGGTCTTTAGTGCGAAATACAAGGATATGCTAGGGCCAGCCCTGAGCTAGGTCATGGTTAAATTTTCAGTGCGAACATTTACACTTGAGAAATCTGCAATGACTACAAATAAAATTTGTTAATTGTCTAGACTTTAAAAAGTGTCAACAATCCAGATTCACCTTAAACATCAGAGTCCAGACTTTAAACATTTTCTAGCACCCTCCTGTACTGTTCTACAAGCACTGCTTAAACTCAGAGGGCAGTATAAGGCTCAGGAATGAAGTCATTCAATTGGAAGGCCGTTAACCATAGGACAACAACAACAATAATGAAGAAGAGGAAGAAGAACTTGCACTTAAACAGCACTTTATCTCATTTGAGTCTCACAACACCTTGAGTGTAATAGCAAAGCAAATGACAATTTTTTTCTTTAGTTTCATTTCCACTGATAATATTCATTCCTTAACCATTTCTGACATTGAAACATTTTTGACATTGCCAAGGATTTTGATGGTAAAAACTTTCTTTCTCAGGTAGCTACTGAGAAGGTTGAGATTAAGCATTTATAGAGGTAATCTCTTTCAAGATGACTTTCCTGGCTAATGTCTGGGGAGGGCTAGGCTAGAAGCAGGGCTAGAGGACTGGGGGAGAGGGATGTTACTATTCTCATACCTTGGGTACAAAGCCCTAGTCTGCCTCCACCATGGTTTGAACATTTCTTTCTAAGACCTGAAAGTAAAATAGTTTCATATCAGAGAATGACCTTCCCAGGGAAATGCTCAGGTGAGAGAATACGTCCCTCATAAAGTCCCACCATCATTCTCTTATAATAATGTCTATTTCTGTGCCATATCTCACTCAGATGCCTCATCTTCAGTTCCTCTCTAACATTTGTTGACCAGCTCACTTCATAGTAATTGGATTGGCTAAGCCCATATTGGTGGGAGAAGGCATGGAGTTATCCTGTAGCCTATCCCCCATGAATGCTAAGTTAATGAATCTGAGGTGGGTAAAATCACTCCACCTCTCCATGTATACCAGCAGGACAAGGTAGGAGGGCAGATGGAGAAATATCGATGAAGAACAACATTCCTGAGTGGTGCTATCACTGAAGGTATTGTTGTTATAAAAATTCAAAATTTCACAGTCTCTAGCAGTGGAAAATACTTGTTTTTTCAAAAAGGGTAATTTCTATAAAAAAAGACATTGTGAAGCTGAAAGAGGCAAATAAGCCTTTGTGGAGTTATTCTGTAGTAACTCTGTGTCCTTGAGAGTCAAACCAGCTATAAGACAGGTGGCAGGCAATCTGCATCAGACTAAAAAAAAAAAACCGCTTGTGCAGCTGGGACCCTTATAGATAAGCAGGCCATATCTTCACATCTAAATGCTCTAGCAATTCCCAAGGGAAAAAGAATGCTGCTTTTGCCATCTTACTCTTGATTGCCCTTCCTTTCTCAGTCTTTCTCCTCCCTTTCGGGAGGGGACTAGTCCTTTTTACTTCCCCTATTGCTCCATTCCTCCTCCATGTCACTCCCATTTGGGAGAGGACTAAGCTCCACTCCTCCCATTAGACACTTCCCCCCTCCTTTTTTTGTAATATGAATGAATGAATATTCAAGTTTCTACCTACATCACAGTTTCCTTCCTTGATATAAGGATTTCTTACATGCATGTGCCTTTCTCTCTCTCTCTCTTTTTTTTTTAAAGCAATTGGGGTTAAGTAACTTGCTCAAGGTTACACGGCTAGTCATTATTTATGCGTGGGTGCTCATTTTCTGAGGCCGGATCTGATCTCAGGTCATCCCAACTCCGAGGCCGGTGCTCTTACTCACTGCGCCACCTAGCCGCCCCGACTTTCTCTTTTGATAAATCAAGTTACTACCCACATCTTGTGGAGTCATGACTTTTGGTTAACATAGGTCACATAGGTCCAAAAAACCATATAGGGTTCAAGAGGACTGTGTCTCTATTACAAATTTCTTTTTTGTGTAGGAAACATTTAGCTGTTCTATGCCTGATTTGCATTATACATTGGATACTTTTCTCCTCCTCTTCCCATGTTTGGAGAGACCCTAGACAGAAACCAAACCTGAGAATAAGTGATTTTTCCCCCCCCAGTCTGGTCTTCTTGGGTAGAGGCTTAGAAAGTTGAAGGGGTGACACAAATATGGTACTGATTCCTAAATCAGGAAGAGATAAAACAGAGAAAGAAAATTATAGACCAATCTCCCTCATGAATTTAGACGCAAAAATTCTAAATAAAATATTAGCCAAAAGACTCCAACAACTTATCACAAAAATAATACACCCTGATCAGGTAGGATTAATTCCAGGAATGCAAGGATGGTTTAATATTAGGAAAACCATCAGTATAATTGAGCATATCAACAACAAAACTAGCAAAAACCACATGATCATCTCAATAGATGCAGAAAAGGCTTTTGACAAAGTACAACATCCATTCCTATTAAAAACACTAGAAAGTATAGGAATAAATGGAGCCTTCCTTAAAATAGTTGCTAGCATCTATCTAAAACCATCAGCAAGTATTATATGCAATGGGGATAAACTAGAAGCCTTTCCAATAAGATCAGGAGTGAAACAAGGGTGTCCACTATCACCCCTCTTATTCAATCTGGTACTAGAAATGTTAGCAGTAGCAATTAGAGAAGAAAAAGAAATCAAAGGAATCAAATTAGGCAAAGAAGTGACCAAGCTGTCACTCTTTGCAGATGATATGATGATATACTTAGAGAATCCTAGAGAATCAAGCAAAAAACTACTTGAGACAATAAATACATTTGGCAAAGTTGCAGGATATAAAATAAACCCACATAAATCCTCAGCATTCCTGTACATCTCTAATAAAACTCAACAGCAAGAGATAGAAAGAGAAATCCCATTTAAAGTCACTGTAGACATTATAAAATATTTGGGAATCTACTTGCCAAAACAAACCCAGAATCTACATGATCACAACTACAAAACACTTCTCACACAAATAAAAACAGATCTAAATAGTTGGAAAAATATCAATTGCTCGTGGCTGGGTCGAGCTAATATAATAAAAATGACAGTTTTACCCAAACTAAATTATATATTTAGTGCCATTCCAATCAATTTACCAAAAAACTACTTTGTAGAGTTAGACAAAATAATAACAAAATTTATTTGGAAAAACAAACGATCTAGAATATCAAGGAAATTAATGAAAAGAAATGCTAGGGAAGGTGGACTAGCTATGCTAGATCTTAATCTGTATTATACAGCAGCAGTCATCAAAACTGCTTGGTACTGGCAGAGGTGTAGAGTAATGGATCAATGGAATAGATTAGGTGCAGGAGACCCAGCAGTTAATGAATATAGCAATCTATTGTTCGATAAACCCAAAGACCCCAGTTTTTGGGATAAGAATGCACTATTTGACAAAAACTGCTGGGAAAACTGGAATGCAGTATGGCAGAAACTGGGCATAGATCACTATCTAACACCATATACCAAAATCAAGTCTAAATGGGTGCATGATCTAGATGTAAAGGATGATACTGTAAGCAATTTGGGAAAGCAAGGAATAGTTTACCTGACAGATCTGTGGAAAGGGGAAGATTTTAGGACCAAACAAGAATTAGAGAGCATTATAAAATGCAAAATGGATAATTTTGATTACATTAAATTGAAAAGCTTCTGCACAAACAACGCCAATGTAACCAAGATCAAGAGGGAGGTGGGAAATTGGGAAAGAATTTTTACAACTTGTGTCTCTGATAAAGGACTCATTTCTAAAATTTATAGAGAATTGAGCCAAATCTATATGAATACAAGTCATTCCCCAATTGAGAAATTGTGGAAGGATATGAATAGGAAGTTTTCAGAGAAAGAAATCAAAGATATCTATAAGCATATGAAGAAATGCTCTAAATCACTATTAATTAGAGAAATGCAAATCGAAACAACTCTGAGATACCACATCTCTCCAGTCAGATTGGCTAAGATGACAAAACAAGAAAGTGACAAATGCTGGAGAGGATGTGGACAAATTGGAACACTAATACATTGCTGGTGGAGTTATGAACTTATCCAACCATTCTGGAGAGCAATCTGGAATTATGCCCAAAGGGCTATAAATAATTTCATACCCTTTGACCCAGCCATACCACTTCTAGGGTTATATCCCAAAGAGATCATAGAAGTGGGAGGAAGACCCATATGTACAAAAATATTCTTAGCAGCCCTTTTTGTGGTTGCAAAGAATTGGAAACTAAAGGGGTGCCCATCAATTGGGGAATGGATAAACAAGTTGTGGTATATGAATGTAATGGAATTTTATTGTGCTATAAGAAATGAGGAGGTGACGGATTTCATAATTACCTGGAGAGACTTATACAAACTGATGCTGAACGAGAAGAGTAGAATCAGAAGAAATTTGTATACAATCACAGACATACCATATCTGTGACGACCAACTATGACAGACTGGACTCTTTTCAGCAATGCAGTGATATAAGTTAATCCCGAATGACTCAAGAAAGTGAGAAATGCGCCATCCAGAGATATAACTAGAAAGAACTGAGCCTGAATCCTGACGGAAGCAAACTAAATGATCTTGTTCTTCTCATTGTTTGGTTTTACTTCGTCCTTACCATCTTTCATCTCACCTAGTACAATATGCCTTTGTAATTGGAATAATGTTTAATATGAATGCATCTGCAGACCCTATACTGTACTATATGCTGTCATGAGGGGAGGGGGGAGGGAAGTAAAGGAAATTTGAAAATCAAGGAACTATGGAATTGAATCTTGTTAACTGAAACTAAACTAATAAATTAATTAAAAAAAAAAAGAAAGTTGAAGGGGGTGCGGCTAGGTGGCGCAGTGAGTAGAGCGTCGGCCCTGGAGTCAGAGGGACCTGAGTTCGGATCCAGCCTCAGTGTGACCTTGGGCAAGTTACTTAACCCCAATTGCCCTAAAGGGACGGCTAGGTGGCACAGTGAGTAAGAGCACCGGCCTCGAAGTTGGGATGACCCGAGATCGAATCCCGCCTCAGAAAATGAGCATCCACACATAAATAATGACTAGCTGTGTAACCTTGAGCAAGTTACTTAACCCCAATTGCTTTAAAAAAAAAAAAAGAAAGAAAGAAAAGAAAAGAAAGAAAGAAAGTTGAAGGGGAAAAAAAAACCTGATTCCTCTTTTTAGAGACTAGACTCTCCCATGACTGACCCTAGATGTGCCTAGGTACAAAGTTAAGAGGGGCCCTCTTAGCAAAAGAGAAGCCCAGTACCCCCTAGGTCTCACCATAGGTCTTGTGATTGCACCAGTCTTATTTCATATTACTCTCTTTCATGTACTAGACAGCTAGGTGTCAAAGATACAAACCTTAAAATAATTTATAACTATGACAATGATGATAATGATGATGATGATTGTGGGGGTGGTGATACACTTTCTGTTCCAGTTAAACTAGCCTGAAAGTTATGCTCTATGTAGTAATCTTTTGCACAAGTGTTTCTTCTCAACAGGAATGCACTCCATCATCACTGCCCTCTACTAATATCCTTAGTATGGAGGAGGTAGAATTTGGGGAAAACATCTTCTCCCCAGGGGGGAAAAAAGCAAGCTTAGAAATCAAAGAAACAGAACAATAAAAATTATGAAAACAGAATCCCTCAATTTGTCAAGAACAAGATGAGCCTTAGTGATTTCTATCTTGAAGGAGGCCTCCACTATTTTAGAAATTTCCTGCCCCACCAGCATATTCCAATAAGACTAACCTCTGAGAAATGCATTATCTCAATAGAACAAACCTAATCTTTGAAACACCTGAGACCCCAAAGTTAGCAGTTCTAACTTTCAAGGTTAACACATTCTCCTCCAAATCACTTGATATTCTGTTCTTATTGGTCAATCTCCCAGATAAGAAAAGTGACTGAGCAGTCCTTGCTCTGAAGGAGCTCACAATCTAATGGAAAAACAACAAAGGACTATATACAAACCAGATGTTTTCTGCAGAAGGCTAGACTTTCACTAAGGAAACCAAGAGGCAGAAATGAGGAGGGAGAGAATTCCAGACATAGGAAATGGCCAGTGACAGTTTACAGTTGGGAGATTAAGTGTCTTTTGAGAGGACCAACAAAGAATTCAGTGTCATTGGATCTTAAAAGACTGGGAGGAGAGTAAACCAGAATGACTCTCCTGCATCAAAGAAGAGGCTATGCTTTATGAGCAAAGCAGGATTGCAGTAGCTCACAAAAACCATTCCAAATTTTCACATGGACTATTTGTACCCGACCTGTGGTAGAACGTTCCAAATTCCTATTGGTCTGATCAACCACAGTACGACTTACAGTACTTTAATCCCAACATAGGGATGTCACTTTGTTCCTCTTTGAGAATGAAACCCAACTATCAGCCAACTTGGAGGATAGTGAAGTTTGGAAAGATAAAAGGAACAGGATATGAAGGGCTTTAAAAGACAGTGAATTTTATATTTGATTCTGGGAGGCACTGGAGTTTAGGGGAGGCGACATGGTCTGCACTTTAATCAATTTGATAATTATCTAAAGGTTAAATTGAAATGAAGAGAGACATATAGTAGGGTATTACAAAGTCCAGATATGAATGATGGGGCCCGAACCAGAGTAGTGGCAGTGTCAAAAGGGAGAAGGGGCTGTATAAAAGAAATGTTACCAAGGTTGACAGAACTCAGGTATAAGTGAACATGACACCTAGGTGACTGAGAGATGGTGGTGCCTTTGGACAGAAATAGGAAGACATGACCCATATATACAAAAATATTTCTAGCAGCTCTTTTTGTGGTGGCAAAGAATTGGAAATTAAGGGGGTGCCCATCAGTTGGGGAATGGCTGAACAAGTTGTGGTATATGAGTGTTATGGAATACTATTGTGCTATAAGAAACGAGGAGCAGATGGACTTCAAATTTACCTGGAGAGGCTTATATGAACTGATGCTGAGTGAGAAGAGTAGAGCCAGGAGATATTTGTATACAATCACAGACACAACATATGTGTGACGACTAACTTTGCTAGACTGGACTCTTCTCAGCAATGCAGGGTCATAAGTCAACCCCAAAAGACTCATGATGGAGAGAGATGTCTACATCCAGAGAAAGAACAGAGTTTGAACCCAGATTGAAGCAAACTACCTGCTCCTTTTCTGTCTCTTGTTTGGTTTTGTTTCCTCTTTCCCATTGTTCATTCCATCTGATACAATCCTTCTTTATAACCTGACTAATGCCTAACATGAAAATGTTTGCAGATACTATACTTGATTGTATGGGAAGAAAATTTGAAACTCAAAGAATTATGGAAATGAATCTTTTAAACTAAAAGTAAACAAATTAATAAAGACCAAAAAATTTAAAAACAAAACAAAACAAAAAAAAGAAATAGGAAGACATAGGGGAAGGGCTTGGGGGGGGGTAGATAATGAGTTCAATTTTGGACATATTGGCATCATAAGTATATGTGACATCCAGTTTGAGATATCTAAGAGGCAGTTTCAGATGCAAACTGGAGGTCAGAGTAGATAATGAATATGTAGCTTTCCTGAGAGTCAGAAATACCTGGTTCAAGCCTTGCCTCTGATACGTACTATTTTATTACCCTGGGCAAGTTATTTTAACTTCTCCATTCCTCTAGCAACTAACGTTTAAGTGCAGATCAGCTTTGTCAGAGGAAGTTTCTCATCCATCTATCCACATCTAGCTATCTACATAGATGATATCACAAAACCAGCAAAAAGCAAAAGAAAGCAAAATCATCTTCTATATTTATACATCTTGTGTGTGTGTGTGTGTGTGTGTGTGTGTGTGTGTGTGTGTGTGTGTGTGTGTCTTGGATAGCTTTCATTCTTAATTACACTATAGCATTGTTACATGATACACTGCTTCTTAAACTTTCCAGATGAGTTTTCTACCTAGTAACTAATGAAGTTTCTAGATTCAGGGATTCTATTGGATAAGTGGCTAAAATCTACCAATCCCAGGCTAGATCCGTACAGCCCTCTTTAGCTTTGTAAGTCTCAAACTGAATACTAATGATGACGCATCCTGCGGCGTACTCAAAGGTTCCTAAACTACTAACGAAATGCTGAGAAAATCCTGTTCCCCTCTTCCTGCAACCTTGAGCTTTGGAATTGTCTGTCCCATGGGGAGCTCAAACAGGTGAGTGAGAGGGGAAGGACTGTACCGTTAATCCACAGCGTAGACTCGGGAGCAGAGTATGATTCTAAACGAAAGGAAGAGAAATCCTTCACCGCTGAAGGGAAGTATCTCCCTGTAACAAAAGAGGTAGGGGGTTAAAAAAGGAAAGTGAACCTCGTGTTCTAATGACGGTACTACTTTACCCAGAAAGTAGGGAACCGAAGATGAGAAGTGGGCTATGAAAGTTTTCTTGTTGTTATTCAGTCGTTTCAATCGTGTCCGAATCTTCGTGACCCCATTTGGGATTTTCTTGGCAAAGATACTAGAGCTGTTTGCCATTTCCTTCTCAATGAAGGTGGAGGGGTTCTCCTCTTGATAGGGTATAAATGAAAACGTTTGCATTGAAGCTTGACGCAAATAGAACTTGCTCTGGTGTACTCAAATTCCCTTCTCAAAAGAAAAGAGGCACAACTAATGCTCAGCAGAAACTTACATACTTGTAAGGTTTTAGTGCCTTTTTTACCGAAGCTGGAGAATCTATAGTGATGGAATATTGCATGCACTGTCCGACTCTACTGATATCTGGGTTGGATTTGATGAGCTGCTTTTATCTCCTTTTTCCTTTGTTACAAAGGACAAACCTGGAGTGGGGAGGGTAAAGGATATTTTAGAAATAAAAGTTTATGTTTTTTTAAAAAATCTATTTTTTTCCTTAATAATGATGTGTTGGTACCAAATTAAAGCATAGCATCCAAACCAGCCTGTGAGATTCACCTAGGGTTCCCTTTGCTCTGTCTCCTGGATATACAGCAGCACATTTGTTGGCCAGGGATTAAGTGAACTCTGCCAGGTTTACAGTCAAACAACAAACATTTTTTAAGTGCTTAGCTTTCCACCCTCCCAAAGGATTTTTGTTTGGTTGTTTTGTTTCTTGATCAGGACCTGTGATTTTATTATATAAGAAGCTCTCTGGTGAGGGACCTCTTCAACCAGTCTAGGTCAGTGTTTGCTTTACAATCTTAAATCTTAGAGCAAGGCTGAGCAGGAAGAACTAAAGTGACTTGCCAGCACTAAATCAATGTGTGTCAGAGACTGGAAGTGAACTTAGGTCTTTCTGACTCCCGAGAGCTGTCATGCCTCCTGTACAAAGAATAAGCATAGGCCTAAACAAAAAGAGATGGTGCCTTTTCCTAAAATAACAGTCTAGGGTAAACAGATCTGGAGCTCTTTTGAATATGCCAGTCAGAAGCAATCCAGAAGAATTTATAGCCAGATTGATGTTATTTTTTGTGTGGTTGATTAACCTATAGGTATTTCCTTTGTTCACTAAACTAAATAGGGAAAAGAACCAAGTCTGAAGCATTGTTTATAGTGGAAAGAGTACTGTCTCTGCAGACAGATGACAAAGGTTCAAATCCTAGTTCTTATACGTACTACCTGTGTGACCCTGGGCAAACCATTTAACTTCCTTTCGGCCTCAGTTTCCTAATTAGTAAAATAAAGGACTGAACTATAACGGTCGTAACACATGAAGAAGCCTTTCATCAGCTTCCCCCACTCTTACGTTTTTAAGGTTTCAGACCCTGGTATCTCTTTGACCCTTTAATATAGATTAGCACAGCATCTGGCACGTAGTGAGCATTCCATAAATGCTTGTTGATTGTTTCCCCCAGACCTTGTTTCTATACTTTTTTGGCCATTCATTCCTATGGTTTCAATTATTTCCTCTCTGGAAATGACTTCCAAGTCTCTCTCTCTCTGTGTCCCTGTCCCGTCCCGCCCCGCCCGCCCCCCCCCACCACCACCACCTCCCTCTGGCAATGGAGTTAATGATTTCCCCTGAATCACACAGCTATCAAGTGTCTGGGGCCGGATTTAAACTTAGGCCCTCCTGATTTCAGGGACAGTTCTCTAACCACTGTGCCACCTAACTGTCCCCTCATGTTTCTTTTGAACTCCAAATCCACATCTCCAAGAGCTTACAGAATAGTTCCACCTTGGTATTCCTCTGACATTTCAAATTCAACATATCCCAAATCAAGTTCTTCCTGTTCTAAACCTACTCCTATTTTCACTCTACATCACCATTTTCTCAGACTTCTGTGTTTATATCTTTAGGTTATCATTGTCCTTCCTCTTTTTCTCATATCCAACCAGTTATAAACCCTGTAGATTCTACCTCTAAAAGATCTCTTTAATCGGTCCCCTCCTCTCTAATTCCCACTGACACAACCTATTACTGGATCTTGTTACCACCTGTCTGGACTATTACAATAGCCATCCTAAGGTCCTCCCACTTCCTTTCCCTCTCTCCCCCCATTTATCATTTATGTCTTTAATCTTCTGGTTTCTTCCTTACCTCATACTGTTGTTCTCTTCTTATAGTCCAAATTTTTTTTTTACTTTCTGTTTTTCAAATATTTCTAGTACTTTTCTACCTTTAAGATTTTTCTCAGGGCAGCTAGGTGGTGCAGTGAGTAGAGCATCGCCCTGGAGTCAGAAGGACCTGAGTTCGGATCCGGCCTCAGACACTTAACACACACAAACAAAAATCTAGCCGTGTGACCTTGGGCAAGTTACTTAACCTCAATTGCCCTCCAAAAAGAAAAAAAAAGATTTTTCTCATGAATTAATGAGAATGTATATGTTCATTAGTAATTATTTATTTTTTTGCTCAGTGCTTCCTATGGAGATATGAATAAAAAAAGTAAACTAATTCTTACTCTTAAGGAGCTCACATCCTAGGGGGGAAAACAACCCATATAGAAGGTTTCAGCTCCAATTCAAATGGAAATGTCACATAGTCCTTAGGGCTCAGTGGCAAAGCAGATGGTCATACATCTTTAAGGTCCTGGGCTATCTTCTCCAGAGTCTATGTGATGAAATTGATAGCAGTGGCTTAATTCATGTTCCCTTTGCCTGGAATGTCCTCCTTTCCACTTTTGGCCTAATGAATTCCTCTTATTTATCCTTTGAAATAATTCAAAAGCTACTTCTTTCAGGCAGCCAGTCAACAATCATATGCTAAGCATTTACCAGGTGCCTGACACTGTGCTAAGCTCTGGGAATCCAAAGTCAAGCAAAAAAACAAAAAACAGTCCCAGCCCTCAAAGAACTTGGGTTCTAACAACACACAAAAGGAAGTTTGAAAGGAGGTTGAAGATGGAATGAAAGCACACAATGTAGTAAACCCTTAAAAAATGGAGATATGGCTGGCCTGTGTTAAACAAACATACTGGGAGGAAGCCATCTGATCAAAGGAAGAGATCACCGAGAGTACTTCCATGATGTGAATGAGTGAGTGTTCAGGAGGAAGAAGATTCTGGGTCATGGTAGAGAAGTGCTGAGTGAGGAACCTTTCCTGATTCTGAAATTGATAGCCATCTTTCCTTATAGACCTAATGTTGTACTTTGTTTTAAAAGCACTTATGTATTGCTGCAATGTACTGATATCTCATCCCCCTACTAGATTGTATTTTCCAGGAGAACAAGGACTATGTCCTATCTACTGTAAATTTTGTCTTCTCCAGAAATTATGAATATGGCCTATTTCCCAGACCATCCTCTGCTAAGTGGTCTTGTAGCTGTCCTCTTCCTTCAGCTGTTCACAATGATCTCAGGTAGGTGTTTCCCTTTTCCAACATGGAGACTTCTCAGGAGGGAAAAATAATTTCCTATCTACACTTCTCTCCAAAGGAGAAAAGTAAAAGGCAGTTGCTACCCTCATTTCAGGAAGCCCCTGAAGCTGGAAGAATATTATGGGAATGAATTTGTTCTTCCCTTGAAATATCATTCAATCTCCATCCCAGACATACCTCTAACACCAATTTTCTATCCAGGCTTCTCTGTAACTCTCCTCCTTTGTTGGACAGCTCATTTTACTGTGGTTGCACATGCTGAGCCTCTCCTGGTCATGGTAGGAGAAGATGTCACATTACATTGTCATCTCTTCCCCAAGAAAAGTGTTGAACAAATGGAGGTAAGGTGGTTCCGTTCTCAGTTCTCTCCAGCTGTTTACGTATATAAAGATGGGAAAGAAAGAGATGAAGAACAGATGGAAGAATATCGAGGAAGAACAACGTTTGTGAGAGATAATATCAGAGATGGAAAGGTTGCTCTGAAAATACACAATGTCACAGCTTTTGAAAATGGAAGATATCACTGCTATTTCCAAGAAGGCAGATCATATGAAGAGGCCTTTGTAGACTTGAAAGTGGCAAGTGAGTTACTTGATTTTGCTCTCTGACCTTTCCTCAGTTTGACCCTGGAGATTCCATCTCAGAAGTCAGGTCAGCAGGCTTGCCTTGGTCCAGGTAACAGAATCAAGGAGAGTTATCCTTGACTTTTATAAGCTCCTATGAATCCTTATGATTCTACATTCTTTTTTTTTTTTTTTTTGGTGAGGTGAAATAAAGGTATTCCTATTAACTAATATATCTTGATAGTTTGAATACTTTTACAGGAACCAAGAGCTCTTTTACCTACATCTATGAAAAACTACATATAAGCTATATTCTGATAACTTTAGGGAGATCCTGATAAGGGCAAAACATGACAAATTCTGAGACTCCAAGAAGAAAACTTCTTGGGGTTTGGGATAGGGAGGAGGTCAAAAGCTAAAGAGGGATTTATAAGAAGTCCATATCTATGTAAATTCAAACCTGAGAGTTCTGGGCCATACTTTATAGATAAGTTACACCAATTGCCTACCCTTATCTATATCTATATCACTTTATTTAATTTTTTTTTTTTTTGCTGCTTTTTGGAGGGGCAATTGGTGTTGTGATTTGCCCAAGGTCACGTGGCTAGTAAGTATTAAGTGTCTGAGGTCAGATTTGAACTCAGGTCCTCCTGACTCCAGGGCCAGTGCTCTATTCACTGCACCACCTAGCCACCCCAGCCTTGTCACTTTATTACCAAAGAATGTAAAATTGATCTGATAAAATCACCCTTTCAGCTAATGGCAAACTGGTTGTTGAAAAACACATTAAAGTATGTTCCCAGTTTGGAATTAAATAGAAATCAAGAATTGATAGGAGTATGAAATCTCTAGGCTTAGCCTTTTTCTTCCTTTGATTCACATGGATACATCTGTCCTTTTTCAGTCCTCAAGAAATTCTTGTCCTAATGATTTCTCAAAAGGAATAATTAGTTAATCTGTAATAACATCTATCAATTCTTTGAGCACGTAAGCAGATCCCACAAATTTCAATATATATAATTTTTTCCCAACTTGGATTTTTATTTCTATTCTCTTACAACTTGACTTCCCTATAGACAACAGTAAAACTTAAGATATTTTCTGAAAAGATAAAAATGATGACATTAGAAGTTCCTGTATTTTCACTGCCCTCACTTGTTATTTTTTCCTAACAATTTAGGAAATGTAGGTGAGTGTGAAATTTTCTCTAGACTTCTTTGCCTAAAAAATGTAAATATTAAGGATGGAAGTTTAGTTCTTGTTGTTGAGTTGTTGTTTTTTATCTTTCTTTTCTAGCTTTTGCCCTGTTCCCTTTTTCTCATACAACCACTTCTCTAGTGATAAGAATTGATTTCCACTTTTCATTGCTTTCTTTTTTATTCTTCAACTTCATAGATAGCTCCAGGTTTAGTTAACTTGCGCTTTTGTAATATTTCACCTTCCTATATACCAATTGAGCATTTTTTAAACCACAGACAGCTATATAGAGTGACACTGACTCTTCTGGTCTGTCATAGTTCCTACCAATGCTTTAAAACTCAGTTGTTTTGCCTATGTAGGTGCCTTCCCCAGTAACATAAATTGCATCCTCTCTATGCCTTAGTAGAGTTTGGGGGGGTTTTCAACTGCTGTAGCTAAAAATTTTTTCTTGTAGCTAACCTAATAATGAGGCTATCATCATAAAATTTGGCAAGGTTAGTCAAGTGCCACATAGTCTGCTCCCAGTTCTGATATAGATGGTCTTTTGAATCTTAACATGATATTTCAGGAAACCATGCAAAAAATCCCCAGCAATAAAATAAAAGAAAGATTATGTATCGAAATATTCAGAGTACCAAAAAAAAAAAATACTAATAATGTACTCTGTGATTTAGGCTCAAGTCTGCCAGAAACAATTTTATTAAATATATATTCAACCCATTTCTAGCTCTCTCTAGGAGAAAGAAGTTTCCAAACTGACATACACCACTATGCCTTCCAATATGACTTTCTTCCTCAAGAAATTCTCAGGTAACATTTATAAGAATAAGGAAAAGATCATAATTATGTTAAAATGCATTTTGGAGTTAACATTCTAGAATAGTCACCATTCAATTCTTTCCTAGACTACTTCCCCCTAAGAATTTCTTGCTGTGATCAATATCTTAACCTTGAATTTCAAAAGAGGACAGAGGCTGCCCTTAGGTGAGTTTTGGAACCAATTACTCCAGCAGTAGAGTAGCAATCATACTATCCAGTTACATTTGTTTATTACCTTTACTCCACTCAAAAGAAGACATTAGAAATAGTATTCCTTACTATTACTAGAAAAACTAAAAAGGAAGTTTGAGTTGTTGTTTTCTTAATTCCACAAATTTAATTTATTGGCCCTTACAACAGGATGCTAATAAGGATGAACACCCAGGAATAACATCATCAAAATTCAAAACTGTAGTGACAGATGATTTTTAAGTAGCTAAAATGAAAATAACAGCATACCAAAAGTTACCTCTGTAAGATTTGAATTACCACCAGATGAAGTGAATTTGTGAAGCCCAGAAGTTGCCAATGGTCTGTATGGCATGTGCTTCCAAACTAAAGGAAACAGAAGAACCTCTGTTACTCCACAAGCTTTCTCCATGAAAATACATATATCAATATTTATGTGCGGGTCAAAGGATGAGGTCAAATGTATTTAAGCTGAGTTGTTTTTGTTTATATAAATAAAAAAGCTCTACTTCTAACATGAGCTCAGTGCTCTTAAATCTTCAGATTTAAAATTTAGATTTAAATCTGAAGATTTGAGAGCACTATGCTCATAGGCAGTCTTTTCTGAGTACAGGTGACAGGGCACCCATGCCTAAAACATAGACAGTCTTTTCTGTGTGCCAAGTGACAGGGCACCCATGCATAACCCATAAATAGTCTTTTCTGTGTGCTGAGTGAAAGGGTGTCCATGCGTAAACCATGGACAGTCTTTACTGTATGCCAGGTGAAAAGGCTCCCATGCCAAACCCAAAGACAGTCTTTTTCAGACTCAGAATTGGTCTTTCAGACAACTTGACTTTGCACACGTTCAAGATTCTCAGTGGCCTTGGACTTAGAGAGCTACCTGACAGTTGTTTAGAGTGGGTAAGGAGGGAAAGAGAGAAAACTTTTAGTGGGCTAATGCTCATAATTAACCTAAAAATTATCTACAGTTAGTGTCATTAAGGGTGGTGATTATCTCAGGAAGGGCTGCATGCTTCATGTAGTTAAATGGTAAGGATTGTGAATGTTTTGTTATCTAGAGTGGCGATGGGAAAACAGTGAGGGAAGACGGATCAAAGCTTTTTAAAGTAGTTACAAGAAAAGGAGGGAAAGGTCTGTTGAATTTTTGACATTCAGATTTATGGAGCTGCAAGTAGCTGTGCTTCACAGAAAACAATTCTTGACATGCAAGCAAAAGAGGATTAAAGTAAAACATAGTTAATACAAAGGTTTCTCTGCTTAGGAAATGAATATCCCTGAAAGGGTATTCTACTTGTAGTTTTAAGCATGTATTTAGCAGTATTAATAGCATTAACAATAATAACAACAGTAATCCTAACGGTAATACTAATTTGATCTATCACATAGCCTCACTTCTACAAAAGAAATTCATTTATTTGTAGCACCTTAAACCATATGGTATGTTATAAGAGTGAAAATAAGGCACTGGACAACAGAGGGGGGAAAAGTAAACCAAGACAGGTTTTCTTTTCTTCATTCATTTAATTGTTCCTTTTCTGAAAACCAAATTTTGTTTGTTTTAAGGTTTCTGGTAATGCTCTTACTTCTCCTCTTCTTCTTCTACTGTTGAAGGAGTTATTAAGGATATAGACCTGCTCTCGAGCTCGAGCACACACACACACACACACACACACACACACACACACACACACACGTGACCTCTCTGAAGGTCCTTCATTTTTTTTTTATCTGTGAAATGGAAATAATAGTAATAACATCTGTATTGCCTATACCACGTAGATATTGTAACAATCTAAAGGAATAAGGTGTGTGAAGTTGCTGTATAAATTAAAACTATTATTATTCACTGATTCCTCTGTTTCTTACACATTATTTGCTCCCCAAACATGTTTGCTGCAATTTTGAATGGTTTATATCTATTCAAAAATTAGAATGGGACATGAAAAATCACCAAAATAGCAATAAAAATAGACCAGTGGACAATTTCTGTGCATACTGTTCTAGATCTTCTGAGAATATAAAAGCATAAAATATGATACTTGCCCTTGGCAAGACTGCAATCCAATTTCCCAACTTCAAGGGCACTATTCCCTTTGGTTAGCTCTGATAGAGTTGAGTACTGTAGGTAGAGTAAACCATCTTGGATATTCTTATTCAAGAATGACCCTATTCAAGCAATTTTTTCTTCCCCAGGTATGGGCTCAGATCCCTTCATTAAAATTATAGGTTATGAATATGGATGGATACAACTAGAATGTACATCAGCTGGATGGTACCCACAGCCTTGGGTAGAGTGGAGAAATCTTGTAGAAGAGACAATTCCATCCCTGGAGGAAAGACTGGCTCCCAGTGAAGATGGGCTGTTTGTTGTGACATTATCTGTGATTATCACAGATCACACAGTGGTTAGTGTGTTCTGTTCCATTCAAAACCTCCTTCTCAGCCAGGAATTGTTGACAATGATGTCTCTACCAGGTTAGTTGATAGCTCTAGATTCTTCTTGATAAGTCATGGTCATCGTAGCCATAGAAGAACCATGAAGGGAGTATCTAAAGGAAAAGTCCTAGCACCTAGGCTATGAAGCTAGATCAGTTGTTTCTAAACTTTTTTGATCAATAAAAGTGTTTTGAGCACATATACTTGGTTATGAAGTGATTGGGGGGGGCGGGAAGGGAGGCTAATAGGCAAGGCAGTTTCTAGCTACTGTTTTTGTTGGTACGTGGGTGCCAGTTACTAGGTTATAATTGCCCTGAAAGTCCTCAGGAGGAAAAAGTTGGGAACTTGCACAGTGTGGAAAGAAATAGAGTAGGAAGGTATTGAGATATAGTAGGTGAAGGTAGGTACAGTTCTGCTGGAAATAAGCACCACTCTTGGCTATTATAGTATGTGGACCCATCTTCCCACTCCCTTATTTTATGTCAACTCCTTATGTCCAACACACTCCTTATGGTCATAGCACAACCTCTACTTTGGGAGCTATTTGGTTAGAAATGAGATCGGGGATTTAAAGGTACTCTTCTTTATCAATTGCTTGATGCCTGACAGCTTCTAATAGAGAAGAGAAACTAACATCCTCTCCCCCAACCCCACCAAATAGGAGCTTTTACATGACACTTGCTGATAAATGTTCCTCCTGGACAACAACTATTACGTGGTCAATTCTTGAAAAATAGGAAGAGCAGTCAATTTAAGTAGCAAGTGCTTCTGATTTTTGCCAATGCACTTGTCAGTGTCCTGAATTGCACTGGTATCACTTCTAGTCCTTACTCTATATGAGACATTTTCCAAGAAATATGACCTGGAAGTTCTCCACTGAGCAGACACTAATACAAACAATCATTTGCTAAAACCAGAATTTGATTTGGAAAGCAATTTAACATACCAAGGAAGAGGGATGCAGGACAGCAATACTCCTCTAGGTTTCATCTGGATTTTATTTTGGAGCAAAAAGTAATATCCAAAAATTTGGAAATAGGAAAAGAAGGGGATAGAGGAAAAATTCAGCCACATAAATAACCCTTCCTTTTCCTTCTTTGAAAGGAATCACAGTCTGGAAGCATTTCTTCTCTTTTCAGATTTAGTAAAGAGATCCTGGCATGTGTTGGCTATTTTTTAACTCTTTCTTCTTTATGTCCTTTTCCATAGAAACTGTTTGGGTCTCGACTTCCATGCCCTCTGAGAGCCCTTCTGAGCTCCCAGACCCAATAACTCCTGGACCTGAAAAGGTCTCTACCTGGATGGTTGTTCTCACTGTGACCTTGCCTGTTCTTGGACTTTTTATTGCTTCTAGTATTTATTTCATGTGGAAACGACCCAAGAGGAAAAAGACACTATTTATAGAAAAAGAAATTGAATGTGAAGAAAAAGAGAGAGAATTTGATAAAAGGGGGCAAGAACATATGGGAAAAGAAAGAGACTACAACCTGACAGGTAAAAAAAAGAAAGCAAAGAAGTGTTTTGGGAACAAAAAGAATCTCAATTTTTGATATGGGGTGCTGGAGAGGAAAGAACTGGAAACAGAAAGGGTCAAAACTCTGTATCATAAATCTCCCCAAAGTTCCATCCCCTAACACTTTCCTTTTAGTTTACCAAATACAAAAATGTTGTCTTATAGAGCCTAAATATCTGAGTAATTGAAGATGCTAATACCAATTAAATGATGCTTCATTGTTCTTGGTTCCCTGGCAATACCTAGGCCATCTAAGGACTTTCATAAAGAGATTCTTCTTTATTATCTGTTCCAGACACAGATTCTGTTAAATCTTTCTCTCTAGAGCACCTTTGGTTTATTTCTGCTTCTTTTCAGAGAAACTCAAAGAAGAGCTCAGTAAGTTCAGCATTCTCCTCATTATCTCATTACTCTCAGGAACAATTTCTATGCTTCTTTTATAATAATTTTGTAGAGTTCTCATCTTTCTGTTTGTCTATTGCAGGATGGAGACGGACTCAGTTATGTGCTGGTGAGTGATACTTCTATTCTCTAAGTCTAAGATCTCTCTTTTCCCACTCCTCATGATACCTCCACTAAAAGACAGGACAGAGAACAGGAAGAACAGACAGTCAACTAGAGGGCAAGCTAAATACAATGCTTAAGTAAAGGTGGTAAAAGTCTGTCTCTATAAGAAAGCAATTTCTGGGATTACCACAGAATAGTTGAGGTAATCATTGAACCTCACCAGTCAATTCTCCAGTAATTTCACTGGCTTCTCTGTTATTTTAAAATGTAAAGTCTGGGGTAGATTGATTGGAGGAAAGAAAGCATCACAAACCACTGAACCCACTTGTCTTCCATATTGTGATTAACAAAGTCATTACTGTAGCCCCCAGAACTTTTTTCTGGGTAAACCCTTGCATCCTCTACCATAGTACTTGCTGAAAAGGAAAATACCTTACTGGCCACCTAGTCCAATTCATATCTGAAAGGAATTCCCTCTATGACACACCCAGCAAGTGATCATCCATGTTCTACTTAAACACCTCCAATGAGGAATTCTCATTCCTCTCAAGGCAACATGCTACATTTGGATAGCATTCGTTATTAGTAAGTTTTCCTGACATCTAGCCTAAATTGGCCTCCTCAAGATATCTACCCTTTGTTCCTAGTTCATCTCCTCATGCCTGTTTTTGCCTGCTGCATCATATGGCTGACTTGTGTAGAGATTGCAATCCACTAAAACTCCCAGATTTTTTTCAGATAAACTGCTAACTATCTCAACTAGTACTAGTAATGATGATTTTTTTAACCCAAGAACAAGATTTTACATTTATCTCTCTTGAAATCATCTCATTAGATGCCACTTAATGATCTAGCCTGTCTAGATCTTTTTGGATCCTGACTCTCATCCATTGTGTTACCATTTCTCCCAGTTGTGTCATCTGTATTTGTGATCATTTTACACAAACATAAAAATGTTAAACAGCATAAAGCTAAATACAGATTCCTGGGACAATCCACTGTAAACCTCCTATCAAGTTGATATTAACATTTTTGGAGTTCAGCCATTCATTCAGTTCAGGATACATCTAATTGTAGTATTGTCTAGTTCACATCTTTCCATCCATTCCATAGGAATAGAAATTATGAGTCACTTTAGGAATTGTTTTTCTGAAAATTAGATAAGCTATAGCTACAACATTCCCTCTAATAAAAAGCTTAATAACACTGTCCAAAAACAACAAAAAGAAAAAGGAAATAAGGTTAATCAGACGTGGCTTCATTCTTTGTAATTACTGCTTCCCTTTTCTCAATTGTCACTAATCATTTCTTCACTGATCTGTTACTATAGTAACTTTCCAGGAATCAAAATCAAATTACTTGGACTATAGTTTTCAGGTTATTCTCTTCCCTTTTTTGGAAATCATGACATTTGCCTTTTTCTAGTTCTATGGCATCTCACTCATTCTCCATAAACTTTAAACATCACTGACAATAACTCCACAACTGGATCTTTCACTTCTCTCAGTGCTCAAGGAAATAGCTCCTCTTGGTCAGGTAACTTGAATCATCAAGGGAAATTAGGTGTTCTTTTACTATCTTCTAACTTATTTATACTGGGTATCAGCTCTCTCCTAGCCTTTTATTGTTCCATCCTTTCCCATTCAAAGGTCATTCTCCTTGACAAGGAAAACAGAGATAAAATAATAGTTAGACAGTTCTGCCTTCTTTCTTTTGTTAGTTGTCATAATCCCATCTGCCCCAAATGACAGTTCTATCCCCTCAAGATAGCTAAAAAAAAGTTTTAATAAAAAATTTTTCTTATTGCCCTTATTCTTTACTAGCTCCTTATGGGTGTTAATACGATCATGCCACTCTCTTATATTCATCCTCTATTACTTGCTCTTGGTTCAGATCATTTGTAAATAACTTTTGAAAATAAAATTGATTGATTTCCCTATACATCCCTAGTAGCCTTCCCCCACCCCAAATTGTTTCTCTTTGTGTCTTCAAATTTTCAATAGTAAGAGTTTCCAACCCATCCTGGGCTGACTTAGCCCTACTTTGACTTTCTCCTGTACCCTTTGAAATCTGCATTCTCAAAAGCAAGGGAGCATTTCAGACTATGCCCAGATTTCCCCTTCTCTACCACAAACTCTACGAGGGAGAAGTTACTACCCTTGCCCCCATGTGTTTCCCATCATCTCCCTTTCAGTAACCAGTTTCTCCCTGTTAATGAGAATCAGATCCAAAATAGAATTTCCCCTTGTTGGCTCCTCCAACTTTTAAAAGATTAATGATAGAGAGAAACTTCACTAGATTTCTAGATATTTAATGTCTTCTATCACTACCATATCATGCCTCTGGGCCAGATTTGTGATCTATTTCCTAATTCTTCATCTATTTCCTTCTTCCATTCAAGTAATTTATAATTCTGTTTCTAATGACAAAATCACTTGTTTCTATTGATCTTCTAGCAAATACAACCATGTTTTCTTGATCTGATTTCTGGTTTTTCTTTTCTTTTCCCCCAATAAACATAGTTTATTAAACACCAATTATGTGCTAGGCCAGGATTTAAAAATTCTAGAATTTAAAAAAATTACATGCCACTGAAAATTAGAAAAAAAAACACTCAGCCCTCAAAGAGCTTACATTCTATCAGTTAAGAAGCACAGATGTGTAGATAAATGGAGCTGATGTAAGCCCTAAGGTTTACATCCTAATTCACACACACTGATGAGTCAGTTACACATGATTGCATATTTTCCCTCTGGGTTCTAAGGATACACCTAAGGAATTAGGATATCTTTCTAATGCTATCATCTCAAGCACCTCCTTCTGGTTTGTTCTTCCCAATAAGCAATCACCAGCACAAGTATTGCTTCCATTTAAAACACAAAAACAAAAAACTTAATGTGCCTGATAACCTTGTACGTGCAGAGGTGTTTCTCAAATCCTTTTACTTTTTCTTTAAGGGGAAAGAAAAATTTGCCCTTAAAACATGTCAACATTTCCCAGAATGAGGTGATTTAGGGCCAAATCAGAACCATTTTAAAATAACAATGGTTGAATTGACTTTTGCAGTAATAGTCACTAAAGTATGGAAATTGGGGTCCCTTGAAGAGCACATACTACTGCTAAGGTCACCAGATGACTGAAGTGACTCAGGAAGGCAAGATAAAGAAATGGCTACAATAGCTAACACACACCCAAAAAAGATGCTTATACATAGAATGAATGATAACTAGGGAACCTGGGACTGTTTGCCTACCAACTATGTCCTTTCCCCATTTAAATTAAATTTAAAATGAATCCAGTTCCTCATCTGTAAGATGAAAGATTTGAACTAGAGAATCTCTAAAGTCTTTTCTAGCTCTAAAATGCAGGGGTCTTATACCCTTCCAGGTTTCTCCCTGTTCATACACAAATGGTGTGTACTACAAGAATGGTCATTTTGGCTCCTATGTGTTACATGACCGAGGAAGATCCCTAATTCAAAACTAGCCTAAGAACAATGTCACTAAATTCAGGCTTTGAAGTGGACTATGAAAATGAAGAATAAAAACAAGAGTAGGAAAGGGGTAAATACTATGCTGATAAATTTCTCTGGAAGCTTTAGTGCCTAACTAACCCCCTTCTCTAAGGAGGAAGTATCTCTAAAGATTGGCTTCCATGATGCACAGTTTCTCTTATTTTAGTGGTGAAAATGAGAAAGCTATGATTGGTGCACTGTGGAACATCAAGAAAGAATGAGATCCCAAATAGAAAGTGCAAACAGAATCCTCTACAAGTCTCTGCTCCCTCATAGTGCCTTTTAGGTACTAAACAGACTTTGAAAATTTCCACAGTCAGGGTTCTAAGACCCAAAACTGAATCTGGAATTCTCCCTTTAGCTGATGTGACTCTGGATCAAAACACAGCTCATCCTGAACTCTACCTCTCTGGGGATTTGAGAAGTGTGATGCGAGGGGACACACGGCAAGATCTGCCTGACAATCCTGAGAGATTTGACTGTAGACCCTGTGTTCTTGGCCTTGAGAGCTTCACCTCAGGGAGACATTACTGGGAAGTGGAGGTAGCAGATGTCATGGTGTGGGCCCTTGGAGTCTGCAGAGAAAATTCTGAGCGGAAGGGGGAGGCCCTATTGATACCTCAAAATGGATTCTGGGTTATTGAGTTGTTTGGAAATAGATATCAGGCCCTTACCTCTCCTGATATTCTCCTCCCTTTGCCTGAGCACCTCCACCGAGTGGGAATTTTCTTGGACTATGAGGCTGGAGATGTCTCTTTCTACAATATGATTGACAGATCCCACATCTATACTTGTCCTCGAACCAGTTTCTCTGGACCCCTCAGGCCTTTCTTCAGGCTTGGGTCTGATGACAACCCTTTGGTTATTTGCCCACCATTTACTGGAGCTGAGGGAGTCACTGTACCAGAGAGTGGCCTAATCCTTTATAGGAGACCCCATTGACCCCTTTGATAAAGGACCACCTTCAGCCTCTGGGCTTTAGTTACCTACTGGAGATAGAAGTTACCTTGCATTTGATCAGATTCCTTTTCTTCTCTCCTCTGACCTTCCTCCTCCCCACTCTGTCTCCTCCCTGGGCTATAACTGCCTTCATAATCTAACTCCTTTCCTGTTCCTTATAGGGCAGGTAGGCTTGGGGACACTGGTTCAGTTGACACAAGAGATTTCCTAGCTGGGCAAGGAGAACTGTTGGAGAGAAGAGAGACGGTGAAGGGAAGAAGAGGCAAACTTTAAAGCTGATGTACTGGGATAGGGATTGAAAGGCTAAAGGACATCAGAATCAGAGCCTGGACTCTGGACAAAACATCAGCGATTAACAGAAAAAAGAAACCAAGGAACCTCTTGGGAAAAGGAAAAGGGAAAGATTACAGGCTTAGGTCAGATGTTGGGTATAGGAATAAGGATCTTGAAAAGGGGAAAGAAGCTAGTAAAAATTTGAAATCAAGAATGTTAGCTATGGTTCAGGAAAGGAGAATTATTCTCCAGAACCATCCTTTAAAAAAAAACTTAATTGGATCCTGTAACCTCCTTAAGCAGGGGTCTTTTATCTGGTTCCAAGGGATTCATGGATAGATTTCAGGCAGTTCATGAACTTGAATGGGAAAAAAAATGCATCTTTTGTTTAAATATAGTTTATTTCCTTTGTAATATTATGTATTTTGTTTTATGCATTTAAAAATATCATCCAGAGGAGTCCATAGGCTTTGCCATACTGCTGGGGTGAAAAAGTTTAAGAATCAGCACCCTAAAACTATCAGTCCTACATCTCTCCTCACTTTCACATCTAAACTCTTAGAAAAAGCTCTATACATTTGTTGCCTTCACTTCCTCACTTCACTCACTCCTCAACCCCTTGTAATCTGGTTTAGACCCCATCATTCTACTAAAGTTTCTATATCCAGTTGTAACCCCTTTCCAATGTATTTCTTATAGAGACTGTTACAGTCTCTTGAAGAGCCAGATAAGAGGTCAGGTAATGTTATAGTAACTTTAAGATCTAGGTACGAATATTAGGAGAAAAACAGATTGACAGTTGGAGGTGACCACTGAGAAACAGTTTCCTTTATACAGAATAAGGAGAAAGTGGATGAGTTACAAACTCCTAGACACAAGATGAATGTCAGTGATTATTATTCTCGTTCTCCAGGATGTATTGGCCACACATACGTAAAAGATGCAGATAGGAGGAAAGACCAGCTCCAATCTCTTGGCAAGCTGGTTGACAGTAGAAAGGAATGAAAAAAGAGCTCCAGTATGATAGGATAAAGCTCTTGCTTTACACCTTTCATATAGATTTATCTTGAATAATTTTTCATTACAACTATTTGTATGTGTATTGCATCCTCATGCCTAGTGTTTCCACATTTCTGACAGAAAAACTTTGGGATTTGGGAATGAGAAATTAGGATTCCTGGGAATTCCCATAATCATAAATTATTCTATATTTTTCATAGAATTTGACTTATGTTTTCAAATAATGAGTGACCATAATAAAAAATAAAGAATCTTTTTTTTTCTATGATAGGGATATACTAAAAGGTTCAGTGACTTTCTGTTAAAAATAATAATAAGTGCATTTTTATTATTAACACAATATATTATGGCAGTTATTTAAAATATATCTAGCAATGAACTAACCAATTTCCTTTATCTTTTTTTTTAATCTCCAATATTTGTTATACTCTTTACTCACTAGTATAGCTATCTAAAAACTTGTTTAATAAATAAAACTATTAAGTTTAGTAGTATTTACAAAGAGCTGTAGCCTATAGCAAATAGTCCAACACCGGACAATGCCAGTGAACATTATTGGGTAGTATTTGAACAACATAACATTCAGATCTCTTCTCAAGGTTATCAGCACAACATGGAATCACCAGTCAAAATTGCCAATTTAAGAGCTAATTTTGCATCCAAAATTTTTCATGTTAAGACATAATGGCTTATATAAGGTGGTAGTATCAAATTGAAACAGAAGCATATTGGCTTAGAAAATCACAAATTAACATTGTTTATGTTGTTGAAGTATTTTTTATTTTGTCCAACATTTCTCAATTACATTTTAATCTGATTTGCAGCCTGTAAGTTTTGTTGGTTGCTTGTACTAGAGCCCCAGATTTTGACATCTCTGAATTTTATATGTGGTAGCAGTATGTAAAGTATATTATGTATACAAACTTATTAATATTTATTTTATTGGCAAGAATGACTCATTACTTGCTAAACATAGGGCTACAGCCACACCCTTCTGACAGACTAATTAGATTATGACACTTTTCTCTCCAGTTCCTTTCTGATTCCTAGAAATATCCACCATAACCTTTGACTCTGCATGTCAGCATTTCCTGCTCTTGCTTCAACGTGATATCAGTTGATTTCTTCAAATAAAAAATATCTCTATGATGACTGTTAACCTTTGATTCTTGCAGGAGAATTATATTTCTTCCCAGTTTCTCAACTGATTTTTCTTGGGATTAAAGATTCAGAAAAACATCAATTTCTCAAGAAATGCAGGGAAGGAATTCCTGCATGGAAGCACACTACCTCCACCCGAGGGCAGGGATAGAGCCTCGATTTTTGTAGTTTCCTTAAAACCTAGTTTAGTGTTCTGCACAGAATAGACACACGTTTGTTAAAGTTGGTTGAAAGGAGTGAGGGGACAAATCTGGAAATAAAGTGACTGTAGAATTTCTATTAAAACCCACATTAGATGTCATCTTCTCCAGGAAATGATTTCTCCCTAGTCACTCTAACTTCCCCCACACTCTAACAGGCATTACATAGCATTTTTCTTGAACGATTCTATGGTACTTATCATGAATTATTTTGTTTTTTAATTATATGTGCATGTGTCATCTCCCCCAATGTTCTATGAGCTCCATAGTGAAGAAACTCTATCTTTGTAGCTCCCCAGAAATTTATAAAAATATTTGTAATGTTTATTCTTATGGAATAGATATGGAGGATTTGATAAATCGTAGCCAGAGATATTTTGACTTAAAATATTTGAAAGGGAAATGATATGAATTTATCAACATCTGAGAAACAGATACGTCTCTCATGGCCTCAGCTGAGCCTGATGTTCTTGGTGTAGTGAATGTACTCTGATCCTCATTCCAAGAATCAGACCTACTATGTCACCTCCTCAGGGCTCCAGAGAATAACCCTGAGGTGTTTTTCCACTGCTATTTGCTCAAGCTCCCATCTACTATACCCTCTTGGTAGAGGTGTAGAGAGGGATAAGGTCAATTTAGCATACTTTCTCCATAACATTGGTTCCATCAACTTCATGTCCAGGTGTAATTGCCAGATAAGACCTTCCACTGGGCTAAGATCCCCAAAGTCCCAAATATCTCTCCTGGCTTCTCAGGATATTGATACTACACTAGTTCTAAATCTCATATTCTGGAAAACCAAGGGTACCAGAACATCTTTCAAACTCATTAGGTCACAAGTCCTTTCACCTAAAACAAGTTCACAGGCCAAGAAGTGAGGCCCATTTCTCAAAGGCCATGTGGTCTCAAAGAGGAGAAAGCCTCATCCTTTGCAGCATGATCTATTTCCAGATGCTAAGGGAAGAGTCAAGGAACTTCCCCAACTACAGAGACTGCATGGTTAACTGACCAAAATCAGTTACAGAATATCTATGCTTACTCCATGGTTTCTCTAAGACACTTCCCTTTAAGATAATTACTTTTTTCTTAAACCAAAGACTATGACATTTTTATTTTTTGCTCTACCTAATTATTTTCCCTTATGTTCTTCAGCATTACAAAGCATTTCTATGATAGGCACACACACAATCCAGTCACCCCCAGTGTCTGGGGATGAAAAAGAGAGACAAAAACAGAGAAGAAAAAAAAAGAAAGGAAAAAGAAAGAATGAAAGAAAAAGAAAAGACAGAGGAAGAAGGTCATTAAGGCATCTTTTTTTTTTTTTAATGCAGAGAATAAACAGAAAGAATTCCAAAGAGAAGTACAAATAAAGAGAGGCTTAAAAGCTGCAGGCTGAACTGTATAAAATAGATCTACAGTTTCATGTACTACTCTTCCCAGACTTTCTCAACAATGTTCCCTCACTGGCTATCTTCATGCCCTCCCCTCCTGTTTTCTAGCTTTCTTTTATTCCTTATCTAAATGTAAGCTCCTTGAAGCATGATACTGTCTTTCTGCTTGCATTTGTATCCCTAGCACATAGTAAGCACTTAATAAATGTTGTTGATTTTTTTTACATTCTACTAAGAAATGTCTACTTTATATGGTGTTTGTTAAGTTCAGAATAAAAATATTTTTAAAGTAACATATAATGGCACCATTTTTGAGGAAATAGTTGGGGTGTGGGAGAGAGAAATATCGACCTTGAGTCAGAAAATATAGCACTCCAATGAAATAGAACTGTAGAATGTTAGATCCAGAAGGAACTTCAGAATTTAGCCCAACTTCTTAATTTTTAGTTAAGGGATGGCCTGAAATTGTTCTTGTGGAATAGCAGTTCCTGTGAGCTACTTAGACCCTAAGCTAACAAAAAATGGAAAATGCACAGTAAGGCATTCCTCTTTCCAACTTCTCATCCCCATTCTTTGAGCACATCCATGGGCATTGGCATAGATCTTTTCTGGCATATATAGAACAAAAGAAAAAGGAAGCTGCTTTTGTTACTTAGAATCCATAGAATTTCTTGGAACTAGGAAATGAAAATGGATGTAACTGACTGTCCAGAATGTTGCTTAACAGTTTGTTTAGTCCTTAGGTTCTAAGAACAGGCTGCTTTTTTCCTCTCAAAGGCTTGTTTGTTTGAGACTCTTCTCTAAGATAGGGATTATTTCATACAGCCTTTGTAATCCAATAGTGTTCAGCACAGGGTAGGACATGGAATGTTGTATGAATGGTACTTATTAGGAGAGGGTCAGTGAGTCATCAAATTTAAAATTATTTCTAGATAATTTTAATATTAAATTATTAAAAATAATTTCTAGATTAAGAATCTAATTTAACTTTTTCATATGAGGAAATATGATCTTGGAGAGATAAGTGATTTTCATAGAAACCAATTGATAAACATTTATTAAACCTCTACTATGAATGTGACACTGTGCTAGGCACTGGGAAAACAAAGACAAAAAAATAAAACCTTCCCTACTCTCAAAGATCTTATGATGATTAGGGAAATACCATGCATAAACATAAATATATAAAGAATAATATAAGATAGCTGAATAAAAGATAGCTGTGGAGGGCACAAGCAATTGGAAGCATTAGGAAAGGCTTCCTGGATATATAGACTTTTCTTTTTGAAAGAAGAGAATGATTATAAGAGCCAGACATAAGGGGGTAGCACATTCCTTGCAAAGAGAACCAGCAGTTCAAGAGCATTCAAGATGGGAGGTGGAATGCCACCTATGAGGAAGAGAGAAAAGGGCTAGAATGTAGAATTTATTGAGAACCCCATGAAAAGGAGAAAAGAACTCCTTGCAGCCAAGAACTGAGAGTTACCCCCATTGCAATATGTGCTCTTTAAGGCAGGCAACAAACATTTATTCGTACTATGTGCCATCCCACTGTACAGGAGATAGAAATAATGAGCAAAAAAAGGCTATTTCTCTATTTTGTCCACAAGAATATCATGACGTTAAAATTGCTTATTAAAAACGAAAAATATAATTTTGAGGTGTGAAAACAAAATATATAATAATTTTCTATTTTAAAAAATGTTAAGGGGTAAGGAAGGATTTTTTTTTCTCTATGTTCTCTTTGGGAACTATATCCCCCAGAAGCCTGTATGAAATTCTAGCACATTTAGTTTTAAAGGAATATGGGAATCTCACAGAGGGAAGACCCCAGTCTGGTCAACAGAGGTGAAAAGGGACAGGAAAAAGAAATGAGACCACATGTTGTTTACATGATTGCTATGACAAGAAGCAACAGTGTTTCCTATAACACGCTCTAGTTCCTAGGTCAATACCCTGCTATGAGTGCTCACAGTTTAGAGTGATACCTACAGATGAAAAACTCAAAAACTATATGACAGAATGCTCCAAACCACTAATAAAAGCAATACAAAGTAAAATGACACTATGTTTTCTCATATCTGATGTATTGGGGGGAGGGGAGGAAGAAAAAATTAAAATAGTAAATATTGGAAGAGCTGTAGAAAGACAACCACTATAATAGACCATTGGTGAAACTACAAATCTATCCAACCCTTCTGGAAAACAATTTAGTATTATACTGGAGGAATTGCTAAACTCCTAACTGGAATAAGACACTATCTGCACCCAGAGAGAAAATCGATAAGTAGAAATATGCATAAAATAATTTTATATACATATATATGTATGTGTGGTTTGTGTGTGTGCATGCACTTCTTTGTGTGTAATGATAGCTCTGTCTAGGGCACAGATGGGGGGAGAGAAGAAAAGAAGGGGAAAAAAAGAAATTTACATGATAATTTTGTTGTATATTTGAAAAGGATAGCAAGTTGTGCAGAGATTTGCAGTTTCACACACAATCATCTTTTTCATTATGCTATGTTATGGAAATGTTTGTTTTATTCCATGAATTAAAAATAAAATAAGTTAAAATTAAAAAGAAGAAAGACAGAGGGAAAGGTCCCTGAATGTGGAAATATGTTGAGCAGTCCATTGCAGTTAGCAAAAAACTAGAAACAAAGTGGGTCCTCATTGGTTGGGGAATGATTGGACAAATGGAATACTCATGCTACAAGAAATTGTGAATATGAAAAATTCAGGCAAACTTGAAAAGACTTGTTTGGACTCATGCAGAGCCAAGTCAGCAGAACCAGGAAAACAATTTATACAATGATGTATAGATGCAGGGGAAATAACATTGAAAGACATCAGGACTCTGTTAGATATAAGATATAAGAAAAATGGAAAGAAGTCCGATTATGGATTTTAAAAGTCAAACAGAGGATTTTACATTTGATTTTAAAGATAATAGGGAGCCAGTAGAGTTTACTGAATAAGGGTTCAACATGGCTGGACCTGCACTTCAGGAAGATTACTTTCATTGCTGAGTGGAGGCAAGGAAAACTAACCAGCAGACTATTTCAATAGTCCAGGCATACAGTGATTAGGACCTGCACCAGAGTGGCTGAGGATAATACCTAGGATGTGAGCCTAGATGACTGGTAATAGTGTGGTAACTTCAACAATAATAGAAAAGTTAGGAAGAAGGGAAGGGGGCTGCTGTATTGCTTTGATGAAGATGGGGATGGGGAGATAATGACAGCTTTGAATGTGTTGAATCTAAGATGCCTCAAGGTCATCCAGTTCAAGACATCCAACAGGCACTTGGAGATACAAGACAAAGTCAGGAGAGAAATTAGCACTATAAAAATAGATATGAGAATCATCTGCATGTAGAGATAATAATGAAATTAATGCTTACTGATGGCATGCTACTTTTAATTATGAAATCTTGGTTTCGGAATATCCCTCCTGACATAACAAGTTGAGTACAATTTGGGAGGCACCTCCTAAAATCTCTCTGGTCAAAAGTGTCCTTGGCTCCCCTGCAAGCCCTCAGGCAAACAAAGGCATTAAACACATCCAGTTGTTTTGTTTTTGAGAGGTACTATATCACATTGGATAGAGAACTGACCAGGAATACATAGGTTCAAGTCCTGCTTCTCACACATTCTGCAACCCTGGACAAATCTGCAGCATTGTCCTGAGAAAGATTCACAAAGATAGGGAACAGGGTGGCCCTGTTGCCATTTCAATGGTTCTATCTGGTACAACTTATTCTCTCTGAATCCTACAGGCCTAGTGCTCTGTACTATGTCTCACTTCCATCCATACTGTATTATCTCTCTCTTTCCACTGTCAGAAAAACCACTGAAATAAAACTTTTTTAATTTTAGTAAATATTTTTTAGTTAAGGTAAAAGTTAAATAAATCATCATTTACAGATTCCTATAAATTGAAGACCTTTTTTTAAAAATGAGGCAATCTGTCAAGTCCATAGAGTATTTATATGAGATTCTGTATAACAGCGATATAATGTAAAATTGCCTTTTTACATTGTAATGAACAGGAGACAACTATCGTTTGTTTCTAATTCAAAATAAGCTGGACCACTTAACATGGCTTTTATTGTTCCTTTGTTAAAGCATGCTCTTTTTTTTGCAATGAAGTAATAACCATCCCATGCTTTGCATTTAAACGTTTATACCCAATATGGTTTCTTTTGTCTATTCATTACCTATGAATTTAAGTTTCACTCAACTCCATTGAAATTTAACAAAACATGGTCTTGTAAGTTCAGCATTGAGTTTACAGCTCAGTTTTCAATCAAGTCAGTAGTCCATCAACAAATATTTATTAAGCCCCTAAGCATGTGCCAGGCACTGTCTTAAGCACTGGGAATTAAAAAAAAAAAACAGGCTAAAAATAATCCCTACTCTTTAAGGAGCTCACAATCTAATCATTGTTTCATTTCCTTCTCCCAGGGTTGAAACCCTACTCCCAAATCTATAGCTAACCAAGTGGGACAGAGAACTAGTGACTTTTGAGAAGACCCAGTCTACAAACCTAAGAGGGCTAAGTTGAGAAATTAACTTCCACAGACAGTGCTACTTACATAAAAAATTTTAAAAAGCTAATTCAGAGAAGTAACATTGATTAGAAAAGTTCATTTTTTTTCCATGAATAAGAAAGATTACTCTGACAGTTCTATGAAAATAGACTGGTTGGAAGAGGCAAAAAGTGGAAATAGAAAAATGTTAGGAAGACATTCCCATTGTCTGGGAAGATATTAATGAGGACCTTTGTCTGTTTTGTGGCAGTGGAAACAGAAAGGAGGTCAGATATAAATATTATTGTAAAAATAGAACTGATAGGACTTGATAAATGATTGGATAGTAAAGGTAAGGGCAAAGGAAAAAGTCAAAGCTAAAACCAAGGTTTTGAACATAGGACTCTAGGTGCCAATGTAGGGAATAGTAAGACAGGATTGGGAAATTTGTAGGAAAATAGCAGAATAAGGCAGGAAATTACTTGACTCTCCCAAATTCCCCCACAAATAACTTAAAATAATACCTCAAAGTAAATTTTAGAGCATCAGAGATAATTAAAAGTCGGAGTAAAGCAATTGTCAACTGCTAAGACAAATTGGGAGGATGTTAGGAAAGATCTGACCTCCTGGGGTGGTAGTCTAGTCAGATTGAAGTGCAGATACCTCTAGGCAGATACCCTTGAGTCAACAAACAGCAAGCTCTAGGGGCAGCTGAGGCAACAGACTTAGCTTCAAAAGCTTTTGCCCTACTTGATAGTGTGGGGGTTGGGCAGCTGATTGTGGGAAAGGGAAAGATTATGGGGGCCCTTCACTGGTGTTGGACAGGAGCCCAGGCACACTGACCAGACAGGGTTCCAGACTGTGGCTGTGGGCAAGAAGGAGCAAGCACACACTAGTAAGCATGGTTGCAGAGTGGGTCTCTGGTTTTGGTTCCAGGGCATGATGATGCTTGGGACCACAGGGAGCAAGAGCATTTGTGGTGACCACAGGAGTTCTGGGAGCCCTGGGTACAGCTCACCGGTGGAGAGGAATAGCTGAGGTCACTGGCAGACCAAAATGTGAGCTAGAGCAACAGTGACCTCACCTGGCCTTGGATTATAGAACACTAGAAGAACCAAGAAGTCAAAGGCCTCCAGATAGAGCTCAGGAAACAATAACATAAAAACCTGAAGCCTGTGATACCATCCCCCACTTCCTGGTAGCAGAGCCCAAATATAACATAAAGTTAACAGCTAAGAAATAGACCATTTAAAAAATGAGTAAAAAACAGAGAAAAGATTCAACTGTAGAGATAACAATAGAGGGTTCAAACTCAGAAGACAAAACAGCTTCTTGTAAAGCTTCAAAGAAAGACATAAAGTGGACACAAGCTCAAAAAGAGTTCTTGGAAGAGCTTTAAAAGGACTTTAAATGTCAAATATGAGAGGTTGAAAAAATTAGAAAAAGAAATAACAGTAATTTAAGAAAAGCAAAAAAATTATGAAAAGAAAGTCAACCAATTGGAAAAAGATATCTAAAAACTTGCAGAAGAACATAACTCCTTAAAAATTAGAATTGGGCAAGGGAAAGCTAATGATTTCATAAGACATGAAGAAGTAATAAAGTATAGTTCCTGGGTTTGTTTTGGCAGGTAGACTCCCAAATATGTTATAATGTCTACAGTAACTTTAAATGGAATTTGTCTTTCTATTTCTTGCTGTTGGGCTTTATTAGAAATATATAGCAAGAAATAGAAAGAGAAATTCCATTTAAAGTTACTGTAGACATTATCAATTTGGTAATCATCTTCTCCTAAATAAACAACAGTTGTATTATTTTTCCCATGTGCTATAATTTCCACAGCCTTTGTAGCATCATCTGGCTTCCTTTTTACCCATATTTTAGCTCCCAATTTTATTCTGTCAGTAGAACCAAACCCTTCAGTTCCTCTGCTAGTTAATTCAGAAGGAGGGTCAGTTTTCACATGGGGTATTGTTTCACAAGGAATAAGGATCACTTGAACTATTCTATCATTTTTACAAAACTATATAGGTTCTTCACCTAAATTTTGGAACATCGTAATAATTTGTCCTTGATAATTACAATCTATTACTCCAGCCAACACATATATTCCTTGAGCTACTAATCCTGATTTAGGTAATATCCATCCGAAATTATTTTTAGGTATTCTCATACATATTCCATATTCTTATTTCTTTTCTATCCAACCAAAAGTCATCTAGGCAATGTAAATCATATCCTGCCAAACCAGGTGTTCCTGGATATGGTACTGGGACACCTTGCCTCACAGTCCAATGCTCAATATTTGGGATCTTATGTGTTTGTTGTTTTCTAATTTGCAAATTTGGGGTCATCATTCTGGCGAGAGGTGTACTACCTCCCAACGGTCTATTACTCAAATTACATAAAGCAGTGAACAAATTATCCTTCCAATGTTGATACAAATTGTGAGAAACTAATTTCCTTAACTGTTCTTTCAATAATCTATTCATCCTTTTAATTTATTCAGATGCTTGTGGATAACATGGAATATGATGTATACATTCTATATTGCTTAATATACAATATCTCTTTATTTCATTACCTTTGAAACATGACCCATTGTTATTCTGAATCTGCACTGGGGTTCCATAATATAGACTTATGAGATCTAGAGTTTTACAGTTGTTTATCTGGGTTGTATTCTTATAAGGACAAGCCACTAGATACACCTGAGTAGGTGTCAACACAAGTACATATAAATTTGCATCCTTTATTTTGGGGTAGGGGTCCAATTTAATCTCTCTGCCAGATTTGGCCTGGGACTTTTTCCCTTGCTATCTCTCCTGTTACTACCTGAGGAATAGTTAATTCCTTTTCCAATTGACATATATAACATTCCTCTGCTACCTGTTTTAACAATGAATGAGAGATACTAATACTTTAGTATTAATAATAATACTATTGATAATAATAAATGGCTAGTCATTTGATGGACCCATTTTGCTAACACTGGATCATCAGTTGGTGCCAGAGTAGGAACAATAATATGTTGAGTAGCAATCTTTGGTAATTGATCAGCATGTGTATTCTGGCACTCACATTCTGGCATGGTGAGGGCCACATGAGCATCTACATGGAAAACTGAAAAATTAGCAACTGCAGACATGTCCCATACATTTTCCCATAGTTCTTGGCCCCAGACTTATTTTCCATGATTTTCCCAATTTTGATTTTTCCACACGGCCATCTATGTAGCTAACCTATTCATTATTGGCCATGAATCAGTGAATATATGGCACTGTCCTTCCTGTTCTGTTTTGATAGCTTGATGTATTGCCATAAGTCAGCATACTGACTACTTCCATCTGTCTCAGTACTTTCCAAAGTCCACCTAGTACATGGATATAAAGCCACGTATGAGCAGCTTTCCAGAGGACTATTTCTGTGAACAGCTTTCAAGGTTCTGATTACATAGTATAGCAAGCTCTCTATTTATTCAATAACAAATCAGAGCAAAGCATTCACGGAAAATCAAAATACAGCATTCGCCATGTCACAAGTCAACAACTTATCACTAAAATGGCCACATAGTTTTCACCAAAGTGGTCACATAATTTTAAACAAAGTACAATCATTTAGTAACTCAATCAATCATCCTTAAGGAGGCCTTAAGGGACACAAAGTACAAAAGTCAAAGTTGTCCACCCATGGGGTACAATTAAGTTACAACTTCAACAGTCACTACTCAGTACCCTCTTAAGGGGTAGTGGAAAGTACAAAAGCCATCCACCCCTAGGTCACAATTTCATCAGTCACTACTCAGTACCCACAAAGAGGTCTTTTCACCTTGACTCGAGGCAGGCTCTCAGCTCCCGTGGCTCCTCTTCCATGGTCCCAGCTCCCACCTGAATCTGACCAACTACCACCGGAGTTCAAAGGCAGACAGGTCCTTGTCCATCTCTCTGTGCAGTTCCTACTCCACATTGAAGCTTACAGCATCCAGTCCACCCCAAATCCTTCACAGTCTGTTCCTGGGAAGACAAAGATTAACAAAGCCACAATAACATTTGTACAAAATACCGGCACCACAGCCATGCTTCTTCAGTCTTCAGCAGCTCCAGCTGGCCCTTGGAAGGCTTGCCACCACAAGTTCAAGTTTTGCCACCACAAGTCTGAGTTCTGTGTCAGTTCTCAGTTCTCATTTCTCTTCTCAGTTCTTCTCAATTCTCAATTCAGTCCAGCAGTAGCAGCCCAGCCTCCAGATGCTCACTGAGAAAAGTATTCTCTCTCTCTCTCTCTCTCTCTCTCTCTCTCTCTCTCTCTCTCTCTCTCTCTCTCTCACACACACACACACACACACACACACACACACAGCTGGGGCTTTTCCATATATATGTATTAGCTCCTCCCTGTTCAGTGCTTTCCTGTTACTTCAGCAACATGGGTTCATACTTTGTTTCTTTACAGAGGTTTAATTTGAAACTAGGTGCTAAGTACCTGTTAGCTTGGCAATACAAAAGGATCTTCAAATTTCATTACTATTAAAATAGGCTATAGGCTACTGCTTTCCAGGGTCTTTTGGGGTCCAAATATTTTACTGTCTCATCAGTAAACCATATATGTTTCTTTTTTCTTCAGTTGATCCATCATATCCTTCATTCCATTTTACCAAGGACCATACCAATTGTTGCTTTGGCTCAGGGCTTGTATCATTTCCCTCCATATCTATCTTTGCTATAGATTCATGTAGAGCATAAACTCCACTTTTTCCTGCTTTAGCTCTATTTTGAACATACCATTTCCATTTAATTATGCTGGCCTTTTGAGCATGTCCAATTCTGTGAGAAGCTGGGGTACTCATTACCCAAGTCACAACTGGGATTCCAGACATTAATATCACTTCGTGGCCCAGAATCATTGTTCGGTCTCTACCAGATCCTAATATGCAGCTAACAACTACTTTTCAAAAGGGGTATATTGAATTCCAGATGAAGGGAGTTTCCTAGACCAAAATCCTAAGGGTACATTTTGGCTTTGTTGTTTTTGCTGTAAACTCCAGTATGAATATTCATCCTGTAATTGTAATTTCACTTGTAATTCCAGGGTCATTTTGCATAGGCCACAAATCTAGGATCAATTGTATAGCAGCCTTGGCTTCTTCTAAAGCTTTACTCTGCTCAAGTCCCCAGTCAAATTAATATTTCTTCCTAGTAATTTTTATATAAGCGTTTCAAAATCTGTCCTAAATGAGGTATGTAATGTCACCAATATCCAAATAATCCTAAAAACTTTGGGGCCTCTTTCTTATCAGTAGGGATAGGAAAATCCTGAATCTTTTGTCAGGCTTGTGGGAGAATCTCTCCCAGCCCCTTATTCCATTGTATACCCCAAAATTTTACATTTTGAGCTGATCCTTGAAACTTTGCAGGGTTAATTTCCCACCCTTTGCTTTTAATATACTCAATTAAAAGAGTCAAACTCTTCTCCACTTCTTTTACATTTTTTCCCTGTATCATAATATCATCTATGTAGCTGGCAAGCTGTATACCAAGTAGCTCTAATTCATCCAGATGTTCAGCCACAATACTATGACAAGTAGTGGGGCTGTGCAGATGTCCTTGTGGCAAGCAGGTAAAAGTATATTGTCTGCCTTGCCAAGTGGAAAGAAAACTGATCCTTTTATTAAGAATCGATTGGGATAGTAAAGGAAGCATTGGTTAAATCAATAACTGCATACCAAGTCCCATCATGTTTCTAAATCCTTTCTATTGAGGTAATGGTATCTGGAACAGTAGCATAAAAGAGAGGAGTCACCTCATTCAATTGTCTATAATCCATTGTCATTCTCCATATCCCGTCTGGCTTTCATAATGGCTGTACAGGATTGTTCCACTGAGTGGTTTTAAGGACTAACACTCCTGCCTCAACATATTCCTTTGGAGTACTGGTAATTTCATCTTGTTCACCTGGCACACAATACTGCTTTAAAGTAATTACTTCAGAAGGTTCAGGTAAAGGGATTGGGTTTATTTTTATTTTTGCCACTAAAACTGTATTAATTCCTCTCTTAATGCAAATTACTAACTCACCTCAGGTAAATTTAGAGTCATACCTCTCTATATATCTATTCCAATGATGTATTCAGGAATGGGCACAATTACCACATTGTATTCTTTCTTAGGTAATTGTCCAATTTTCATCATCAGTTTGACTTGTCTGGCTGATATTTCAGCCCCTGCCAGTCCTGTGATGGTAATTTGAATTTATCAAGGTTCCCATACATAAGGGAGGCTTCCACCCCATTATCTATTAATGCCCTAGTTACAGTATTTGATTTTTCCAATATATGGTCAAACTGATATGGGGTCTGTAATCCCATCTGTGTATCTTTAATCTGAACTAGGGCTTGGCCGATTTCCCATTCTCCCTAAAGATGTGAAAAACCTGGATACAATCATTCAGGAGGCTCTGTAGGGGCAGTTCTTACTTCCCTATTCCATCTAATATCAAGCCCCCTTTCTTGGTACATTTTATATCGTTCATTAGTTGGAATACCGTCTCTTCTTCCAAACTCTACCCCTGCTCTCAATAGAGCAGTAACAATTCTTTCCTTGTCAATCTATTCTGACTTTTAATTCACTGGCTATTTGCTCTTCTCTCTTGAGGAAATTGATCTTTTCTCTATCTCCCCAAGTCAGTTAACTGTGAAATCTTATCGAGTACCTCCAAAAGAGGGTGACTTATCTCCCCAATTATTAGGTGCTTATAAACAGGAAGAGACATCTTCGATATGATATGTCTATTGGAAACTGCTAAGGGAATAATATGATAAGCATTGGCATCTCCGACTATGACAGTGCTTTTCATTACCTTTTCCTTTAACTTTCTCTTATAACCTCTAAGTGATAACCAGGGTCTGTCTCCACTAGGCCACATAGTGTCAGCAGCATATTATCTATTGCATTTGTCTGCTGCTAAAACTAACAGATTGGTCATATTATTACCTCTTACCATATGACGATCCTTAAAAATTGCATGTTTATTGATCTTAATAAAGTATCACATTCTGCAAAAAGCCTTTTCAGGTTCCCCCTTAATGTAGCGCCTTCCTTCTATAATCTTGCTTTCCATAATTGGCAGATAATGACTGGTGGAAGGGGCATTGTAGACCAAGAAGTATTCCAACTCCCCCACCTTGACCAGTCAGTCATAGTGAATGAATGAAAAGTGCAGCTAGTCCGGGTCTCAGCGAGAGCCAGAGAGAAAGAATGGGGAAAGAAAGGATTTAAGAGGAGAACAACTTTTTTGCCTAAAAAGCGTGCATCCAGATACCGCCGCAGAGGGAGGTGTAGTTTTAGAGTTGGGGGTGGGGTGGGGGTGGGGTGTAATGCCAAGCAGAGGCAGCTTCCAAGGTCCAGAACACCAGCACAGTAACTCTATTTTATTCAGTGACAAATTAAGGCAAAACATTCACAGAACAGAGAAAATCAGAGTGCAGCATTCACCAAGTGTGATTCACTAATTTCCCAGTACTGCTCCACTCCTGGACAGTGCATTCATTTAGCCAATCCCAAAGTCTCTCTTCTCAAACGGAGACGAGTTTCCAATCATAAACAAAGTACATTCATTGAGTCAGTCACAGAGCACAAAAAAAAGTCAGAAATTTCCCGCCCCTGGATCACAACTGAATTACAATTATCATCAGTTAATGCCAAGCACCTTCTCAAAAGGGGCAGTGGAGAGCACAAAGGCCATCTACCCCTGAGCTACAGCAAGGTTAAGATAGCATCACAGCATCTAATACCCAAAGACAGGTCTTTTCTTCATCTCGATGTGAGACAAGTTCTCAGCAATCTCTGTTCCTGGGGAGACAAAGCTTAACAAAACTACAAGATATATTGCCAGTGTACTCATCAATTCACTCTCTGTCTGCAAAACAGCCTCAGGACCCCTGAAAATATCAACAAGACCCTCTTCCAGGGTTTCTGTAAACATACAACAAGAAAATCCTTCTTCAGGACTTCTGAACCAATAGCAAGGTTCCAGGACCTCTGCAATAACAGCACTGTTACCAGCAGATGATTCTGGCAAAATAATATCAAAAGAGACAGACAAAATACCAGCATCACAGCCATGTCTCCTCAGCCCTTGGCAGCTCCAAGTGACAGCTTTCAAAAGTTCTGGGAAGCTCCAACTGGCCCTCAGCAATTCTCTCTCTTTCTGCCTCCATGATGCTCTTTCCAAAAGTTCTTTTGCTTCTCTCTGCTCAGGCCCTCTCTCTGCTTGAGCCTCTCCAGCTCCTCCCAGTTCAGCCCTCTCTTCTCACATCAACAAGTCCATCCCACAAGTGGGATTCACAAGCTCTGTGTTTCAACACTCAACCAGAAAACCAAGCCAATACAGGGGGACCTTTAAATTTCATTACCCCATTATTGGGGGTAGGGGAGTAGAACTTGAAGGAAATGAAAATAAGGGATTGGGCAGTGGGGAAGAATAAGATTTGAAAGATGTCTACTAGTGGTTCAGAATTATTGGAATGGGGAGGATTTGCTAAACATTGAGGAATGAGTTCAGATAATTTTTCATTATCCTAGGCAGCTCAGATGAGGGGACAAGTGCTGGGATCTGAAGGAATGGTGTTACTCCCTTTCCCCAAGGTGGAATACCATGCTGGAAACATGAGGGAATAGACTTGCTCCTGTTTCAAGGAAAGAAAGAGTCTGGTGATTAATAGAATAGTGCATTTCGTCTTCCCAAGGGAAGAAGGAGACCAGGCAGGAAACCTAGTACAAGGGAATGGTATTTCTCAGAGAGAAATCATAGCATTGTAGATTTAAAGCTGAGAGGCACATTAACTTGTTTGTTTGTTTTTATAACACATTACAGTTTTTGCATTTTCTAAATTTATTTTTTCATTTAACAATATCTCCCTCCCTCATCCCACCTCCCATTGAAAAAAAGAAAGATAAACAAAATCTATGTAACAACTATACATAACAAACAAGCAAAGTAAATTTTAACATTGGCCACGTCCAAAAAATGTTTCATTGTGTACCATGGAAGGTGATAGACCTTTCTGTCAAGAGGTGAAGCTCCTTCATTTTACAGATGAACAAATTGAGGTAAAAAATGGCTAATAATTTGCTTAGTGTCACAATCTAGTATCTGAGGCAGAATTTAAACCCACATCTTCCTGACTCCAAAAATCCATTTTTTTTTTTATCCAGCACACAATGATCCCAGAAGAGAACACCTAGAAGGAAAGAATGGTCAACAGTATCATATGCTAAAAAGAAAAATGAGGAAGAGGGAGGAGGGGGCAGTACAGGGGAAGGAGCCATCAGATGTTTTTGTTGTAGTTATTGGTGACCTTTGAAAGAAGATCTTAGAAAGAGTGATGGGGAAGAAAGTCTGGGGGATAATAAAATGGAGGCATGATTTTTCAAATATACAAGTATCAATCTAATATACAAGTTTTTCAAGAATTTCAATCTTTTGAATTTGAGTTAAACTTTCCCTTTCTTTCACTTACTTCGACTGTGGGCAAATAATTTTGTACCTATTTCCTCTTCTATCTTGTCTACATCACTTAGCTGTTAGGAGGACCAAATGAAGTCAAGTACATAAAAGTGCTTTGTAGTTGTAAAGTCATTATACAAACATAAGGTCGGTCAAATATGTGTGTATGTATATATGTATGTACATGTAGATAGAGATAGAAATATGTATATATATATGTATATACAGATATAGATATTTTGTAAATAATTTTTTAAAACATCTTTAAGACCCAAGTTTGCTAGAAACATTCTTAATAATAATTTACCATTCATCTAATACCCAAACATTTCTAGCTTAGGAAAAAAAAAAACATCCAAACTGACACATTCTCCCTATTCAATTCACTTCACCCTTGGTCTCTCTAACCCAAGATGATTTCAAGATTAGGAATCTTGAATCTGGAAAAGATCATAATGTGTTAAAATATATTTCAGGGTTAATTCTCCATAACAATAATCACTACTCAGTTCCTTGATTGACCCTGCCCATTTTTTTTTTAAGAACAGAGTCTCCTCTCAAGCATCTCTGAATAGAGAAGAATGGACTAGACAAGATATAAACAAGGCAAGAGATAAGTTTGGCTATTACATTTAATCCATTTTTTTAAGAAAGGACCTTTTGTCCTCAACTTATTACCCACTTTTCTAAGAGGGAGAAAGGTAAAAAGTTTTTTTCCTTGTTATTGTTCAGTCATGTCTGACCTTTAGTGACCCTATTAAGGGTTTTCTCAGCATAGATACTGGAGTAGTTTTCCATTTCCTTCTCCATCTCATTTTGTAAATGAGGAAACTGAGGTAAACAGGGCTAAGTTATTGTGCAGTTATACAACTAGTAAGTTTCTAAGGCCAGATTTGAACTTCCTGACTCCAGGCCTGGTGCTCTATCCACTGTACCACCTGGCTGCCCAAAAAGTTTTTAGATTAGAGAAATATTTATTTATTGATATTTCTAGTTGAGCTAGAAACTAGAAAGGACATTTTTAGTATGAGTTCAGAGACCTAATTAAAAAATACCATTTTAAAGTTCTAAGAGAGGGACCTCAACTATGAGCTCTAATTCAGTTCCAAGATCATTTGTTAAACACCTACTGTAAGCAAAATACTATACACTAGGCACTATATTAGGTGCTCAATTAATAGTAATCTTTTTTGGTTTTTGCTTTTTGGAGGGCAATTGGGGTTAAGTGACTTGCCCAAGGTCACACAGCTAGTTTTCCTATTAAGTGTCTGAGGTCGGATTTGAACTCAGGTCCTCCTGACTCCAGGGCCAGTGCTCTATTCACTGTGAGCCACCTAGCTGTCCCAATACTTAACATCTTAAGCAGGAATAGCTACCAGCAGGCTAAGAGCTGTTGTATGGCACAGTATAAATCCTTGGAGGAAAGGATAGAGAGTAGCACTGCTAAAAATGGAAAGGAATGAGCAGGCACCAGAAATAAACGTCCTTTCCTTCACACACTCATCTCAGGGCTGCTCTTCTCCCAGTGGCTTTGTCAGGATCACCTCCACTGTGCTGGCTGCCACCCCCACTGAAGACTGAGAGCTCTCCTACTGAACTCCAATTCAAAACAAACACATCAGGTTCTTTGTAAAGCACTTCCCCCTTCCTTTTCCTGATCACTTTTACTTTTTCACTCAGGGACCACAGCTAACTTTTTCATTTGGGACTCCAGTCAGGAGGCTCCTCAAAAATTTCCTCCATGATCAACCAGGTCAGTATCTATGTTTCTTCCATGCCCCTCAAATACTGAAAAAAAAAAAAAAAAACAAATGCCATTCCTTTGTCTCCTTCCAAGGAGACTCCCCTTCTGGGAAGAATCCTCCTTCCTTTTGACCATTATTCTTTCCCTTTCTCTTTCCCTTTCTCCCCTAAGCCTGTCTCTTTTGTTCTTTTATCAAGTACTTGGTTCTTTTATTCAAGTGTGTCTTCAGGACCACCTTTGGTGTGCTCACCTTGCTTCTCTCATTTTCTCCTCCAGATTTTCCTCCTATATCATCACCCTCTTCACCACTAGTGACATTTGATTGTCATCCATTTTCACAGTGATTTTTTTTTTCAAATATTTTCATTTTATAAAACCCCTCTGGAGGAATTCACCCTTTCTTCCCCAAAAACTTCTGCAAATTTACTGGGGTTTTGTTTGGGTTTAAGATGGTTTGACATGTGTGAAACTTGACAATGAGAGAACTGATGAGACTGTGAACTAAGAAAGCCTATTGCAAGAAGGGTATAAGTGTGTGGAATGGAGTCTTCAGGTACAAATTGTGGAGCAATTGTAAGTAAAGAGGGAAAAGAGCTATTTGGAACACTTATCCTAACAACAACAAAAATATTTGCTCTAAATGTTTTGCTGCCTCCTGTCCTGGGCTCTCTATAGAGACTTCTTAAATGCCTCTTCTAGGTTTCAGTTCCTGACTCATCACCAGTACCTCTCTACTGTCAGCAATGATGGCAGCTTTCCCAGTCTCCTCACAGCCCAGCTTTCTGATTTTCTTCTTCTTTCAGTTGCCCATGCTGAACTCAGGTAAGATTTGCTTTTCTCTCTTGCTCTGTGGAGATTTCTCAAAAGAAGGAGACAATTCCATTTTGGTTTCCAGTTTACATATATCTCTCCAAAGAGGAAAGCTAAAGAGTCCAAAATGCCCCCAGGGACTTCCAGAGAATAATATGTAGTGATTTATCAATGCATTATGTATTTCATACCTCATTCTTCCATTCTGAGTTCTACAATCTCTCTTTGTTGAACAGCTCGTTTCGATGTGATTGGGCCTGTTAAACCCATCCTCGTCATGGTTGGGGAAGATGTTAACTTACCCTGTCACCTCTCACCCAATATAAGTGCTGAGAATATGGAGCTGAGGTGGTATAGAGATAAGATCTCTCCAGCTGTGTACATGTATCAGAAAGAAAAGGATCGAGAAGGAGAGCAAATTAAGGAGTATCAAGGGAGAACAACGTTTGTTCGAGACAACATCACTGAGGGGAGTGTGGCTGTGACCATCCACAACGTAAGAGCTTCTGATGATGGACAATATCGCTGCTTCTTCAAAGACGACCAAATGTATGAAGAAGCTATCATAGAGCTGAAGGTGGCAAGTGAGTCATTTCATTTTGTTCAATGACCTTTCCCCAGAGGAACCTAAAGGGATCCTTTTTGTTTCTAAGGCTTAATCTAACTGTAAATTCTCAAATTTATGTCCAGAATTACCTTTTAGTTCCAGTAAATGTCACAATATTTCCTGCTCAAAGGTTAACCTGGATATTGAGCAGAGAGAATCTGAGAAAGAGGAAGAGAGTCCAATGGAATGGGAAGGTCTAGAAGGTCTGTAATCTCTCCCCATTACTTCTCAGGGAGAGAAAATTGCTCTGAAGATATAGTTCAAATAAGGCTCCATGTTTGTTTCATTAGTTTGTGTTTTCTGGCTCTAATAAAACATGTGTCCAGGAACATGCATGTGGCAAGTGAATCATGAAATGATGTGACTAATGTCAGGACTGAAATAGTGGGATGGTGATATAATGAGGATAAAATAAGGATTAGGGAGAAATGAGAAAAGGGAACCATTCCCTAGACCACAACTCAAAATTCAGAATGGAGGGAGAAAACAGGAAGCCAGTTTAAAACTCTGTTGTTGTTGTTTTCAAAATGCTCTGTGTAAGTACCTTTTTATAAAATTTGCAAGTTATAAAACAACAACAACAACAACAACAACAAAAATACAAATTTTTAAATCTCTATTATCTCTATTGCTAGGTAATGTGGTAAATGGAAGACCAGGCCTAGGATCAGGAAGACCTAAGTTCAAATCTGGCCTCAGACACTTGCTAGCTGTATTACTCTGGACTTTATTATTCTGTATTACCTCTTCTATATCAGTTTTCTCAACTGCAAAATGGGGATAATAATAGCATTTACATCTTAGAGCTGCTGTAAGAATAATATGAAATAATATTTATAAAGCACTTCTCATAGTGCCTGGCATATAGTAGGCCTTTAATAATTTTTATTCCTCCCCATTTTACTCTTCAAAAATAAATTATTATTGTCTTATCAATGAGCATAGAGAAGGATTAATTTTTTTAACCATAAAAATACTTTAAGTAACTTTTTACTCTCTATTCTCTTGGATCATGTGGGAAAAAATATATAAGTCCAGGATCTAGTCTGGACTTTTCTAGCTAATCTTGAGTATCTTAAGATCAAATTAAAGGTCTCCTTTTGATTAGCTTGGGGAAAAAAGAAGAAAAATTTTATTCGGTTGGTTAATGCATCAAGGCTGAAAGAAATAATAAGTCCATAGATTTTTCTGATGCTGAACTAAATCTAGGAGGACAAAGTACTGGGGATACCAAAAGAGGTGAGATAGTTCCTTCCCTCAAGAAGTTTACAGTCTAGTCAGGGAGACAACACGTGGACAAATATATACAAACATATCCTATTTTTCCTGTATATATTATATACAGGATAAATAGGAAGTAATTAACAGAGGGAAGGTACTAGAATTATGAAGGGTTGGGAAAGACTTCCTGTAAAAGATGGGATTTTAGTTGGGACCTAAAGAATGGTAATCAAGAAAGGCGTGTTCTTAGAACAGCCAGGACACCAGTGTTGATGATTTGAAGAGTATAAAGTAGGGAGTATGGTATTAAAAGACTGGACACACAACAGGGCTAGGTTTTGAAAGACTTTGAATGCCAGGCAGAGCATTTGCATTTATTCCTGGAGGTGATAGGGAACCACTGGAGCTTATTGTGTAGGGGAGTGAAGTGATCATACCTATACTTCAGGAAAATCATTTTGGTGAATGAATAGAGGATGGATAAGAAGTAAAGAGAGACTTAAAGCAGGCGAATCCACCAGCAGGCTCTTGAAGTAGTCAAGTTATGAGGTAATGAAAACCTACACTAGGGTGGTGTCAGTGTTAGAGGGGAGATGATGCTGAGGTGAAGTAGACACACCTTGGCAACAGATTGCATAAGGGTGGGGGTCGGGAGGGGGAGCACAGGATGAGAGATAGTAAAGGATCTAGGATGACTCCTAGGCTGTAAACCTGAGGGCTAAGAGAATGGTATAATAGGGAAGATCAAAGTTGGCTGACGTGGGAAGTGAGTAGATTGAAGAAATCAATGGTAAGGGAGTTTAAAGGAGAGTCAATATGCATGTTGAAGTCTCCTAGTATGAGATCATCTCAGGGGTATGGCACTAGCATTAAGGGGAATTGGAAAAAAGCTTCTTCTTACAGAAAACAGACTTTCAGCTAAGACTAGGAAGCTAGAAGGTATAGATGAAGAAGGAGAGAATTCTGTGGATGGAGGCTAGCCATTGAAAAGACTGGTGAGAAAAGTACTAAATTGTACCTTGGGCATTATTTCTTTTTTAATTACTTTGAAATTCCACTTTAAAATGTAGTATGAATTTAATTTTCCACAAAAGGCCTATTTTGATACTTCATCACGGCAGAAAACTGATTCTGGATTCTTAAAGGCTTTGTCAAAGGAGGATGTGCTCTGCAAGTTCTACCATGTTTATAAAGGGTTCAAGTATAGCCCTGAGAATAAATTAAATCTGTTTCCAAGTACCAGCCCAGCTAATCATAGAATCACACATCACAAGTAGTTTGGCCACATAGCAATGAAGTCATTTGGTTATAGCAATCCATGAAACAGAAAAAATAAAAAATGGCCCTAAGTCCTTCATATTTCCCTCCATTTCTGCAGGAACAGTGGCAAGGTAGTGGGAAAGGGGACAGAGTGTCTGTTTAAGACTGTAAAAATCACAATTTTTAAATTATAAAGAAACGTTAACATGATCATTGGTACTGAATGTGAGGTTCTAAGATGGTGGTAGAGTTGCTGGGTCAGAACAATCTCAATAATCTTGCTATAAACAAAACCAGAAGAAAGAAGGGACTTACAACTAAATAGAAAGAAGTCTTACAAGTACTCCTAGGGAAATTAAAGTCAGGTATTGGCAGAGTGAGTTTTATCATCCTAAAGCAACAAGATATATTGTTTCATGGGGCATTTTGCAGCTTATACACCAACATCAGCTGCTAAGCACAAAATGGTAGCTAATTTCTACGTGAAATTTAATTAGACTGGGGAGACAATTTTTATAATTTCTCAGATAAAAGTTTCATATCTCAAATATATAAAGCACTTGGTCAAATTTATCAGAATGAGTTATTTCCCAATTGGTAAATGGTCAAAGCATATGAACAGGAAGGCTTTCAATGAAGAAAACAAAATTATGTCATATAAAAAAATGTTCTAAATCACTATTGATTAGAGAAATGCAAATTAAAACAACTTTGAGATATCTTCTTACACCTATCATATTGGCTAAAATGTAGAAGGGAAAAGTGACAAATGTTGGAGGGGATGTAGAAAAATTAGAACCCTAATTCACTGTTAGTGGAACTGTGAACTTATCCAATCATTTCAGAGAACAATATGGAATTGTACCCAAAGAGTTATAAAACTGTGTATACCCTTTTACCCAGTAATACTGCTATTAGTCTGTTTCCCGAGGGGATTAGGGAAAAAGGAAAAGAACCTATAGGCTCTAAAATATGTAAAATATGGCAACTCTGTTTGTGGAAGCAAAAAACTGGGAACTATGGGGACACCCATCAGTTAGGGAATTGCTAAACAGATTGTGGTATATGACTGTGATGGAATACTGTTGTGCTAAAAGAAATGATGAGCAGGCTGATTTGAGATTAACAAAAGCATAGGAAGGCATGAAATAACAAGAGTGAAATGAGTAGAACCAAGAGAGCATTGTACGTAGTAACAGCAATATTGTTCTAAGAACAACTTTAAACAACTAAGTCATTTTGATTTAAGTCAAATCAACTACAAAGGACCTATGAAGAAAGATGATATCCAAATGCAGAGAAAGAACTGACAAATGGAAATATGTATAGTATGGTTTCACATACATACATACATACATACATACATACACATATACTTAAATATATATTTTATATATATATATATATATGTATATACACATTTGTGTTTAATTTCTTCAAAGTAAGATGAAGAGGGAGGGAGAAAAAAGTGCACAGCAAAAAAAAAAAGAAAACTTAGGAAACACAAAAAGCAGTGTAGCTTTGAAAACAATGTCTAGTATTAATTACATAGTTGGGTTTTTTTTAAGTAAATAGTGTAAAATGGTGGGAAAATAAATTTAATAACATCTTCCAAATAAAATCAATATATATCTGATATGTCCAAAGCAAAAGTGGAAACAGTGATAGGGAGAAATATATATATGGAAATACAGTTCATCCTCATCTTCAATGAGGAAAGAAATTATAGGATAAAAACTTGTGTATTATATAGATTATTATAATATATATTATATATACATATTATTATATATAATATATATTATTATATATATGCCTCTTTATCATGCACACTACCTTCAAAAAAAGTAGCAATTGTTAGGTATAGTTAACATCAAACAATATCACAAGGAACATGTTTTAATAGACAGGAAAAGATTTATTATGGACATGAGAATAATCACTGCTTGTGCATAGGCCATCAGTCTTTGAATTATCAGGCAGATGAGAATTTACAATAAACAAGAAGCAAGAAGAGTAATGAGAAAAAGAAATAATATTGAATTAATATATTTAACCTTAAATTATTTAAACAATCTATAGAAAATCAAAATTGAGAAATGGACAACAAAATTTACACCAATGCCAACTATAATAATTTTATTCTAAAGTTACCAACCAAAATTAATTGCTACAACTAGAAGACCAAAAGAGGACAGAAAGCCCCTTAGTTGGGAAATATTTTACCTCTTGCCAAATGGAGAGAGGATTGACAAAGGCAACACCAGGTTAGAATATACATTTGTCTATTAAATCTTACAAAGAAGACTAATAGATAGTTTATGAGCAGTATTTTCTCAAAAAACTGAGAAAAGCAGTGGAAGATTGGAGTGGGAGGGCGGCAAACCAATCTAAAGAAAACTTAGCAAGATATCTAATCAAGTAAAGTCAACCCAAGCACGTTCAAGAATGAAAACCTAGAGAGGAAGACAAACTGTCTTCTCCATCAAGTGTAGCAGGACCACCACACTGCTATTCTAACACCCTAGACCCTGAGGGGTTTACAGAAGAAATAAAAATAACATTAAAGAGAAGAAAGATGGGACAAGCACCCAGACTGGATTAAGTACATAGAGAGGGTCTCTCTATTGAAAGCAATACAACTGTGGAGGACTTATTTAAAGGAGGAAAAGATACCAAAAGTGTGAAAACAATTTCAGAATGTGATAGATACATACACACATATCTATGCATATCTACATATATCTGTAGCTATAGCTATACATATATATATATATATTTGAGAAAACATCAACTACCAACCTGTATGCCTACTCTCCCAGCTAAACAAAGTCTTTATGAGGGTCATCTATACACAAACTGAGTACATCTTCAATGAAGGACAGAACAATCAGAGTTTTACAAATGATATTTAGCAATAGACCACATCTTTATCATCTAAAATTGATTTAAAAATGCATAAAATATAAGATTCCATTGTGCTTATTATTTATTGATTACAAAAAAAACATTCAGCCTAGTAGAAAAAAGTGTTCCCTCTATAGGTTCTTTTACAACAAGGGATGTCCCATCCATATATCTGCAACAACAGATAACCTTGCTCAATGACCTTCATACAATAAACATAAGCTGAGGAATAAAACAGGGAAATGTTCACTCACCAAAAGTGCTCGTCGCTGGAATAGAGGAGATATAGAATAGAGTCTAGGTTAAGGAGGGATTCCCTATGGATGGAAAGTTCTCCACATGCTCCAGTTTTTAGATGACATTGCATCAACTGCATAAAGCCCCAAGACACTGCAAAGCCTTCTGGTAGAGATCTGTTATCATTCAAAGGAGTTTAGACAATTTATTCACAAAGAAAAACCAAATACATGATGAATTTCTAGTGCCCAGATTTCAAAATACACCTGAATGAATATCTACTAGTATCTGAGATAAACACTGAGTTGGGTCCAAAGTTTAAAAAGAAAGACGACCTGGATTGTTGGGGGGAAAATGTAAAGCACTTACTTGCCCCAAGCTTCACATAACTGAAAAGGCACATCTTTTCAATGTAAAGATTACTTCAGTAATCTGGAACACAACAACCTTTAAGGAACAGGATCTCACAGAGAGAAATGGGAAGACACATGGTAGGTGTAAGCAATCTGTGACATATGAAGGACTCTGAAGAACAGAAGCAAGTAATGTCAACAAAAGATTCTATCACAGAAAGAGAAGATGGACTGCTCACAGAGCAAGGGCAAGGGATTACAGATGGATGACCAGAGGGATTGTCACAGGATTGTCAAGTATGGATGAGTCTAGATCTGCATCATTGGAGAGAATATTTTACTATTAAGGAGTCTGGATATTACATTATTTCTATTATAGAAAGGAAGATTATTTCTATTTCCCAGAATGCCCTAGGAGGGGAGTAGATGTCACTTCTGTCACTTCTTGAGACCTATGGTGGACAAATGACAAGAACCATTTGCTTGTGACTCAGTCAATAAATATTTGTTAAGCACCTATTGTATGCCAGCACTGTGTTAAGCACAGAGGTAAAAGATTGTCCCTGCTCTTGAGGAGCTCACAATCTAATGGGGGAGAAAACATGCAATTATCTGTGTACAAACAAGCCATGAACAGGAAAAATTAGAAATAGTCAACTGAAAGAAGATACTAGAATCAAGAGAGATTGGGAAAGGCTTTCTATGAATGGTGCAATTTTAGCTAAGACCTGAAGGAAGCTAAGGAAGTCAAAAGGCAGAGATGAGGAGAGAAGGCATCCCATACACAGGGGACAGCCAATAAAAATTTTCAAAATCAGGAGATGGAGTTTCTTGTTCAAAGAACAGCAATGAAGCCAGTGTCACAGTATTGAAGGAATATAAAGGATGGAAGGAGGTGTAAGGTACAAGAAGACTGGAAAGGTTGGGGAGGGGCAGATTATGAAGAGCTTTGAACTCTAAATAAAAGGTTTTGTATTTGAACCTAGAGGTGATAGGGAGCCATAGGAGTTTATTGCATTGGGATGAGGGGTGACCTGTGTAACCATGTCAGACCTGTGCTTTAGGAAAATCACTTTGACAGTTGGGTAGACTGACTTGAGTTGGAAGTGACTTGTGGCAGATAGACCAAAGAGCCCCTAATTGCATCAGTCTAGGTATGACTTGTAGGTGGTACCATGGTGGTAGCAGTGCCAGAGGAGAGAAGAAAGTATATATGAAAGACATTACAAAGCTAAAATTGACAGGACTTGGCACAGTCAAGGATGACACCTAGCTTTCAAGGGAGAATAGTAGTATACTTGATAATAATAAGAAAGTTGGGGGGGGGGAGATTAGGGATGAATAATAATTAGTTTCAGATATGCTGAGTTTAAGATATCTATGTGATATTTAGTTTAAGAAGGCATTTGGAGATCTGGGTCTGGGGATTAGGAGAGAGATTAAAGCTGAATATGTAGATTTGAGAATTTTCAGAATAGAGATAATAATGGGAGCTAATGAGATCGCCAGGTGAAATACTATAGAGAAAGAATACTATATAGAAAGAAGAACCTTGCCCCAGGACAAGGTTTCATGGGACATTTTGTTTCCAGATTTTTCCTTTCTAGGTTTCTACCTTTCTATTCTATTTCAACGATTTCTTCTTTTATCTTCTACTTGGTTGTTTTCAGTTCTCCCCTGTGGAGAAGAAGAGAGAGAAGAACCTCTGTGACATTATAATTTTAGGTTTGCACATTTAATCTTTGAGAGGTTTAGCCAACTTAAAATGTAATTCTACAATTGAAGTATGCCACCAAGACTTAATGGTCCCTCAGCTGTATGATCAAAACCAGAAGGAGAAATAAATAATACTTCTTTCTAAAATCCTTTCTAAAATCCCTATCCATCCTTCTAAGACCAGATCAAATCCTGTTGCCACCATGAACCTGACTGTTCCTACCTATGTTAATTTCTGTCTCTGACCTCAAATGCATTTATAGTCAGCATCAACTTAGTTTAGCATTTAGTTATTCTCTAATTATTTTATGTGTATTATACTTATTTCCCCCAACTCATCTCTAAGTTACCTAAGTGCAGAGACTTTGCCTTAAATGTTTCTTATATCTTACATATCAGTGGACTGTAGGTATTTAATTGATTGATTCTCCACTGTAACCCCAATATCAGACCAGTGGAAATAAGGAGTGAATAGTCAATGGAAGAGGGAGCACTTTCCAGCCCTTGAGGTACTAACACTGAGGTAGACTGAAGTGATAAGGGGTAGGAGTAATCAGGGGGTTAGAATATTAAGAGTTGACCAAGCAGCCATAGTAACTGGTATACTAGAACAGAAGTCCCCTGAGGAAAGGAAGTCTACTCAGTTCCCTAGAACAGTATCATATTATATGCATGTGCATATGCATATGTAGGTATATGTATATTAATGTGTATATCTGTGGGTATACTATATATGTATACACATACCTGTGTATTTGCACATATATGTATTTCTGGCTAACATATGTCACTAGACTTGCCACTCTAAGGGATCATTCCTCCCTTCCATCCCTCACCCTCAGTGGATCTACTAAAGGATTCAGATGAATTTTTCTCTCTCCAGGTCTGGGATCTGATCCTCATATTCATATGGAAGCTTATGGAGATGAAGGCATCCTCCTAGAATGCACATCAGTTGGATGGTACCCAGTGCCCCAGGTGCAATGGAAAGATCTAAGGGGAGAGATATTACCGCTTTTGTCAGTGTCCCAGAAATCTAATGGAGATGGCCTTATTACTGTAAAAACCTCTGTGGTTATCAGAGACCATTCTGTGGGGAGTGCATCCTGTTCCATTCAAAACTCCCTCCTCAATCTGGAGAAGGTGGTAAGGATTTCTATACCAGGTTAGTTCCTACCTAAGTTCTATTTATGTTGAGTTGCTAAAACAAAATTCTTTAACCAGCAACCACCTGAATGTTTGTGAGGCCTCCTGACTAAAGCAATGGAAACTTAGCTTTCACTTTACCCCACTGCAGAGTCAGTGGTCTTGAATGTGTCACAACTATTTTACTACAGCTGTGAAGATTTCTAAGAGCACAAAATTATTCATCAAGTAGATAAAGAATCCAATTATGTTCAGATTAGGAAATCATTTTAAAATGGAGATCTTTTGGTATTGGACACCTCTTTTCAGAGAAAAGCCTCTTTCTAGTGAGATCCTTCTTGACATAGGCATCGTTCACCCTGGCCACCTAGGCCTTGCTACTTTGCTTTGATCTTTGATTCAAGTGAGAGGTATCCCTAAGTTCTGTGCAACCGATCTGTGGTTCATGCAAAAGAGAACTTCAAGCCATCCATCTTAGAATTTTACAGCTCTTCTACTCAGCCAACTCCCATAAAACATCCATACTTCTATTCTTTTCACGTTCCAACTCCTGTGACTTCTGTGCCCTAATTTCATAAAACTACAGAATCTCAGAGTTGTAAGGGGCTTCAGAGGCCACCTGGTTTAACCTATACCTGAAGACAGAAACTCTCCACAACGTATCTCATAAATGGTTAGATAACTTTTGCATGGAGAAGCCTAATGAGGAAGAATCCACTATTTCCCAAGGTAATCTATTCCACTTTTGAATTGCTTGAATTATTAGGAAATGTCTTATGTCTAAATTTGCCTTTTTGTAACTACTAGACTTTGACTCTAGTTCTCTCCTCTAGTGCCAAGCAAAACCAAGTCTATCCTCTATCTACTTAATATTCCTTTAAATATTTGAAGACAGCTACTTTTTTCCCCAAAAACTTTCTCTTCCTTAGAAATTGAGCATCCTAAGTTCTTCCACTCTATCTTCCTATGACATGATTTCAAAACCATCAAGATCATCCTTATTACCCTCTTCTGGAAACCATCCAGATTATACAAAATGCCATTCCTCAAATGTAGCATCCCAAAATAAGCACAAACTTGAGATGTAATATGACTGGGATAAAGAAAGGAGTTATTATCATCACCTTATTCTTTGTCACTAGGACTTTTATTTTAAGACAAAATTAGCTTGTAAAAAAATATTGTTCCCTTGGTCCCCTCCCCACTTCAGGCAACCTTCAGTACCAAAAAAGGACTTTAGGGAATTGAAGGTATTGTCCCCTGTGTGATTGCCTATCTGGAGTTTTGTTTTAGTTTTGTTGGTTGTTTCCCTTTTTTTTTTCCTCAGTCAGAGAAAACCTCAGTAGACTAATTAAAACTTTGGAGTAGGGCACTTTATTGTCCTGCTTTCTCTGATGGATTTGAGTAAGAACATTAATATGAAAATGAACGCAGAAAAATGTGCATGTAAAACTCAGTGTTTGGCTTCTGAAACCAAAAGAACTTTTTCAAAATAAGGTCAGTTACTACCATCTGGCACTATCGTGAGTTTGCCAAAAATAGGTAGAGATCCACTTTTACAGTTCTTCAGAGGTTCTATGTCACTTCCTATACAGATGGCCTGAAAAGACAGTAAATAAGTCTTACTGTTATTGGGTCAAGAAATATCTACGATCACTACTCATCCTCTTACTCTTGACCTTTTCTTAATGAAAATGCTCTGACAGCACCTGTGAAGTGACATCATCATTTCTTGGAGTTGCTGCTTGCTCAGAAAAACTCTTCAGAAAGAGCTTCAGATATATTATTTAGCCCCAAGTGATTGATCTACCTGTCTCCCGTTCTATTCAGTATCACATTTTTCTACTCTCCAACACGATCAGTCAGAATTTCTGCCTTTTTTCTTCTTTCTTGTTCATGTTATAGATCTTCCATTTTAAAGGAAAATTTCATTTTTCCTGATAAATTGGAAAGTGAAGTATCATTCTTCATGTCCTTTAACCTTCTCTTTTACAAGGGAGACCAGCTCCCATTAAAGTATAAATAAAAGTCACCTGTCAATGGAAGAAACAGAAACATCACATTATCTATTCAGTTCTCTACAAAATTCTTCCTATAGTCTATGTACTCTATATTTGCTAGAAGTAAGCTTTTCAGTTTATTATGTGGACTTGATAGTAGCTTTCTCTAGGTCTCCTCTAGAGACCTAGTATTGTGAACTGCTTCTGGGTGTTTTCAGCCTGATGGGTAATCCACCCTCCCCACTATAGCCCCTACCTGACAACCATACCTCTTTCCACTTGTCTTGTGAATTTCTTACTTTGTCTTACCCATTACTTCCTTTCTCTTATTAACTTCCTTTTCTTTCTGCTTGAGTCTTCTTCATCCTCCTTCAATTTCCTGAGTCTTCTCAAATTTCTCCTCCCTAATTCAATCTTTGGCCTTCTTCATAATTCTGTAACTCTCCCAATTTTCTTCACAATCCCTGCTCATCCAGCTCAAACCCTTCTTTGGGTTTTTTCCCACTGAAGTCAGAAGTAGATTGATCTCTTTTTTAGATGCAGAGATTACAAGTAGCTCTTTAAATTTGCATTAACACATAGTTAGACATATAGAATACAAATAAGATGATATTTTGTTCACAAGAGTACCCAAGAAGCTATATAGCATGAGGGAAAAGTTGATTTTTCCTTGTTCTTAACTCACTTCCCAAACACCATATCTAATCACATGTCCCCTCAGGCAACTAAGATTCTCTTGGATTTGATAATGTACCCAATTTGATAATGAAGAGTTTCTTCAACTCTCAGACTCTAGCAAGGAAAGTTGAATCTCAAAAGTGTCTTCCTTCTAACTCCTAATTGTCACATTTCCAGTTTATATTGCATTCAATAATTCTTGTCTTTGAAGAATTCTCTCCCAGAGAGCTACCAGGTAAATTAATGTTTATTCTTCAGTCCATGTTGGTTAGTTCACTTGTTTAGAATATGACCCAGGAAACAACCTAGGTTATCCACATATCATTCAAATAATTTCACACAATGAAAAACCATGATATGGATACATACTGCATACATTTTCCTTAATAATTATTTCAGATACATCCCCTACCTCACAGGGGAAGATGGAGTAATTGGTAGGAGGAATATTTGAGAGTACGAATAGTTCAATACAACCTATCCCCATTATTGGAATAAAATAACCTAAATAATATATCCTGAATCATACTTGAACATGAACATAAGGACCTATTGTTTTAGCATTTTATTCAAAAAGTCAGATGGGTATAGGAGATCGGGAAGACAGGTGTCAGAAGATGTGAGCTCAAGAAAGACTATAAGTAAGTCACTTAACTTTTTGAACCTCTCTAGTTTGTTCATCTATAATATGGAGATAATAATTATTGACCATACACCATGGCAGAGGTCAGCAAACTATAGGTATCATTTTGAAATATATAAATCATTCTTAGCTCACAGGCTGTACAAAAACAGGCTGTGAAGTTTGCAGACCTCTGATCAAGAAGGGGAGAGGTAAATTCTGGTGGTTGAGAAACCTCTTGCTTAATGTCACTCTCACTGGGCTGCAAGGAAAGTAATTTTAAGCCTTCAAATGGAATACATTTGTGAATTATTAATACCTATAATATCCTAATGCTTTCTTTTGATTTTATCTTTCCCTAAGTGCAGTAATCTCATGATCTTAAAGAGATACTTCCTAATCCAGTATTAAAGTTTCCTTAGCTAGAGTTTTCTCCATAATTCTTCTAATTATGTTCCAAGGAAGCTCTGGCAATGAATTGGTTGATTTTTAAGGTCCTTTCCAGATCCATATCCTGTGGTGTTGTGATCCTATATTCTAAACATCCTGTCCTAAGAAGTCTTTACCTAAAAGATGTTCAAAGAGAAAAAAACGCATAATTGTTGAAAATGGTTTTTGTCATCAGTAGCATAAGTAGATAGTACTAATGCTGAGACAAAACAAGAGAAAAGACTAGGATCAAGTAGCTCTTTCATTCCTGATTCCATTTTGTTCTGAACTGGAAAAAATACATCGCTTCCAGGTGATGTGGTAAAAGAGAGGGGAGGAGGAATTCTGAATAAGGAAAGAGCTTTTCCCTCCACTCCATAATTATAAGGTGTCATACTCAGTGACTCGGAAACAAAGAAGGCTATTCCCTTCTACTTCCCTGCCATCCCTTCAGTTTCCATCCTGAATTTATCACTGAGGGAGAAGATTCAGACATCAACTCTGTCATGATCATTTTAACCCTTTATACCACATGTCTTCTCTAAAATAACTCAGAAGATTTTTCTCTCCACCTTCCTACCAAATAAACTTCCAGCACTAGCAATATCTCTGGATAGACAAAGTGTAATAATGATTGTTGCCATCAATGGACCCCCAAGAAGAATTGTGATGAGACACAAGTAGAAGCCTTGAAGACAGAGGAGCAATAAAATAGATATTTCCTTGATTAATACTCTGCTATTTGACCACCCTGTTTGTCTCGAGGAAATTGAATTCTCTTGGTGTTCCTTCTAGAGCATAACCCTCTGGAGTCTTGTTTCAGGTCCCTTCTTCTCAAAGTTATCTCCTTGGATGATGTCTACAGTTGTGACTCTTACTGCTCTTGGACTTCTCACTATTGGGGCCATATTTTTCATCTGGAAACTACATAGAAACAAAAACAGAGAAGAAGATAACAAATCCTTCAACAAAGGTAGAGAAATCATGAATAGAGTATATAAAGATAGGAAGGGAGAGAAGTTAGAAGAAGCAACCTCAATTCACTTAACCAGATATATCAGGTAGCTTCTCAGGTCATAAGAAAGGAGTTATAAGATCAAGGATACTTTCTTTCACCCTTATTAAGCTTACTCTATGCACTGTTCAATGTGTGAGTTCTTTAAAAAGTAGATATATGGTTAGGGGATTAATAATTAAATACATAAAACCCAATGTGTCTGTCATTCCTCCTCCCACCCTGCAACATTTCCCTCTATTACCTAAATTCAGAGACAATCTTTTTTGTAGTGATAAGATCAATGGGTTTAGAACCAAAAAATGTGGGTTTGTATCTTGGCTCTTCTACTTTCTACCTATGTGGACTTGGAAATTTACTTAATCTTTCTGGGCCTACCTTATCTGTAAAATGAAGGAACTGGACCAGATGGTGCCCAAGGTCCATTCCATTTCTGAATGTTTGGCCATGAACCAACAGGAACTTCCTGAATATTACAAAGAAAATGAAAATGTTCCTCATTCTTGATTTGTTGATCATTCTTCAGTAATAGGTATCCATAGAAAAAAGACAATCTTCCATTGTATATTTGACTATAGTCATTTACTTCTGTTCCTTTTTCAGAGAAACTCCAGGAAGAGCTAAGTAAGCTTTTTTCCCCCTCATTGTTCTATTTACAATTGTATTCATTTTGTCTATACCATGGAAGTGACATCTTTCTATTTCATTATAGGATGGAAAAAGGCTCAGTTACATGCAGGTGAGTGGTTCTTTCTGACTCTGGGATACTTATTCCCAAGATTCTAGAGCCCTAACATTTCTGTGGCTTATAGAGGTAATAAATATAAGTCAGGAAAACCTAGATTTGAACACTGCCTCAGATACTTACCAACTATATGGCCTTGCACAAGTCATTTAACCTCTTTCTTTCTCAATTTCTTTAACTATAAAATGAGGGGATTTCTCATTCCTGGCTCTACATTCCTGAGTCTATGTTCTAGGATGTTATGAACCATTTCCATGCACTTTTGATGAAAAACAAAGAGGGGGTCAGGCAGAAATCCAGGAAGAAATGGAAAAAAGTTGTAGAAAGTAACCCCCTCACAAAAGGAATCATAAATAAGGGACACTTTCTCTTCTCTTGTGCCCCCACTTCCCACAGAAGGGAGGACATCTACTGAGGACGTAGATGGAAGCCAGATTAAGAAGTGTGACTGGGGCAGCTAGGTAGCGCAGTGAAGAAAGTGGAGTCAGGAGGACCTGAGTTCAAATCTCACCTCAGCCACACTCACTAGCTGTGTGACTTTGGACAAGTCACTTAACCCCAATTGCCTTGCCTTCCCCCCTTCAAAACAAAAAAGAAATGTGATTTATTTGTAAGACAAGAGAGGTGATGCAAGACCTTTAAAACTTCCCCCCAAAATTTACTATGTACCCTTTCACTTAGCCTAAATAGTCCTTATTAAAACTAAGATTTTGGGGGGGTGCTTTGTACTTGCCTCCCCCAGGTGAGCTCAACATCTTTGAAGAGTCAATCCTGACAAAAACTTTGGGGGGCAGATAGAACGGGATTTCTTCTTCCTAGAGAGTCTTATGAACTTCTTATTCCCCTTCTCTGAATACAGAGAAATGAACTCTTTGGAGCCTGTGTTCACTGACCTCTGCCTTTCTCTACAGTTGATGTAACTCTGGATCCAGATACAGCTCATCCCCATCTCTTCCTGTATGAGGGTTTGAAATCTGTCAGGTTGGAAGATGCACGACAGAGGCTGCCTGACAAACCAGAGAGATTTGATTCTTGGCCTTGTGTCCTAGGCCGAGAAGGCTTTACCTCAGGGAAACACTACTGGGAAGTAGCAGTGGGGGATAGAACTGACTGGGCTATAGGAGTCTGTAAGGAAAATGTGACAAAGAAGGGATTTGATCCCATGACCCCTGAGAATGGGTTTTGGGCTGTGGAACTATATGGCAATGGATATTGGGCTCTTACTCCCCTCCGGACGCCCCTTCCTCTAACAGGGCCTCCTCGCCGTATAGGGGTGTTTTTGGACTATGAATCTGGACACATCTCCTTCTATGACATGACTAATGGATCACACATCTACACTTTCCCTCAAACCTCCTTTTCTGGGACTCTCCGGCCTTTCTTTTGCCTTTGGTCTTGTGGTAAAAAGCCCCTTACAATCTGTCCAATATTTAATGAGCCTGATGAAGTCACTGTCATTGCTAATGCCCCTGTCCCTTCTAAGGAGACCCTAGTGACCCCCACAAGTGAAAGATCAACCCCTGGGGATACAGATACTCCTTAAAGGTCCAATTCTAAATCATTCCCAATCCAACCCAAAAATGGGGCCCTGAATCATTAGGAATCCCTCTGCCTTCCCTTTAGTTTTCATTTTTCTCTCTTAGGTCTATGACAGTCTACATCACCTTGCTTAGCTGTTGCTACCCATGGGACAATGAACAGGCTTGGGGAAACTCTATTTCTTCTTCTACACAGGGTTACTTAGGTAGGGAGAGGGATTTAAAGGAGGCAAAACTTAAAACTGCTTTTTTGGGTGAGCTAGGGTGAGGGTTTTTCTAACCTGCTGCTGGGTATTGATAAAGTAGAGTTGAGGGAATGGGTCAGGTAAGGTTATGTAAGAGAGATAAAGCAGAGCAGTCTTAGTGATGAGAATAGAGAAGCTGTGAAGGACAAGGACTTAAAACAACAAAGAGACCCAAAAGTACTTAGGGAGTGCTGGAAAAGGAAGATTGTGAATTAACAGATTGAGTTCAAAGAGATATTTTGGGAGCAAGATTATGGAAACTGAAAAGGACATAAAGATGAATGAGGAAAGAAATATGCAGTAAAAGCTGTAATGGGGAAGAGGAGGCACCCTCAGTGGTGACATCATCAGTCATTTCCTTCCTTTGACATTTCCTATGCCCCCAACCTCTCCCCACCAGAACTGGTTGTACCATACTACTGTCTTATTAGCATCTACCTCTGGAGCCCCAGGGAGAGGGGGAAAGAAAGGAAAGGAAAGATGGATGGGAAGGAAGGAAGGAAAGAAGGAAGGAAGGAAGGAAGGAAGGAAGGAAGGAAGGAAGGAAGGAAGGAAGGAAGGAAGGACGGAAGGACGGAAGGACGGAAGTGGGAAGGAAAGGAGAGAGGGAGGGAGATCAAGAAAATGAAATAGAGAGAGAAAGAACTAATTAGTTCATCTGAAATAGTTCCTACAAATTCATTTCAATCCCAGACCCAAACCCTAGTTTCTCTCTATTTCATTCCTATCCAACAAACTCTGCACCACCAATCCTGTTTCACCTACAGCTGCAGTGAGGATTATCAAATCTTCGCTCTGTTTTACATTGACCCAATTTTTACCTCAACCGAATTAGGTCCAACCTCTCCCCCCACACACAAATCTTCAGGGATTTTTTAACCTCTTCCCCATCCCAATTTGTTCTCCCAAATCATCTTCATCCTTTCTCTATTTCCCTAAATAATTTGAGCCCTCATTTTGTTTTTCTCTCAGACAATATATATTTTCTTCTTCAGTACAATTCCTCCTAAATGTGTAAGTGTTTTAGGTCCTCAGGAATGGATTAAGTTACAATTTCCTTGATTAAGTCCCTATGGGTTTTTCTTTTACACATATATGTATCCTTTATCCCACAATGTATTTTAAGCTCCTCAAGGGAAAGGCCACAATTTCCATTTCATTTGTATCCTCCATGTCTTTTGGCCTAGAGCTTTGCTTATTGCTGGCACTCAATAAATAATCCTGACTACGCATCATCATTCTATGCATCATTCCACCTGGGCAGAACTGTGACAGAAGCATATCTACCTGGTAATTGTATAGTGGTCATTACCAAAGCCTAGGATCATATATCAATTTCTTCCAGCAAAAAAAGAATACAAATTCTTTGTTCTTTCATCCCCAGGGAACCTGTTAGCCCCGTAAATTGTCTCACTGTGATGATGATTTGCAACATGTCCTCTTTTGTGTGAATTCTAAACACTGAGTGTTTCTACTAACAGTGAAGAAGTATTTAAGCACCCAAGTTTATACTTCAAAATTGGCACCATCAAACTACATGCATATTACTCCTTCCATCAACTCCCTCTTTCTTAACTCTTTGTGTCTTGGCTCTGGTTTCTTCCCATAAGTTGAGAAGGTTATATAACTATGTTTCAATACAGCAATGTTTTAATAGAACTGTGGTTTCATCAAAATGGCCCAGTTGTTTGAAATTCAAAATATGCACACCTTCCCATCCTCCTGTGTTATATTCAATGGGTTGCTTCACTTGGGTTCTGAAAATTATGCATCCAAATCCTATTTCTGATACTTGCTAACCTGTCAGTCAATAAAACATTATTAAGCAACTGCCAGGCATGATGTAAACCACTTTCCCTGTGCTTCATTCTCCTCAACTCTAAAATGGAGATAACACCTACTTTATAGGATTTTTATGAGACTCAACTGATATAAAGTTTGAAAAGAACTTTGAATACTTGTCAACTATTATTTTTCTTGTCCTCTCATAAATTCTCCACAAGAAGTACTCAATATACTGCTACAAGGAGAATTGTGTCTCCTGCCATCCTCTTGGTAGTAAAGGCTGAGCCAATGACAGAAAATATTTACCTTGACAGAGACAGTTTTTGGCCAAAAGATAATTACTAGAATGAGAGAGCCATGTCTTTGGCTCACCATTACAAAAGGGATGCCAGAAGAAGTCATCCCACTAGATCAGGGGTTCTCCCTTAAACTTTTCTCTGGCATAAACTCCTTTTACCTACAGAACCTGTGGAGCCTTCTTAGAATAATGTTTTAAAATGTATACAATAAATATATAGGATAACAAAGGAAACAAATTATATTAAAATTAACATGTTATTTTACATTCAAGTTCATGAACCTCCTTAAATCTATCTATAGACCCTTTGGGTAGGTCCATGGACAAGGTTAAAAAATCCCTGCAGTAGAGTCATCAGAAAAAGCAATATGACACCAGAAAGTCACTAAGAATAGCACTCAAAACTACCATCTGGAGATGATATCAGGAGAGAAACTTTTATAGTCATTCTTATTTAGTGATTCTATAGATTTACATAGACTCTTAGAACCAATACTTACTGAAACATGGATATCAATTTTGCTTTCTTTTTTTTTTTTTTTGGGTGAACAATCTTGCTTTAATCAAGCATAAGTCATTTACCTAGTTCAGGGGAAAAAGGTCAGCACCCCAAACTTCAGAGAATACAGAGGTTACAAGCAGACAAAAAATACAGACAGAGAAATAGATCAGCAGACAGGCTTCCAGCTGCCTGACCATTACATCCATACCTAGTCAGTTACTAGAGAGGAAAGCATCAACATCTAGGTTGTCAAAGCTGGGGCTGGGGTGGGGGTGGGGCAGAGGAGGGAGATCAACGGCTGTACAGAGTCTTGTCTGGTCAAATCACACAACTCTTCTCAAAGTGAACCCCAAAACAAAATCTCACATCAGGGTATATATAACCTTCTCTTGGATCAGAGAATGTCACAGCCCTCTTGACCCACTGCCCAATCAAAAAGCAATAAGGTGTGGGCAGTCCTGAAAAATAAGCCTCCTATTACAGTCTCCATGTAACCACATTCAGCCTATTAGGCAGCAGAGTATATTTTCTTTTTTTTTTTTAAACAAATGCTTTATTAACTTCTGTTTTACATCATTCATTTCCGCCAGATTTTGAGTTACAATCATTTTCCCCCCATTATTCCCCTACCCAACCTCCCAGAATAGCAGTCCCACAAGATATCGCTTCCTCCAATCTGCTCTCTCCCATACCTTCTCCCATACCCCCATCGACTTTTCCATTAGAGGAAGGTGAATCTTTGTGTCCCAATGCCTGCACATCTTATCTCCCTATTACAAGCAAAAGAGTATTAATAATAGTATTTATATATATTTGAAACATTTAATGTTAAGACCTCGAATTTCAGATCCATTTCCTTCCTCCCTTGTCACCCATTCCCTCTGGGGAGATAAGTAATTCAGTATATGTTGTACATGTCTAGCTATGCAAAACATTATCATAGTAGATATATTGTACAAGGCTGCTTATAATTCCCTCCCACTCATCCCACCCCCCACCTGGTCCATTCCCTACATAATCCTGTCCCTCTTCTATAGTGGGTACTTCCAACCTCCCCTCACCCCAAGGATGCCCTCCCATCCATCATCCCTCCTCTCATCCCCCTTCGCCCTATCCTGCTGTAGGTTGAGATATCCCATTTAGTATGTATGTCATTTTATCCCTGAGCCAAATTCAATGTGAATGTGGTTTTGCCTTTTTAGCCTTCCTTATTCTCCTCCTCCTTTGCAACCACTTCCCCTTGCTTCTTCTACATGGGATAGTTTACCCTACCCTGTCTCTCCCCATCTCCTCTTGCCACTTTCCTCTCTCACCTCATAATTTCATCCCTTGAGTATTCTCCCTTCCCAACAAATTCAACCTATGCCCTCTATCCATATACACACACATTCACATATGTATTCATATGACCACACCCCTTCTTCCATTATTTTCATAGTGAGAAAGATATCATCAGTCACAGTTATTGTTTTTCCATATAGGAATGTAAATAGTTCAACTTTGATAAGTTCCTTTTGATTTCTTTTCCTGATTACCTTCTCAGGCATCTCTTGCTTCTTGTGTCTGGATGTCAAATTTTCTATTCAATTCTGGTTTTTTCCTCAAGAATGCTTGAAAGTCCTCTATTCCACTGAATGACCATATTTTCCCCTGAAACAAAATACTCAGTTTTGCTGGGTAGGTAACCCTTGGGTTCATTCCCAGTTCTTTTGCCCTCTGGAATATCATATTCCATGCCCTTCGATCCCTCAGTGTAGAAGCTGCCAGGTCCTGGGCTATTCTGATTGTGTTTCCACAATATTGAAATTGTTTCTTCCTGGCCGCTTGTAGTATTTTCTCCTTGATCTGGGGATTCTGGAACCTGGCTATGATATTTCTGGGAGTTTTCTTTTTGGGATCTTTTTCAGGAGGTGATCTGTGGATTCTTTCAACCTCTACTTTGCCCTCTGGATCTAAAACATCAGGGCAATTTTCCTTGAGAATTTCTTGAAGGGTGATTTCTAGGTTCTTTCTTTGATCATGGCTTTCAGGTAGTCCAATAATTTTTAAATTGTCTCTCCTGGATCTATTTTCCAGGTCAGTGGTTTTTCCCATAAGATATTTCACATTGCCTTCTAATCTTTCATTTGTTTGGATCTGCTTAACAGCCTCTTGATTTCTCATAAAGTCATTAGGTTCCATTAGCTCCAGTCTAACTCTGAAGGAATGAATCCCCTCAGTGAACTTTTGAGATTCTTTTTCCATCTGGCAAATTCGACTTTTTAAGGCATTCTTCTCCTCATTGCTCTTTTGGGCCTCCTTTGCCATTTGAGTTAGTCTATTTTTTAAGGTGTTGTTTCCTCAGTCAGGCTGTTGACCCTCATTTCATACTTTTCCTGCATCCTTCTCATTTCTCTTTCCAATTTTTCCTCTGCTTCTCTTATTTGATTTTTAAAGTCCTTCTTAAGGTCCTCTATGGCCTGCAACCCGCTCATGTTTTCCCCTGGGGCTTTTGGAGTAGGACTTCTGACCTCACAGTCCTTTTCCCGCTCTATGCCCCCAGAATAGGAGTCTAGGGTTGCATTTTTCTGTTTCCTTTGCCTTGGCATGTTGCCACTTAATTACTTGACTTTTGGGCTTGTTGCCACACTATGGCTTTAAGGCCAGCTAGAGGAATTTTCGTCCCAAACGTGTGGGGGGCAACTTCCATTTCTGGCAAGCTGTAAACCCACCCACGACTTCCACCCTAGATCACAATCCAGATCCAGGGAGGTTAAAGCAAGAGTGATTACCCCCCAAGACTGACTGCTGGATCTCCCTACAATTTGCAGGCCAGGAGCTGGAGCTGCCTCTGAAAACTACAAAATGGAGTGTCTCCTCAGCAGTTTCTAGCCCCCAGGGGAGGGAGCCGACGCATTCCCTATATACTGGTCCCAAAGTCCATAGGACACTAACCTCTTACTTTGTCCTAGGCATGTCTATGTTGATAATTCTGGAGTCGCCACAGCTCCTGGTGTTCTGGGGTTCCTCCAGCTTGCTGCTGGCCCTGCCGCCCTGGGGCTAAAACCTTGGCTTACGAGGACCTGGGCTCGGCTCGGCTCCTGCGCTCTGAGCGCTGGCAGGTCCCAGACTGCTGCACTGGTCCTTCCTGCAGGGCTGCTGAGCTGTCCTCAGCGGGAGGTTAGCTTCTCTGTGTCGTTCTGTGGGTGCTGGGGCCTTTTGCTTTCTTTTACAATATTGTTCTATAATATTGGGCTACATCCTTTGTGAGTAGGGAGCCATTTTTATTGTCTGGGATTAGAGGTGGAAGGAACTGAGGTGGGTAACCATGCATAAAGAGGATCATACATAGATTTTCCCTAGGTGGAGGCAATTCAAGCCCAAATCCAGCGCTCCTTCTGCTATACCACATTATCTCTGTATAGAGGCATTTAGCCAAAAGCCTGAGACAAGAAGCTTTACATGGTATGGGGTGTGATGCAAATAAAGGAAGTCTACTCACACTTCTAGTTAAAGGGTATGGCCACTGGCTTTCCATGGAACAGGTTCCAGGAACAGATCACTCATAGTGAACTAATGTTTATTTTGATGGTGTAATATGTTCCAGGTATCAAATGGATGAAAGTTGATTCTGAAAGGCACTACAAAGTTCTCAACCCCAGGCTTCAGTGCATCACTGTAAGAACTTATGGGAATGGTAGTCTGAGGGTTTGATATAGGTGCTATCTGTCATCCACAAACTTGAATTTATTTAATTCAATTGCCTTTTTTTCTTGATGTAGTAGGGTCCTTGCCCTAACCCTAACTCCATCAAATCTGAGGCTCATGATCATTTACTAGAGCATTCTAACCTAGAGCAGACCCAGGGTTCTCTCCACCTTTCCAGGTTAGTTTTGACCAACTAAACTAGGAGAACTGAATCATCTCCCCCCCCCCCCACCTGTGTAGCCCCAAATAAGCCAGGGAACCAGACCAAGGGTGTTTTGCTATGGTTTCCCTTTGCCCAATGATGCCATCATCCAGAACCTCAACAAGCTGGTGGACCAGAGCATCCCCTAACCCTTTCGTGTCCCTTACAAGTGTTCATTAGTGCCCTTTAGTGTGCTACTGATAAAGGTCCATAGCAGCATCTTGTACAAAGAATATGATATCATGGTCTCCCAGTCTATGAGAGAATGAGAGCTATGAGGCTCTTACTTGCTCTGAAATAAAGCATGATGATATTCCAGGTGATATTTATCTGGAATAAAGTACTGATAAGGTACAGCACTCCTTTCACCAATTCCCACTTCCTGCCCCACTAGCTGCCCCACTTCCCACTTCCCTTCCAGGCACAGTTATTAATGGCTTCTTTCCCTGTTGCTCACCTCACTTTTGTTCCTATAGTTGATTTAAAAAATCAGGCCTTGAGCCTAAGTGAGTAGCTACGGTCTTAGGAGACTACTCCTTAGGGAGTCCTGCCTCCCACTCTCCTGGTTCTTCCTGTTGGATGAGAAACCAAAATTGCCAGGAGAATCTTCAGGATTGGTATGCTAGAAGACATGGCAGTTTGTTCTTTTGGTGCCTAACTCTGACCCCTAGATAAATCCCTTCCAGGGGTTCTCTCTTCTAGATCCTCTGATCACCCCAGGCAAGGGGATGGGCAAAGCAGCCCTGAGCTCTGGGGAGGCTTGTTAGGCTTGTTAGGAATAAGGATTTGGTTAAGGGGGGGTAGGGTCCATATTTGTAAGGCTTCTCAGGGTAGAGGCCAGGGTTCTTAGCACTAGTGGTTCTTGTATTTATTGAGGCTGCCATCTCTTCTGACTCAGTAATCTTTGTTCTCATCCTGTCTGGACCTTCTGAAGTACCATTATTACCTACCTGGGCCTTCATGGACCATTTCTTGCTCAGCCAGGATACAGAAGGAAGTAGGTCAGAGGAGGAGGATTCCTAGGATTAACTATTTGTAGGATTTGTCTGAAGACAATCTGTTCAAAGAGGAAGTGTGCTCATGGCACTAAGACTTCCAAGAAGAACCCAGAACTATCTATTCCCACTGAAGTCACCACAATAGCCTTACTAGCTTCACAAAATTTCATAGAATTTGAGTCTGAAGAGACCATGTTCAGCTCTGTCACTTTACAAATATTAAAACTGAGGCGCAGAGAGTGCAAGTGACCTGCTCAAAGCCACACAACTAGTTGTGCCAGAATTAGGAGCAGATTCAAGGCTTCCTGATGCAATGCCCTTGCAATAGACAGCGTGCTTCCTCTATCTCTTCCCTGGTCACTCCGGTTTTGTCCTCTCCCCTTTCCTCGGCATAAGAGCCAGATTAGTCACTACTCATGTATTTCAATGAACCTGTGATCTCATCGATTTAAGAATTCCTTCCAGTGATGCAGATCCAGACCCATCCACGCTCCCATGCAATATTTACAGCACCTACAATCACAATAAAGACTGCGCCTATAAGTATCACATGACATTCAGTCACAAAATATACCAAACTCTCCAGATACGGGATAGAACTGAAGCATATATTCAAACACCAGAAAACCAAATCCCAATATCAGTAAGCCAATTCCATCATAGTACCAAAGATATTAAGAAGCCATAATAACACTGAGAGCCACAGCATCCTTCAGCCTTTCCACAAACCAGTACAAGATCAATATTTACTCACAAACCTCTCTATCTCCTTGTCTGAGCATCCTCTCCCCCCACTGTCTGGCTAGCTCTGGCTCCCAGCTTCCTGTGGGCTCTGCTTCCCTTCAGAAAGTTCCTCCCACCACAGGCTCCATGTGACCACATTCAGTCTATCAGGGGGCAGAGTTTATCTTCACAGCAGGGGAGGTCTTCAAACTCCCCCCTAGGTCTATTAAGGGGCAGGGAAGATCTTCAAATTCCCATTCTCATTACACCATCCCATAGGACTCTCATCCATTTCCTCCCAAAAGTTCACCATATGGGATCTACTTCTTCAATATGTTGAGATATCTTTGGGGTGTTATCCATTCGTCATCACTTGCTCTTGCTATCCAATGGTTTGGTGAAATTGGTAAGATGTTCAAACAGAAAGGTTGGGTGTTTTCTGTTATGGGAAGTTTGAGTTAGTAAAAGTACTTTGTAATTTCTTAAAAGGTGGTCACTTTCCTCCTCCTCCTTTTCAACTCAGGTTTCAACTCATTCTCTGTGGCTTTCCATTTTCCTCTGTCTGATCTTGATCTTTAGTTCTTCAGAAGTCATGATGTTCCAGGTCTCACTGCCATTTAGCAATATTGGTAAGATGTTCAAACAGAAAGGTTGGGTGTTTTCTATTATGGGAAGTTTGAGTTAGTAAAAGTACTTTGTAATTTCTTAAAAGGTGGTCACTTTCCTCCTCCTCCTTTTCAACTCAGGTTTCAACTCATTCTCTGTCTCTATCATTTATCCAAGATATGGATGGACAAGTTCTAAAAGATGTCCATTCATATATATGTTGAAATTTGGGTAATAGAAATTCTTCAGTGTTTGGTCTTTCCTGTGTAAATAGGCCAAATCCCTTTGAGCAATTTGCAGACCTCTTTTAGGAGGCTCTTCAAAGACTTAGAGTTTGATTTGACAGTACAATGACATCCACAAACAAGACCACATGGAGAACCTCTCCACAAGATAACCCCTTCTCAACCTGAATTTCCTCCATTTCATTGGCAAATACTTTTGGTCAGCATACATGCCCCTATTTTATCTCTCACCTATCATTTATTATCTGAGGATCATTTAACAGAGTTATTTCTATTATATCTTCTAAGAAATCTTAAAGAATGTATATATGGATGGAAGATACCTTTTTGTAAAAGAGCCTGTAAGTCTGTTTTGTTCTACCAAATTCAACACTTTTCTAAATAAACCATAAACACCAGGGGATGTTGACATTAAAGAAGATATATTACCATCAACTTTATTGCTGTACCCTAAGAACAACGGGACCTTTCCATCTGGTTTTCAGTTTAAATGGTCTATGTATATTGTCTCCCCCATTAGAACATAAGCTCCTTGAGAGTAAAGACTGTCTATTTATTATTTGTATTCCTAAAGATTAGCACCATTTTATACATAAGTATTTAATAAAGACCTTTTCATTATTTATTCATCTTACATTCTCTGCATCTTTTAATCATTTGTGAAATGGTAAAAATTTAATCTATTATTAAACATTGCTTGCAAAGGCCCACTTGTTTCCCACTAACTAGGCCTTTTCTGAATCTTAATACTTTCTTGGCCTCTCTGCAGTCTTTATCGCCACCACTCACCCTCTCCTCCAGATTTTTAGGGTGCCACCCTCTCCTGGCTCCCTCCTACCTACCTGACCACTCCTCCACCTCCTTTGGTGGATCTTCATCCAAGTCACACCTGATAAGCATGGCCGTCCCACAGGGCTCCGGACTGGTCCCTCTTCTGTTCTACCTTTATATTATTTCACTTGACTAACTCATCAGCTTCCATGGATTCAATTATTATCTTTAGGCTGATGATTTTCATATCTACTTATTCAGCCTTAACCTCTCTGCTAACCACCAGATTTGTATCTCCAACTGCCTATTAAACATCTTGAACTGAATGTCTTGCAACATGTCCATAACTGACCTCATTATTTTCACCAAAAATATCCTCCCCTTTTAGTAATTTCCCTGTATTGTTGAAGATGCCACCATCCCACCATTCTCCCAGTCACCCATGCTCAAAACTTAGGTGTTATCCTCCTCTCCTCACTCTCTCTCTCATAACCCATATACAATTTGCTGCCAAGATCTCTTGATTTTATCTTTGTGACATATCTTGCATATGCCCAAATGAAATAATAATTGTAAAACAAGTTTGTTCTCTTTCCCTTATTTGGTCCTTGTAGGTCTAATGCCTACCAATTCTCTTTTTGAGAAACAGCCAGATTTAATCTTCCTAAGATACTTTTTGATTGAGTCACTACTCTGCTTTAAAACCTAAAATGGCTTCTCATTGTCTACAAATCCAGCTTTTTTTTTTATCCCAATATTCCCTTATTCACATTCAGTTCCCTAGTCAAACCATACAACCTGGCATGCACTGAACAGGCCTTGCACAGAAAAGACCATTATGGTCCTTTGGGGTATACTATTCCCTCTGCCTGAAATATGCTTTTCTATCTCTTCCTATCAAAATCATACTATATTGACCAATCAATCAATAAACCTTCATTAAAAAATCTTCTATATGCTATGTGCTGGAGATACAAGATTCAGCTAAAAGCTTAATGAATCACCCCTGATCCACTCAGTTAGAATTGAACTCTCCTTCCCCTTAATATGAGAAAACAAGTTATAAGAGGATGAATTTTATAGCAGTTTAGTTTAATAAAAGAAATTTTAAATCATGATTGAATTTACTTTTATTAATTTCTGTAACTTCTCTAACTTTATAATTTTCTCTAAATCAGTCAGACATTTATTAAGAATTTTCTAAGGTTTACTAGGCACTTTACTAAACCATGGGGTTAAAAAGAAAGGCAAAAACACAGTTCCTACCTTCAGGAGGGATTTTTTATGTATATGGGTATATGTGTGTGTGTATAAATGTACATAAGTGTGTACATGTACATATATACATAATTACACAGTAATTTAGTGGTTATACTTTTTAAAATTTATAAATAAGGTACAAAAGGGTTGATTAGTATTCTATGCTTAATCTTCTGTTACCTATCCCTAAAGTATACTGCCTTTTGTGCCAACATGAATAGATGCCATTCCTAATTGGAAATACATGCATAAATGCGCGGAGGTCTGAGGGCTTCTCACCTTACTGACTTTAGACTTGCATGCTAATATCCTCCAGGAATAGGCAAACTATCTCCCGACAGTCCAAATATGTCCACCACCTCTTTTTGAATTACTCTTGCATTTTAAAATAAGTGAGCTGTAGTTTGTCCATCCTTAATTCAATAGAAAAAAAAAATTTACATCTAATTGGAAACTAAATTTGGGCTATTTGTATGACTTGCAACACCACGTATTGTCCACTAGGTGGAAGCATAGACCTCTCTGGGAAGTACCTCAGGTCTAAGAAATGAACTTGATCAAAACTTCGCTCAAAACTGTATTCATGATCAGTGGATCAGGGGTCAGGGACCAGAGAAGTCCAGAGCAAGCTTCCAATCTCCAAATAGAGGGATTTGAAAGAAAGGAGCAGGAGCTGACAGTAGAGGAGGGGAGCTCGTGTGTCTTGGAGCTCTGGCCTCTGGCTGCTGTTACACACATGAAATATATTCCCTATACCCCATTATGATGCTTATAAAAAGTCTGAAATACAAGATGTGGAAAAAATTAATACAAATGCAAAAGACAGAGAATATGTAGTCAAAGAATAGGCCTAACTAAACACTTTTCAGATGAATCGTGAGTGACTGTGAATGACCGTTTGAAAAAAAAATGCTCCAAACCTCTCATAGTTACAAAAACACAGAGTAAAATAGCTTTGAAGTTACATTTCACCCATTATACATCAACAAAACAACAAAAAAACCAAAAACACCCAACCCAGAAACCACCAGTTCTAACAAGGACTATGGGAAGATGGGCAAAACAGGTAAGTTGCTGGTAGATCTGTGAACTGAACGTCCAACTATTCCATTACTGACTAAAGTGCTCAAACCCCAAAGCCATCTTATTACTGCGCATAAGTCAAATATAAAACAAAGGTTAAAAAAAAAAAAAACTAACAGGGGCAGCTAGGTGGTTCAGTGAACAGAGCACCCACCCAGGACACTTGACATGTACTAGCTGTGTGACCTTGGACAAGTCACTTAACCCCAATTGCTTTGTCCTCCCCCCTCAAAAAAAAAAAAAAAACCCTAACAATTTAAGTTGTCTGAAAGTAAAATGGGCTTTCTCCAGACATCATGGACCCCCTTTCATTAAAGGTCTACAAACATGACCTCTTCTGGAGTACGTTACAACGGGGATTCCTTTCTAGTGCTTGGTTGAATTAGATAGCCACTAAGGTCTCTTCTAATTCTAAGAATCTGGTGATTCTGTCATTCTATGAATGTAATGCAATGTTAAGAAATAATGAATACGAAAAATTCAAAGAGATATGGGAATCTCTATGTGAACTAATCTAGAATAAAATAAGCAAAATGAAAAGAACAATATAAATGTAACAGTTCAGACACACTGGAAGACCTAGGCTTATGGCATTCTCACTCTCTCTTAAGGGCCTCATCTGTTCTAGATTTAAGAGAGTATTAGAGAAATCTGATACAAAGATTCTTTTTTTTCTCATTCAATCACTTTCCTTTGTAGATGCCCTAATGTTGTCTGTGCAAAACCTTTTTGAGTTTCAAGTAATCAGCTATCTATTTAATCTTTTGTCATTACCTCTATCTTGTTTAAGAATACATCTCTTGGGGCAGCTAGATGGCACAGTGAGAGTGCCAGAGTTGGGAGTACCTGGGATCTGTTGGGCCTCAGATACTTGACACCCACACAAAAATAAGTGGCCCTGTAACCTTGGGCAAGTTACTTAACCCCAATTGCTTAAAAAAAAAAAAATACATCTCTTGAGGGAGGAGCCAAGATGACAGAGTAAAAGCAGGGACTGGGTTGAGCTCTCTCCCAAATCCCTCCAAATACCTGTAAAAAAGCGACTCTAAGCAAATTCTGGTGTATCAGAACCCACAAAATGACAGACTGAAACAAATTTCCAGCCCAAGACAACCTAGAGGGTCAACAGCAAAGGTCTATTGCACCAGTCTGAGAGGAGAGCACAATCCAGTATGGGCTACACCAGCACAGACTAGATCAGAACAGGCCTTAGGGCACTGAATCCCTGGCAGCTGTGATAGTTTCCAGACTTTCCAACCAACTGACAAATGCCAAAGACAACTTAGAAGGTGAGTAGGAAAGCTCTGTCGGACCCGGGTGAGAGGAGCGTGGTCTCATCCCAGCCCCCTGGACAGCAACAATGAAGGTATAAAGCCATGCACAAGCAGCTTTCCAGAGGACTGCTGCTGTGAACAGCTTCAAGGTTCTCATTTTATATATATAGTGAACTCTCTATTTATTCAGCAGTAAATTAAAGCAAAACATTCACAGGAACCAAAGTGAATTGGTTTGAATTGAACAATTCAATTGAATTGAACAAAATTCACAATGTTATGAGGTAACAACTTATCACTAAAATGGCCACATAGTTTTCCACCAAAGTGGACACAGAGATTTAAGCAAAAGATATCATTCAGTAAGAACTTAATTCAGTCATCCTTAAAGAGGCTCCTTAATTAAGGGACACAAAGTACAATCATTCAGTAAGTCCTTAATTCAATCATCTTTAAGGAGGCAAGCCTTCTTAATAGACACAAAGTACAAAAGTCAGAGTTCTCCATCCCTAGGTCATACTGTCTTTAATCTCTCAGCCAAAAAGTCTTCTTTCTTCTTAATTGGAGATTAGTTTTCAATCATCCTGAAGAGTACAGGATACAGAGTACAAAGTCCTCCCACCCCTAGGTAAATCAGAAAATTAGAAATTAGAATTGGGGAAGGGGAAGCCAGTGAAGTTATAAGACATCAAGAAATAATAAAACAAAATATAAAGAATGAAAAAATAGAAGAGAATGTGAAACATAAGAAAAACAACTGATTGGGAGAACAGATCAAGAATAGGAAACATAAGAATAATCAGACTACCTGAAAGCTATGATAAAAAAAAAAATCTTGATACAATAATACAAGAAATAATTAAAGAAAACTGCTCTGAAGCATTAGAACAAGGGGGGCAGGGACTAGAAACAGAAAAAAATCCATTGATAGGGGCGGCTAGGTGGCGCAGTGAATAGAGCACGGGCCCTGGAATCAGAAGGACACTTAATCCAAACAAACAAAAACCTAGCCCTGTAACCTTGGGCAAGTTACTTAACCCCAATTGCCCTAAAGGGGCAGCTAGGTGGCGCAGTGAGTAAGAGTGCCAGCCTCAGAGTTGGGATGACCCGAGATCAGATCCGGCCTCAGAAAATGAGCACCCACACATAAATAATGACTAGCCGTGTAACCTTGAGCAAGTTACTTAACCCCAATTGCTTTAAAAAAAAAAAATCCATTGATCAGCATTTGAAAGGGATCCTATGAGGTAAACTCATAGGAATATTAAAGTCAAATTCTCAAATCCCCAGCTCAAGGATAAAATATTAACAGCAGCAAGAAAAAAGAATTTACATATGGTGGTGCCACAATTAGAACCACAGAAGACCTAACAGCAGAGATCCTCAAGGACCACAGATCTTGGAACACTATTTATAGAAAAGCAAGAGAATTGGGGTTGTGGCAAAAAATATTACACTCAACAAAGTTAAGCATGAATGAATGAAAAAAAATGGATACTTGATCAACTGTCAGGTTTTAAGTCCTTTTAAGGACTTAAAAAAAACCCAACCAACCAACTCTTTTTTTTTTTTTTAAAGCAATTGGGGCTTTTTCTGAGGCCGGATCCGATCTCGGGTCATCTCAACTCCGAGGCTGGCACTCTTACTCACTGTGCCACCTAGCCACCCCCAACCAACCAGATCTTAATAGATTTGACATACAAGAGCCAAGAGAAATATAAGGTATATACCAAAGATGATTACAAGGGATTCAATAAGGACACACTGTTTACCTTTTAAGTATGTAAAATGTATGTCTAAGATTGCCATATGTCTAATGGGTAGTCCATAAGAAATATTGGAGTAGATTTGACTTTAAAAAGTAAAATCATTTAGGAACAGCTAAGAAGAGCAATTATTGTATACAAATAAGGTGCAAGAGGAAGAATTGACACAGAGGAATTAGATGGGGGCGGAGGACTGGTAGCTCTGGTAACATTATCATCAGTAATGAGTTTGAGGGAACAATACACACATATCTAGAAAAGCACAAAAGTGTTCTAAATTCAGAAGTAATGGTAAGGGTACAGGGAGGAATCTGTAGAGGGGAGAGTAAGGGAATAGGTTAAAGGTGGGTATAGAGAGGTGTTTTGATCAATGTGAATGGGAGGATAGGGGAAGGGTCCTTGTGTGGGGGTAGGCTAAGTAATAGGAGGGCAAGGTAGTGGGTAAAAAGAATAAAGTGGAGGAGTCAGGAAGGACAGGAAATAAGAGACACAAACATAAAAACAAAGCTCAGAAGTAGAATTTGTTAGGGAAAGTACATGTCTCTATATATACGTGTGTGTATGTATATGTATGTATATGTATATATCTATATATAAATATATCCCCACTTAATTGTAGGGGGAAAGAAGAGGGAACAAAAGTAAAAAGTACACAGCAGAGAACAAAAGAAAACTTAAAAGGAAGCAAAGAAAAGATGAACCACTATAAATACAACATGTAGTAATTATCACACAGACTTTCTTGAAATGAAAATTTATTGCTATATATTTTGAATCCTCTCGTGTTCTGTGCACATAATATGCCTTTTTTTCCCTTTTCTTACTTTGTACTTAGGTTTCAATATTTTTTTTTTTTTAAGCAATTGGGGTTAAGTAACTTGCTCACGGTTACTAGGCTAGTCATTATTTATGTGTGGGTGCTCATTTTCTGAGGCCGGATCTGATCTCGAGTCATTACTTACTGCGCCACCTAGCCACCCCATAAGTTTCAATATTTAAATATATGTTTCTTTTTCTTTTCCCTATTCCGTATCTGAGTTTTGGGGTTTGAGTCTAAAATAAAAAATAAACCTTCCAGACTAAGCCTCTTTACAACACCAGCTACATAAAGGGTCTCCTTCTATGGAAGGTGGACTCTGCTTTGAATCTAGGATGTTTTAGTTGGAGGAAGCATTATCAATCATCTAGTCTGGTCTTTTCCAAACTAGAATCCACAAATATCTGTACAGGGAATAGAGCTTATGGAATATACTTAGGATAAAGTAAGAGCTTAGATACTATCAATAATACTATTTTAATGTGCAAAGTTCACCTGTGTCAGAAGAAACCCCATTAAATTTCTCAGTCATCCAACCCAACTTCTTAAGGTTGGGTTGCCCCACGCACAGTTCTTTGTAGATAAGAACAGGCCTGCCTTTTACGGATGAGCAAAACACTCCCCTAGGTTTTGCACTTCTCAGAGAAAAAACGTTAAGTTCTTCCTCAGGGAGTGAAAACCCTTAAAGACCTATGGTCAGGACATTCCAGCTGTTTACAATAAAGAACAGTCCAGAGGCCTAGGTCTGTGGAGGAGGTCACCCACCATGTTTCCTGACAAGGACCTCTGTTCTAACACTTCTGAATTTCGAGGAGCTCTCCCTACTTAATAAGAACTTTATTTCCAGACGTTTTAGGGGAAAGGGCAGGAAAAATGAAAGATTTGGGAGAAGATGCATTGTACTGACATTTTCCAGGGAAGACAGGACCCTAGAGATCACTCGTGTCCTCCTTCTTCAGGGTGGGGAAAGAGGAAGGTTGAGGGAGATTAGGATGGTCAGGGAACTCTCTCTACTGGAGAAGCAGTCAAACCTCCCAGCTTCGAAAATAGATGAACGAACGACGCAGAACTTTCTCTCCTGGGGAAGACCAAAAGATCCCGAAGATGTCATTAAATGTGAATAAGTTCCAGGAAAGCTGACTAGAAAGTCTGCCTGGCGGAGTGGGGATGTAGCTCAGTGGTAGAGCGCATGCTTCGCATGTATGAGGCCCCGGGTTCGATCCCCGGCATCTCCATGCTGTCTTTTGCAAGTTTAGCGGTGTCCCACTTTAACATATAAATGCTGTGCTATGTAGCCTAGGGCTAACAAAAAAGCAAAACGGAACTGAGAAGCCCCGCCCCCTTGTAAGTCCATTACCCTAACCCGATTTGTACGTCTGTATACACATACACATTCCAGTGTGTTTATATGTACCTGTGCACACTCTCGTGCGTTTTTTTTTGGGGGGGGCTTCCCCTCCCTTCTCTGCTCCCCTCCTCCCTCCATTCTGCTCTTTCCCTCTGTAATATCACCTTATTGGTCATGCCATTTGTAGCGATGGGAGCAGATTTTGTCCCTTCTACTTTTGATACATCTTGGAAGTCATGAATGGGCTTCCCAGATAGAAATAATCTGATTATCCAAACTGGAGAAGAGGAACACTGACTAGGGAGGCAGAAGGGTGGATTTCTGATGAGGAAATTAATCGGGAAAAAGAACAATAGAAATTGTAGCTCGACTCGCGAAATTTTGGAGCTGATTTATTCAAGTGCTTTGAAACTCTGTGTGTGTGTGTGTGTGTGTGTGTGTGTGTGTGTGTGTGTGTGTGTGTGTGTGTCTATGTGTATCTGTGTCTGTCTGTCCAACGCAGAGACTGGACATTAATGAGAAAATAGAGAATTCCTGACCATTGCTCCAAGAAGCTGACAATGGGAGCAGAATGTGCAGTGCTGATGCCGTTTTCTTCTCCCCTATCCCTCTCCCACCCACCACCCACCACCCCCTCCACCCCCCTCTACCCACCACCCCCTCACCCCTCCCCCACCCCATACACACTTGTAATGTCCGGCAGATTTCACAGGCACTGTGAGAGTTCTGGAAATAGCCTCTCACGTAGAGTCTCTGAGCAGACCTCAAACTTGGCTTTAAAATTCTGTTTCTAGCCTCTACCAGTCAAACTTCTCGCCTGCACCTCTCCTGCCTGGATTCAACTATTTCAGTGTGTGAGTGTGTGTGTGTGTGTGTGTGTGTGTGTGTGTGTGTGTGTGTGTGTGTGTGTGTGTGTGTGTGTGTGTGTGTGTATTTCATTAAAACTTTATTGAAGCCTTTCCTTTTGTCATCAAGATATTTTCTGGTTATTCAAACCCCTCTTTCCCCGCCCCCACAAAATTACTGAGTCTTCTTGCCTTGAAACAAAGAAAAACAGCAAAGCAAAAAAAAACCCACTCAACAAGTACATCTGATTGCATATACAACATTCTACACTCATCTTCCACTTCTCCAAAGAAAGCAGGAAGATGTACTTTTTAATGAAACTGTAAATCTATCGAAGATAGTTTTTTTTAAGTATTTATTAAGGGTAGTAGTGTCAACATTACTCTGCTTGTCTGTGTCCCATTCTGTACTTATTCTCCCTTCTATGTGGTTTTATGTTTAGTTTGAGCTTTTTTTTCACATTGCTATCACTATCCTCTATTCTCCTTTCCAGCTCCTCTTCTCCCAATAAAAGTCCTCTCTTGAAACAAATAAATGTAATTAAGCAACCAAATGTTTGTTGCATTGATTATGTCTGAAAATGTATCTTTTATTGGAAAACACTTAACCCAGTCTTTAAAAATGAGTGGGTTAAGGAATGTCATAGAAAAATAAATAATTTTGTTAAAGAGAATGATAATAATGAGACAACATACCAAATTTTGTGGGATGTAGCAAAAGCAGTAATCAAAGAAATTTTATATCTCTAAATGTTCATATCAATAAAATGGAGAAAGAACAGACCAACGAATTGGGTATGCAATTTAAAAAACTCAAAAAAGAACAGATTAAAAATCCTTAATTAAACCACAAATTAGAAATCTTAAAAATTAAAAATTATATTAATAAAATTGAACGTAAGAAAACCTTTGAGTTAATAAATAAAACTAGGAGTCAGATTTATGGAAAAAATAAATCATTGGTTAATATGATTTTAAAAAGAAAGCAGAAAAACAAATCACTAGTGTCAAAAATGAAAATAGTGAATATACCACTAATAGAAATGAAATCAAAGCAATTATTAGGAGTTATTTTGCACAATTAGATAGGTATAAGACTTCTAATGTGCAGTTCTCTAACTATTAGTGATTTGTAGCTTTTTTTTTTCTTTTGCTTTTTGGAGGGCAATCGGGGTTAAGTAACTTGCCCAAAGTTTTTGTTTGGGTGTGCGTTAAGTGTCTGAGGCCGGATCTGAACGCAGGTCCTTCTGACTCCAGGGCGGACGCTCTACTCACTGCACCACCTAGCCGCTCCAGATTTGTAGCATTTTTATATGGTTTTTGACCAACTAGATTTATTCCTTTGAAAACTAACTACCTGTTCAGATTCTTTGACCGTCAAAGAATCGCGTATCTGAGAACAGTTCTTGTTCTTTAGGCAGCAAAGTGGCAAGATAGAGTGCCAAGTTTGGAGTCAGAAAGATTCTTCCCCCTGAGTTCAAATGTGACCTCAGACTAGCTATGTTACCCTGGGCAAGTCACTTAACCCTGTTTGCCTCAATTCCTCCTCTGTAAAATGAGCTAGAGAGGGAAATGGAAAAGTATTTAAGTATCTTTCCCAAGAAAACCCCAAATCGGTTCACAAATTGTCTGAAGAGTCCACCACAATTGAACAATAAAAACTTGTTCTTATAAATTTGCATCAATTCCCTACATATCTTTATCAGAGAAGTTTGTTGCAAAAATGTTTCCCCAGTAAAACTTTCTCTTCTCATTTTAACCACACTGATTTTTGTTTGTATATTTTTTCAATTTTATATAAACATAATTGTCCATTTTATTTCTTGTGGTCATCTCTATCCAGCGTATCAAGAATTCTTCCCCTACTGTCCAATTTTCCCAGTAATTTTTGTCATATTACCCCAGTCCTTACCCCAGTAATTGATATTCTTTGGTTTGTGGAGCAGAAATTGGAGTGTTTTCCAGATCAAAGTAGACAAAAGAATACAACAGAGTAAATGGCTCTCTCTTGTTGCTCCTCAGCTCCAGCTCCTCCTTGATTCCAGAGCAAATGCTTTTTCCTCCTGTAAGCTCCATCTGCTCTGGGGACACAGTTACCATATCAGAGACCTCCTAGGATCATCTTACCTTTTGGAATTCACAAGGTCACCTGGACACTTCCAATTCAAGATACTCAGTCACCTAATATCAAAAAAGCAAACAAACAACTGATGTACTTACAGCTGGTAGAACAGGCCCCTTCTCAAAGGGACCTAACGCATAAAATAAAACATGTAGGATTACAAAGGAAACTAAATATTAGTGTCAAGTCCTAGAACCGTGCCCTCCCCCCCGAAAACTCTGGCACCCCTACCCTGTTCTGAGTAGCAATTTCTAATCATCCCCTATCCCCAAGGTATACTCCTGGGGATCTGCTATGGCCAGCTGTTTCTAACTGCTTCTTTTCCTGGAAAGAGGTAACTCCAAGAACACTTCTGCAACTCCCTCCCTCCTTGTAGTTCAGCAATTCTGTTGACCCCACAGGTGACTCTGTCTATAAGCTACAAACTTAGGCTACAAGTGTTTAAAACGGATCCTGTGGTTTTTATGGGAATGTGCTATCACCCTACAATAAATAACATGAAACACCAACTATTTTTTCTACCTGTGTAGCTGCCCCTCCTGAGTGTATATAACTTCTGTTTGTAACTTGCCTCACTAATTCTTTAACCCTGAATAAGGACCTTATGTTATTTATTGATTTTCTAATTTTATATAGGCTCTAATTTTATATAGGCTCAACATTAGTAAAACTACCAACATAATGCTTTAAGATTTGCTAATTTGTTAATTTATTTGATATAATTAGATTAGATATATTAGATATTAGATTAGATATAAATTTTTTAGATTAGATATAAATTTTTCCTAAGACTCACCATAGTTTAGCCAATCTTCCTTCCCATTTTAAGAACCCCTAGGTTCTAGGGGTTTAGCTTAAGGGATATAGGTTTTCACCTTTCAAATTGTGGAGTTTTTTTTTCCTCACACTCTAAGGTGGAGTATTTGATGTTCAATACATTAGAGATTAGTCAAATGGACTAGCTGCATTAGTCCCTAGAGAATGGTTTATGTTGCTGGTTTTGCCAAACCCAGATAACTTTTGTGCTTTGCTTATCCACATAATTCATTAGGAAACCTCTGGAAAGTAATGCGACAACGTACGTGGAAAAAATAAAAATAAAATTGAATACTTTGTAATTTTAATGACCAAGAAACCCATTCTTGAAGAAAGTTGAAAAAATACACTTCTCTCCCCTTTTCGCAGAGGTGGGGACTGTAGATTTGGACATCTGTATACACCCGTTGGATGTGTTAGTCAGTTTTACAGACTTTTTTTTTCTTTTTTAAATTCTTTGTTACAAGAAAGGTGAGAGGCATGTACTTGGGAGATGATGTAAAACAAAAAAATATTTAATTAAAGATAAAAGAGAAAACATTATTAACTGAAACTAATAATGAGGCAGAGGATAACAACAAGCACCAACAATGCTGGTTGTCCTTCATTCTGGAAGAGGAACAAGATGACAGTGAGTCCCACTGCAGCCGGTCAGACCAACACAAGCTTGGAATGTTCTCAGGGGCTGGGGCACAAATAGCCCATGTGAACTTTTGGGGTGGATTCTCTAAATCTGCCACATCTCAACATTCTTTTGAGCTACTTTAATTTTGTTTTGCTCATCCAGCACAGCACCTTCTCTGACGTGGGCAGGCCACACTGAGCTGTGGACAACGACGGATGATTATGATGGAAAGGACAAAGTATCCCTGGTTCTGTCAACCACGGTGGGAAGTTACCACCTTCATTTATTTTATGATTCACTGCCAGGCTGCCAGGCATTTATATTTAAAGGGAACTCTGGGCAAAATAAAACGTGTGGTTTCTCATCATATTCTGCTTTTGTATTTAGTACAATAGTAAAACCCTCTTTGATATGTGGTGACTTTTGTCTTATTTCTTAGGACAACATTACATCTTTCTCTTGTTTATTCAGAAGTTCAAGTCCTGGGAAAGGACAAAATTTATTTTATTGTTTTTAAATTTTGGAATAGAGTTAGATTATCAAGATTTATTTTTGACTATGCTGATTTGTTACATGGTCATTGGTTGTTTTTTTTTCCTTTTTCTTTTCCAATGGGGAGGGGAAGGAAAACAGGAAAGAGAGTTGCTTGTAAATTGAAGTGTAAGGGAGCTAGGACTAGGTGGTCCTTATGCATGAACCCAAGAAGACAAGTGAGCTTTTGGTTCCAGAAATAAGTACTGGAACCCAGGACAATGAAATCCACACAGCCCCATCTCGTTCCAAGAGATACTGGCTGCCTCAGTCTGTAGCACAGGGGACCCTTAAACTCTAGATTGTGGATTCAAGCCCCAGGTTGGGCACTTTCTCCTTTTTTAGCTGTTAGCTCAACAACTGTCCTTGAAAACTCTAAGATCCAAAAGGACTCTGGGCCAACGGTTTATCTCCTGAGCAGGCATTCATAGGCGGATATGACAATACTAGTAAAGGTTTCTGTAGTTCTCTCTCTGCCAGGTTATTTTGTGATAAGTATTTTATGATCAGTATCTCATTGGATCCTCACCACAACTCTGGGATTATTATCCTCCTCCTTTTACAGACAAGAGGACTGAGGTAAACACTTTAAGTGACTCTCCTCCCAGGATCATGAAGCTAGAACTTGAACTCAGATATTTCTGTCTTCTGGTCCAGATTTCTATCCACAACCACAATGCCACCTAATCGCACATGGAGGAGAGGCACCAGACAAAACTACTCCACCTCTCTTCCATGGGAATCACAGTGAATTATGACATTTCCTGTAAACTTTTGTGTTCTTTAGGGGAACAGAGACATTCTAAGCTCTAGACGCCAAACCAAGTTTTCTTGCTTTCATTGAAATTTCTTGAGCAGGGAAATGATAAAACCAGATTTGTGCCTTAGCAATAAACATTTAGCAGTTGTGTGGAGAATACCTTGGGAAGGGAGATCAATTAGGAGGCTATTGCAATCATCAAAGGCAGTAGATAAAGTTGCTTCCTTCCTTGGAACTAGATAAGATTGTAATCCTCTCAGATATCCTGCAGTCTTAGATTCCTAAATATTTTTTTGTGGCTGACTCACACCTTTAACATTGTTGTTCTTTCCCAAAGGAAAAACTTTTAGGGTGAATTCAGTAGCATACCTAAAGTCTTTCCAATCCTCTTCAATTGTTATAACTTTCCTGAAATCACCTTGTATTTACTTACATGTATGCATGTTACATTCTCCTATACCCAGTAGTACATAAGCTTTAACTGTTTTATTTATTTCTTTTGTACCTTGTTCAAAATAGGTGATCACTGAATTAACAAATGATAAAAAGTAGAAAGGGCTGCTCTGGAAAATAGTGGCCTTTGGTGGAGCCAAGATGGTAGAGTAAAAACAGGAACTTGCTTAAGCTCCCACTCCAACCACCTCTAATACCTGCTTAGAAAAATGACTCTAAATAAATTTTAGAGCTACAGAATCCACAAAGTGACAGAGAGAAACAAATCTCCTGCTGAAGGCAGCCTGGCAGGCCAACAGAAAGGGTCTATCACACTAGACTGGGAGCTGAGCACAGTCCATGTGACCTGAGCCAGCCCAGACTCATGGCCCAGACTGGCCAGAACAGACTTCAGGAGAGTGAATCATTGACAGCTGTGGTGGTTTCCAGACTTCTCAACCCATAAACACCAAAGTAAGAGAAAGTAAGAGGTCAGTAGGGAACTCTGGGCGAGAGAAGAGAGTTGTTCAGCCCCTGCCCCAGGGCAGAGGTAGTGGAGGTAGGGTGAATGCATGGCTGCCTCTGGAGCTCCTAACCTGCAGATCATAGGGGAACCAAGTGAGCATTCAGAGGGTAATCACTCTTGTTTTGACCTTCTTAGATCTGGGTCGAAGTCTTGGGTGGTGGTCCTGGGGTGAGGAGCACTAATGTTCCAGAGCTTGGGGTGGCTATAGAGAATGCATCCTCCTCATAGCTCTGACAACAACTGTGAAAACCCCAGCAATTTGGGACACAGCTCTCTCCACCTTGGAAAGCAGAGTTCTATCATAACAAAGAGCTCACAAGTCAAGTAATTGGCTGGCAAGATGAGCAAACAGAGGAAGCACAATCAGAACATGGAATCTTTTTGAGGGGACAAAAAGGATCAAAACATGGAAGTAGAAGAAGACATCAAAGTCAAAACTCCTGGATCAAAAGCTTCCAAGAAAAATATGAATTGGTCACAAGCCATGGAGGAGCGCAAGAAGGATTTTGAAAATAAAGAAATGAGAATCATGAAAAGCAAGTCAACAGCCTGACTGAAGAAAATGCCACTTTAAAAAATAGACTAACTCAAATGGCAAAAGAGACCCAAAAAGCCAATAAGGAGAAGAATGCCTTAAAAAGCAGAACTGACCAGATGGGAAAAAGAATTTCAAAAACTCACTGAGGAGAATAATTCCTTCAAAATTAGATTGGAGCAATTGGAAGCTAATGACTTTATGAGAAACCAAGAAATTATAAAACAAACCAAAAGAATGAAAAAATAGAAGAAAATGTGAAACATCTCATTGGAAAAACCACTGACCTGGAAAACAGATCTAGGAGAGATCATTTTAAAATTATTGGACTACCTGAAAGCCATGATAAAAAAAAAGAGGCTAGACACCATATTTCAAGAAATTATCAAGCAAAATTGTTCTGATATTCTAGAATCAGAGGGGAAAATAGAAATTTAAAGAATCCACTGATATTTTCTTGAAAGAGATCCCAAAAGGAAAACTCCTGGGAATATTGTAGTCAAATTCCAGAGTTCCCAGGTCAAGGAGAAAATATTACAAGCAGCCAGAAAGAAACAATTCAGGTATTGTAGAAATACAATCAAGATAACTCAAGATTTAGCAGCTTCTACATTAAGGGATTGAAGGGCTTAGAATATGATATTCCAGAGGTCAAAGGAGCTAGGATTAAAAACAAGAATCACCTACCCAGAAAAACTGAGTATTATGCTTCAGGGGGAAATATGGTCATTCAATGAAATAAAGGACTTTCAAGCATTCTTGATGAAAAAAAACAGCTGAGAAGAAAATTTGACATTCAAATACAAGAAGCAAGAGAAGCATGAGAAGGTAAATAGGAAAAAGAAATCATAAGGGACTTATTAAAGTTGGTCTATTTACATTCTTACACGGAAAAACAATATTTGTAGCTCATGAGACTTTACTCAGTAAGAGTATAGTTGAATGGAATATCTATATCTATATATGTATATATGTATGTATAAGGGTATATGTGTGTATAAATATATATGTGAGTATGTATATATGTGCATAGACAGAGGGCACAGGATGAGTTGAATGTGAAGGGATGATATCTAAAAAATAAAATTAAGAGGTGAAAGAGGAATATATTGGGAGAAGGAGAAAGGGAGAGATAGATTACGGTAAATTATCTCATATAAAAGAGACAAGAGAAAACTGTTACAATGGAGGGGAAATGAAGGAATGTGAAAGGGTCAACCTTACTTTCATTGAATTTGGCTTAAGGAGGGAATAACATACACACTCAATTGGGTATTTTACCCTACAGGAAAGTAGAGGGGAAGGGAATAAGAGGGGAGATGATAGAAGGGAGGGCAGATTGGGGGAGCAGGTAGTTAGAAGCAAACACTTTTGAAAAGGGACAGAGTCAAAGTAGAAAATAGAATAAGTGGGAGGTGGGATAGGGTGGAGGGAAATTTGGTTAGTCTTTCACAATATAACTGCTATGGAAATGTTTTGCATAATTACACGTGTACAACCTGTATTGAATTGCACGTCCTCCCAGTGGGGGTGGGTGAGGAGAGAAGAAGAGAAAGAATCTGGAAATCAAAAGTTTTAAAATCAAATGTTTACATATATATAATCTTTTTACATGCAACGGGGAAATAAGATATACAGGCACTGGGGTATAGAAATCCATCTTGCCCTACTAGAAAGTTAGAGGGGGGTGGAGGATATAAGAGAGAACAGACTGGGGGAAGGGATATTCAGTAGGCTTGCTATCTTGGGGTGGGGGTTAGGGGAAAGACAGGAAGACATAGTTTCTGGGTAATTTAATCATTTTATTAATAAGGCTAGTACATAACTAATACAAGGATAGTCATTTGGCCAGCTCTCGTAGACAAAAGACAATCATAGAAGACTGGCTTACAGTTTATGTACCCTTTCAAAAGTAGGTATTCAATAAGGCTCTGAGAGTGACATGTCATTCTTGGACAGAGAAACTATCTCTATACTCCCTTGGGCAATATTGATAAAAGGATCTGTCTCCACTCAAGCTTGAGTAGAACACAATGGTCTTCCTGAAGAGGTTACCCACTAAGAGGGTTAAGATTGCTCTGGAGACCCCAAAATACCAACATGCCGGGTCTGCCGAATGAATTTGGCTCAAGTCTTCTCAGCCAAAGAAAAGTCAAATGTATTAGAAGTTCGCTTGCATTAGACACAGTAAGTCTGTGTTAGGTCATTCTATGGCGCTCTCACTCTTCTATGCTGCTCTATGGCACTCTCCCTATTATATGGTGCTCTCCTACATGGCATTCTATGGCACTCTTACTATTCTATGGCACTCTCACCCACATGGCATGGGGTCTTATATACAGAAGGTTGTACTAGGAATCTAGGGGTGGTCTAGGGGAGGAGTTTGGGGAGGGTCTTCAGGAGGAATTAATGAGGTCAATGAGTGATTAAGGGTGGGAAGTCTAGTAACAGAGGCTCAGTCACAATGTAAGGCTTATTGCCTTATGCAAATGCCTCATCAGATGGGATGATTTAATTAAGAGTCCAAGGGAGGGGGCGGCTAGGTGGCGCAGTGAATAGAGCGCCGGCCCTGGAATCAGAAGGACCTGAGTTCGGAGCCGGCCTCTGACACTTAATCCGCACAAACAAAAACCTAGCCGTGTAACCTTGGGCAAGTTACTTAACCCCAATTGCCCTAAAGGGGCGGCTAGGTGGCGCAGTGAGTAAGAGCGCCCGACCCGAGATCAGATCCGGCCTCAGAAAATGAGCACCCACGCATAAATCAAATGACTAGCCGTGTAACCTTGAGCAAGTTACTTAACCCCAATTGCTTTAAAAAAAAAAAAAAAGAGTCCAAGGGAGGTTCCCAGAGCCTGTACCCCAGGGACTCAAGAAGAGCTCGGGAGCTTCCAGAGCCCATACCTCATCATTCCCCCATCTTAGATTAAATTCCTGGTAAGGTTGGGTGGGGGTCTGACCAAGAATGAGGAAAATATGTAATGAATGTCCTTTAAGAAGCTGAATTGTGAAAATCAGGACTTTGGAAGAAGGGGAGAACTCAATCTCCCCCAAATTATTGGTTATAATAATTTCTTTGAACTATAAGTGGTTAAATGGAACTGAGAAGTGTAAAGCCACAGCACAGTCAGTGGGGGGTTGAGCCAATGACAGAAATGAGAGATTTACCCTCTCTCAACCCCTGGAGGATGGATGAAAAGGTACTATATCTGCTCCTCAGGCAATGAGGGCAAAAATAGTCACTGTTACAGATAGACAGACATGACATGATACAGGCCCAAGCTGAGACTTTTACCCTTTACCCCAAGAGAATTTGAGTCCCATTTGTCCATAGGCCCTGGAAAACCCTACATTGAACTCTCCTGAATCTTCCCATTTCATCTGGCTTTTCATGCCCAGACCTGTTACCCTTCATCTAGCCTAGCTCTCCATTATCTGTTATCTCCAGGTAGCCCTCAGCTACTCCTAACCTTTGATCCCATTTTCTTGGCTCCTGGAGCTTGATCTCTAGTCACCCAGGTCCTATCAAGATCTTCCTTAGACTTCCTCTTCAAGATCCTCCCTAGACCCCTTCTCCCATCACCCCAGATTACTAGACCACCCCACAGTAAAATCCATTTTGCCTCCATGAAGGTGCTCAGATTCAATCTAGTTCTCATTCAAGTTGACCCATCTAGCTCTGATTCAATCTGACCCACTGGCATTAGCGTTACAAATGCTCAGATTCTTTAAGAGTCTAGCCAACAGTAAGATTTCTTAAGAGTCTGGCCAATATGGTGGATCTTTAATAAACTTTGTTTTTCTTGGACTGAAAGGAGGCTTGAGTAGAATTCATTCAGGCAGGACCTGGCATGTCAGTATTTTGGGGTCCTAGGCATCCCTAAACCTCAATAGATAGATAGACAGACAGACAGACTGACTCCTACAGGTAGGCTAAGCATTTGTAATGCTTTGATGAGCAATGAAAATAATATCTTCAAGAGCTGCCATAAGCACAGTGGATCTAATCTGAGAAAATCACTTAATTGGGGGGTTGAGAACCGTGCTATCTAATAGCCTTGTAGCCAAATCACGGAGTTTGTGCCCAAGCTGTCTGTGACATACTGCTTTTCTACAGGCTTTCAAAAAACTAATACTTCAGATATCATCTGTGATATCCAATAAGCACACATAGAACCTACTCTGTTGTAGCATACTAATATTCCCTTAATAAATATTTGATTCAGTAATGAATGTGAGACCTTTCAGAGCTCTCCTCTGCTCTCAGAAAATCTTTTGAGGGAACTACCAGCAATGGGAGTGCAATGGCCTGATCCAGTGCCACAAGGCCACCTGTGGCCCTCAAGGTCCCTCAGTGCAGCCCTCAGGACTGGAATCCAAACTTCACAGAAGAAATCCCCTTAATAAAAGAATTTGTTCCATAAAACTTGGACTCAGTCCAAAGGTCACAGCCAAGGACATGTAGCCTCAATGACTAAGGTTCCCTACCCCTGGCCTAACCCAAACTTCATTTCCTTTAGGTAATTTTAGGTGTGCAGAAACAATTTTATTTTGAGATTTATTACTTTATCATTTTTATTTACTTTTTTTATTTACTACTTTATTTGAGACTCCGTGCAGCTGGCTCAGAATCTATGCAGCTTCTACTTGAGTCATGGTACTGTGGGAGGTTTGGGGTTTAGGAGGGCTCGAGACACCAAAATATCAACACACCGGATCTGGCCAAATCAATTCAACGCTGACCTTCTCTCAGCCAAAGTAAAACAAAGTTTATTAAAGATTCCCCATAAAGGGTAGACTCTTAAGGAGATTGTGTTAGACAGGCGGGTCAGAATAATCTGACACAGAGTGAGTCTGTGCTAGATTGAATCTCAGCACCTTCATGGGGGCAAGTTGGATCTTATATTCAGAAAGAGTGTGGGAGGGATCTAGGGGTGGTCTAGAGGAGAGATTTGGGGACGGTCTTGAGGAGGACTCTAAGGAGGATCTTGAGAAAACTGAGGTCAGACTCCAGGAATAGGATTAAGGGTGGGAAATAGCTGAAGGCTACCTTGGGATGACCTTCAGTGGAAGGCTAGGCTAGTTTAAGGGTAACAGATTTGGGTATAGATATATTGATAGGATCAAGGGTAGGAAGTAGCTGAACAGTGGAGGGCTAGGCTAGGTCAAGAGTAACAGAGATTTGGGCCTAGCTATAATGAAAGGCTTATGGCCTCAGGGAAATGCAGGCATCAAGAGGGAAGATTCAAGGGGATTCCCAGAGCCTAAACTGAGGGGAAAACATTGGAAATACACTTCCTTCTGGGGCCCTAAAATAAATGAAAAATTATTTCTAATAATCATTTTCTTGAGATTTCTGAGATTTAGAGCTTCCCTTAGTCCCCTTATTCCAAAGTTCTGAGTTTTTCAGATTTTCTTCAAAAGGACACTTCTGATAATGAGATTGTATTGATTCTCCTTATTCTGGTTGGCCCCCATCTAAGCTTGCAAGTAATTTAATCTAAAGTAGGGAAGATCTGGTGGAGAGAGATTCTTTTGTCTAGAGAGCCCAAATCCTGGGGATGTTATTGATGAGGTATGGGCTCTGGGAGCCCCCCTGAAGCTCTCCTTGAGTCCTTGAGGTACAGGCTCTTGGAACCTCCCTTGAACTCTTGATTAAATCATCCCAATTGATGAGGCAAGTCTGTTACTAGACTTCCCACCCTTGAACTGCCCTAGTCTACCATTGTTTGTGGTCTCCAGGTGGCTTCCCACCCTTAATCACTCATTGACCTCATTAACTCCTCCTGAAGACCCTCCCCAAACTCCTCCTCTAGACCACCCCAGATTCCTTCCACAACTATCTGTATATAAGACCCCATCTCACACCATGTGGTGTGAGAGCCCCTAGAATTTTCTAGCACAGACTTACTCTGTGTCTAATGCAAGCGAACTTTTAATAAATTTTACTTGTCTTTGGCTGAGAGAAGACTTGAGTGCAATTCATTCAACAGGACCCAGTGTGTTTGTATTTTGGGGTCCATAGAAACCCTAACCCTCTTAGTGCATACCTTTTTCAGGATAATAAGAGTACCTCCTGTCTAGAGGTAAAATAATGATGGGATGATATCACCTCTATGCACCTTACATAAACTGTGCACCCAAACTCCAAAATGAGCCCAGTTCCAGACTGGTTCCCATAGGGATCCCAATTCTAGACTGCAGCTCCCATGCATGGTTGCTGCCAGCTTTGAGACAAATGAAACAGTAGATACAACCTAATTCTGCTTGTCTTTCTTGGACCAAACTGTGTATGGTTGGCAGATGATAAAGGAAATAATCAGATGAAGATTCTAAAACCTCTTGATTAGATTGTGATTTGGGTGTGTGAGATGAATGCTTTTTATCTCTTCAAACTGTAGATGTTTGTCTTTCAAATATAAATCTATGTCTTAAGCAATTAATGAAGGCTAGTTGTATGCATGTAAATATTTGTTGTTCAATTGACTCTTTCTGAGCCTCAATTAGGAATGGTTTTCCATTTCCTTCTCAGTTCATTTTTATCAATGAGGAAACTGAGGCAAACATTGTTAAATGACTTGCCCAGGGTCACACAGCTAGTGAATACCTGAAGCTAGAGTTGAATACAAATCTTCTGATTCCAAGTATTGCGTTCTAGGTGAATAACTTAGAAAAATGATGCTGTTGGTAGAATCATTAACCAGAGCCTAGGGAAAAAACCTAACAACTCATTGGTAAAGGGATATGGAAAGTATTTATAGGATGAAAATCTCATCAGGTAAGTTCATTTCTCCATATATTTTAAATTTGCAGTTGGAAAAACATGAGTACTCATTCAGTTCAATTCTTCCTACTTCGTTTTTAATGTTCTTAGTCAATTTCTCCTCTTTTCTCCCTCAGACAGTATCTTTAGTACATATTTATAGACTCTAATTTAACAGGTCAATAAACTGAGTCCCAGTGAGGTGAAATGATTTAATTCCTACAGGGTTATGGTTATATTTGAAGACACAGCTGTGTTGAGTCTGGCCAGAGGACTTAAAAATGCCTTGTACAAGGTAAGCATTTAATAAATGTTAAAAAAAATTAGTTTCAGTCAAATCTTTCCTCCTTCATCACCTTGTTTTTTAGGTGTCACACTCCCATCTAATTCCTAATGGCTTCGGGCAGAAAGATCACAGGTTGTTCCAGAATCAACAGTTCTTGAGCTTGCTTCTTTCTGTGAGCATCCAGCCTCTGAATCAGTGGGATTTGTAGATCAATCAAATCAATAAACATTTATTAAAACCCCACTACAGTTGATTGTTGGACCCAGCTCCACTCTGCCCTTCCCCCTTTGATTTGTCACTTTGCCCTTCCCGAATGTCAGACACAAATCCACTCACCCTTTCCTTGTTGTAAAACAGGCAGCCCAACCTTTCCTTCATTGATTTGTAAAACAGAGAACTCCACCTTGCTTAATCTGTAAACAGGCAGAACCCCCACCCCTTGCTTACCCTTGATTAATCTGTGGGTGGGAGTCCCAGCCTAGGGTTTCGAGCCAGCAGGAAATTCAAATGTATACTGACCAATCACTAATTATAGTTTCAAGTGTACACTGACCAATCATTGTAGTTTCAGCTTACATCACTGTAATTTCAGCTTAAGTAACCTGGCTATGGAACCTCTATAAAACTGGCACACTGTGCCAAAGTGCTGTCTGATTTGGGTATGTACCCTGACAGTCCCACGGTGTCCTGCAGTAATAAAATCCACCTTTTAAATTTTAATCTTGGGGATCTTCTGTCTTGCTTTTATTAAGGTACAACATTGATGTTTGGGGTTTAGGGGTGCTCAAGACCCCAAAACACTAACACACAAGGTCCTGTCAAATGAATTAGACAAGCCTTCTCTCAGCCAAAGTAAAACAAAGTTTATTAAAGATTCAACATAATGGGTAGACTCTTAAGGAGCCTGAGCATTTGTAATGCTTGAATTGACAAATGGGCCAAAACAATCTGACTCAGAGTCTGAGCTAGACTGAATCTGAGCACCTTCTTGGAGGCAAGATGGATCTGATGGGGTACTTGGGATATATATATATGTCTGTAAAATCAGTCTGTAACATCGGTTTGTAAATGGGGTGTTTGGGACCTATGTCTGTAAAATTAATTTGTAAAACCAGTCTGTACAATCACATTTGCACCACCCCCAGCCTCAGAACATTGACTCTTCCCCTCCCCCCTTCCAGCACTCTGCCCTGCAACAACTCATGACCTGTTTGTCTCTGCTTGAAACAATAAGTTATCTAAATGTTATCTCCCTTAGTTAGAGTGGCCAGTTGCACCATAAATTCTTCAATACCTAATCTATAGGGGTAACTCCTTAGTCAATTATATACCCACACTGTCTCTGATGACCTTGGTGGGTAACAGACTGGGCACTCTTTAGTGACGTGTCAGGCCTAAAACCACACCTCCAGCTAGCCCCCCCCTTGAGCTATTTCCCAGTGAATCATGGGCAATATACCTGCGCAGTTGATATTAAAAGTGCTTGGTCCTTTGAGCACTGACCACTCCTTAACTCCTCCCTGATCCCACCCTTACTCACCTAGTTAGCATAATTGACACCTTAAACTATGCCTGTGGCCTCTGCAAGTTTGCAGGTTCCCTAAGAATCCTAGCCTGCTGTCCTTGTGCAACATAGCAAAAAACTTTACGATTTCAGCTTCAAAGTTTGCTTGAGCCTGGTGAATGGTTTCTGGTCACTAATAGTGATCAGGGTCCCTGGCAGAACCTCTTACCCTCCCCCCCTCCTTATCACCTTTCCCTTTTCAGAGCTTATACACAGAAAGACTGTGGGAAGAATCTAGGGGTGGTCTAGTAGTCTGGAAGGAGAGGTCTAGGGGGGTCTTGAGGGGGAATCTAGGGAGGATCTTGATGGGACTGAGGTCACACTCCAGCAACCAAGAGAATGGAATTTTGATGGGATCCAGGGTGGGAAACAGCTAGAGGTAGTAGACAATGGAGGGCTAGGCTAGTTTAAGGGTAACAGATTTGGGATTAGAGATAATGAAAGGTTTATGGCCTCTGGTGAATGCCAAATCCAGTGGGAAGATTCAAGGGAGTTCCCAGATTCTATACCCCATCACTACCTGTCAGACACAATACTAAGTGCATACCAAAAGGGGAAGGAGATTACAATCTAATAGGAGAGAGAACTCGCAAATATGCATGTATGTATGTAGGTAGGTAGGTAGTTACATAGGTATGTACATACATATATAACATACATATTATGTTGTATACATGATAAATAAAACTATTAAAAATTCTCCCTCTTAAAGATTATTTCTGTTTCATGTCTGACAAACTGGGTTCAAATTCCACCTATTAGACCACAGGCAAATCATTTATATAAACTACTTGATGAGGTGTAAGCTCTGGGAGCCCCCCTGAGCTCTCCTTGAGTCCTTGAGGTACAGGCTCTGGGAACCCCCTCAAGCTCTGATCTCATTTGATGAGGCATTTGCATGAGGCCATAAGCCTTACATTGTGGCTGGGCCCAAACCTCAGTTACTAGACTTCCCACCCTTGAGCCTATCAAAATATCAATCCACCCTTGCACTGGCCTAGCCCACCATAGTCTGTAGTCTCCAGGTAGCCTCCAGGAACTTCCCACCCTCAATCACTCACTGACACTCCCTAAACTCCTCCTGGATTCTTCTAATGTACATTAGACTCCATTTTGTCCCCATACATGTGAAAGCACCATAGAATGACCTAGCACAGACTTACTCTGTGTCTAATACGAGCGAACTTTTAATAATCTTTACTTTTCTTTGGCTGAGAGAAGACTTGAGTTGAATTCTAGCACGTTGGTATTTTGGGGTGTCCAGAGCAACCCTAACCCTCTTCACACTGACATTCTAGGATTTGTGGTTAAGATGGACAATCATTCTCTCTTATCCCTGAGTGATTTATCTCATCCTAATCTTAATGCCAAAAGAAGAACTGGAGTCTCACCTGAGAGTTTTGAAAAAGTTGCAAATTGTTTGTGAGAGGCCACATAAAGAGGAAAGAACTGAGACTGTATAGCTGAATTGGAGCAGTTGAGACAGCCTTCTCCCCCACTTCCCCCCCCCCAAAAAAAATCACACAACTCTTCAGAGAAGAGAGAAGCCTGGGAAGGATTCAAAGCTTTCTCTTTCCAGAAGGGAGGAGGAAGTAGAAAGGACCCTAGGACAGGCGGGTCAGCGACACACACTGGGGTGACATTTAACATTGTCTGAGTTTCTGTTTTCCCTTATTCGTAACGTGCAAAAAAAATGTCTATTGCTTAAGTTATTTATAAACAAGTTGTTAGCACCAGCTAGTTCCGGTGGGGTTAAGGCCTTGGAGAGAATTGACAGTTTTTGTTTTTCTAGCTAGTAACTTCACTCCGAGGTTTCTGTGCAACCGGCCTGGGCTGCAGCCCCTAGCACTTTTTATCCAGGGATGTGGTGGAACGAAGGGCCGGGAGGGTTAAAACAGCCTCCCACTTCTGCTTCAGGATTCAGTTCATTTCCCTGAAAGCTTCCAGTTTCGGTCTTGCCTTTCCTCTTATTGAAAAACAAAGCCAGGAGGAAGAGGCACAGCCAGGGGGATTTTGGGAATCGTAGTTTTAAATGATCCGGCTTCATAATCTGTTGCTTAACGGCCTCTGGTACCTGTGGACCCCTCTTGCCAGGTCAGGTGTATTTGTGCACGGGAGGGTGTGACCTCGAAAGTCGGCATGGACACTTTTGAACCCTCCACCTTGCTTTTCTTTTCGGAGTGGGGGGTGGGGATGGAGCAGGGGGGCAATGGGGTCCTCATTTAATCCCTCCTCCTCCTGCAGGAGGCTGCATTCTCCTGGTCTGGCCCCCACTTTAGGGGCTTGGACTGAGTACGGAGCGCGGCACTGGACTGGAGGGGATGGCATTGCGCTCTCCAGAGTAGCCAGAAGAATTGTTCGGCTGTGCGCTGGACTAGGGTGAGTCCACAGACCTGGGGGCATCAGGCAGCAGAGTAGAGCTGTGGTCAAAAGAGATTAGAGGCCCTGAAGTGGGTTTGTTTAAATATGTAAACCAAATGGCCTAGGACACTGACATGGACACACAGGCACACAGACACACAGACACACACAGACACACACACACACACACACACAGAGCCACAGACAAAAAAAAATATTTATTGCTTCCTTGTCCTTGGAACCAGAAAGTACAGACCTTCAGGGCACCAGGAAATACATTTGTAGTTAGCTGGAAAACCCGAACAAAGGCACTAATTAATAAGACAATTATAGGTTGGAAGGGGTGCGGAACAGGGGCGTGTGGAATGGGGAAGGGTTGTGTGGAGGGGGGTGCTACTGGGAGGGAGGGAGGGGCGCTTTTCCACTTTTCTGTCTCACAAGGGTGCAATCTAAGGGCTTCTGGTTTTGGTTACTGAAGGAGAGATTTAGTTGAGACAAGACTGTACCAAAAAGAAATGGCTCGGGCTGCCACCAGAATGCGTCCTTCCTTCTACTGTCCCCCACGCCTGTCAAAAATCGCAGGAGGGCACAGCAGGGGAGTGGCCAGGAGCCAAGGGCCGGGAGCTAGTCTAGAGAAGTTAATTGTCCATCACTAAGATTTGAACCTAGGTCCACTGACTCCAAATTCAGTGCAGTAAAAGTCTTTGGGAATCTGAACCTGAGCCCCCACAAAACATCTTATAGACCATTTCTCCATGTTCCAACAGGGTGTAGATAGGAGGATGAAGTCCAATATTCCTACTCTTTCATTAAACCAACTCAGTCTTTTAAGCAATTGGTTTGAAACTTGGGGTTGTGAGTCATTAAACTACCTATGTGTGTATATAGCACTTAATATTTCCGATGTTTTTCCCTCTTGGGTCTTGTGATCTTTATAAGAGCCTTATGACATAAGGTAGGGCAAGTATTTGCTACCATATTGTGTGGGATGAAAAACCCCATTCAAAATTAGACAAGAACATGGAGATCTCTCCGGATAAAAACAGGAAATTTTTATTCTTTTTCCTCAGGAGAAGAGGGCGGTCCTCTCCATGATGGATTAGGGAGAGGAGGCTTGAAATATGGGACAAACAGAGTTTTTAAACCCTAATACAGCAGGGTCATATTTCCCCCCTTGTCCCTCACTTCCATTGGTTGGGGGTGTGAGTTCGAGTTGTCCCTGACTCCCACTGGCCAGGAGGAGGGGCTCACAAAGGCAAGAAAGAAGACTAAGGCCTGAAGCTAGGTGGGAGTCAAAAGATTCCTAAAAGGGCTTGCTGCTGGGAAGGGGGAAGGGGGAAACCCACAGTAAAAATTGACACCAAATTTCAGGACACATTCTGAGGAGTTTTCACTCCCCAAACAATATCATCACTTGACAAAAGATGGTCTTTGTTGTACCTTAATAAAAGCGAGACAGAAGATCCCCAAGATTAAATTTAGAAAGTGGATTTTATTACTGCAGGATACCGCGGGACTGTCAGGGTACATACCCAAATCAGACAGCACTTTGGCATAGACAGTGTGCCAGTTTTATAGAGGTTCCATAGCCAGGTTACATAAGCTGAAATTACAGTGATATAAGCTGAAACTACAATTATTGGTCAGTGTACATTTGAAACTACAATTAGTGATTGGTCAGTATACATTTGAATCTCCCGCCAGCAGGAAACCCCAGGCTAGGACTCCCACCCACAGATCAATCTAGGGAAAGCAAGGGGTGGGAGTTCTGCCTATTTACAGATTAAGCAAGGTGGAGTTCTCTGTTTTACAAATCAGTGAAGGAAAGGTTGGGCTGCCTGTTTTACAACAAGGAAAGGGTGAGTGGATTTGTGTCTGACATTTGGGAAGGGCAAAGTGATAAATCAAAGGGGGAAGGGCAGAGTGGAACTGGGTCCAACAGTCTTGATGCTCTCAGAAATTAAATGACTTGTCTGAGGTCACATAGGTACTGTGTCTGTAGTGGAGGCAAAAGAGGCCCATATCTGTTCTGTATTCTTTCCACTAGTCCATATTATCATTTTCATCTAAATATTCTTATTGGAGAAAGAAGATTCCACTACCAACTGTGGCAGGGAGGGGATATAAATATTTTCTTCATTAAAAGTGAGGTGATTGGAATTCCATCAAAAGCTTGGGCAGGTCTATCATAAGACTGATAAATTCCTCAGGGTCCTGTTTAGTATCTCAGACCTTTGTTAAATTAGCGGGTCAGGGGAGCACAAGGTATACGACCTCAAGGAGTTTTTCAACCAAAACTTGGTTGAGTTGGTAATGCTCTTTACCTTGGCCCTCTGAGTACCAGTCTAGCTTAAGATCCTCCTCCAGGTCTTAGCCTCTTGCTTCTCGACCAAATTGATATAGATCTGGAAACACTGGTCTGTATGAATACAGGGTTAGTTGGAACTGCTCAGGAAAACCTATGGGATCCTCCCTAGGGCCTAGATACCCTTTGGCAATAACCAGGAGTTCTCCAAGCTGCCAGGGCTTGAAACCATAGGTTCAGACCAAGTCACTCTCCTGAGAGATTTTCCTGGGAGAACTTTGGCTTGTACTGATGAGGGAAGGGTAATAGCTTCTACCAGGACTCTGATCACTATCAGTGACCAGAAACCCTGCAATTCAGTCTGGAAAGAATTCACCAGGCTCAAGCAAACTTTGAAGCCGAGATTGTAAAAGTTTATTGTTATGCACTGCACAGCGGGCAAGAGTTCTTAGGGAACCTGCAAACTTAAAGAAAACATAGGCATAGTTTTAAGGAGTCAAGACAGTAAATCAGGTGTCAATTATGCTAACTAGGTGAGTAAGGGTGGGATCAGGGAGGAGTTCAGCAGTGGTCAGTGTTTAAAGGAACATGCACTTTTAATATCAAATGCACAGGCGTATTGCCCATAATTCACTGGGAAATAGCCCAAGGTGGGGCTACTTGGAGGTGTGGTTTTAGGCCTGACACATCACTAAGTCAGCCAGAGGTAAGGGCCAACTGAGGAGTGCCCAGTCTGCCACCCATCAATGTCATGTTTGACAAGATGGATGTTGGGAACAAAGGCCAATGGAGACACAGTATGGGTATAATTGGCTAAGGAGTTAACCTATAGATAGGATATTGAAGGATTCGTGGAGCAGCTGGCCACTCTACTAAGGGAGGTAACATTTGCCCAAGCTAAAATGTTTATAGATAGTTTAGTAAAGGATAAGTGTAGCTTGTTATTGTTCCAAGCAGAGATAAACAGTTCTTGAGTTGTTGCTGGGCAGAGTACTGGCAGGGGGAAGGGGCAGAATCAATGCTCTGAAACTGGGGGGGTGGAATGTGATTTTACAGACTGGTTTTACAAATTGATTTTACAGACATAGATCCCAAAGCACCCCTTTTACAAACCGATGTTACAGACTGATGTTACAAACATAGATTGATGTTACAAATCTATATATATATATCCCAAGCACCCCATCAGTGCCAGTAATCAAATAATTTAATTAATCAATTTCAGAGTGAGGAATGTCCTCTTAGTTGATATAAAAGCCCAGCTTATATATTTAAATCAAAGGTGGTGAATGAGTGGGGGAAAGTGGATTACAAACAATTGTTTAGTGATTTCCCCCAAGAAACCCACAAATCACACAATACAACAATTCTGGAGTCAAGTCTTTGAGCATCATGACCACCTCCCCTAGGGTACAGAACCAGAGTTCTGTAACAGGAACAGGTTCTACAATCTTTGATTCACTTCACTTAAGGTCCAGTGATTGTGAACATTGTCAAAGTTTTGAATAATCAGCTCAAGCTGCATTGTGAGCTCAGTAATAAGGGATATAATGGGGTCTTATTTTGCTCCCACAAAAGTTATTGGGAGATGATCAATAGCTGTGAAGCTCACTTATCTTACTTTACTAAGACAATGGCCATCCTGGTTCCTGACTCCAAGTGGACTAGAAAGAGGTTAACCTGGAAAAACCAGTTTAAGCCTGAGGGGTCATGCCCAGGTCACAAGTATCCTCACTACCATGCCTATGTAATCTGCATATATAGAGAATGTAGAATATAGAGGTAAAAAAGGTGAGGAGTATGAGGAATTTGACTACATATATATGTGTGTGTGTGTGTGTGTGTGTGTGTGTGTCTGTCTGTCTGTCTGTCTGTCTGTCTGTGTCTCTGTGTGTCTGTGTGTGTTTATATATAATATATATATATATATATATATATATATATATATATATATATATATATATATGGAATGTAGAATACATATATGTGGAGGGAAATAAAGTTAGGAATTTGAAGAATTTAACTAACTCTAAGTCTACCAGGAAGGATAGAACTTGTAGACCCTCACTCCAGCTTCTATCTGAGTGTGGCTGTGTCCCTAGTGAGCACCACACCTGCTTCCTTGCTGGAAGCATAAATAAGCACCTTCCTCTGCACACTCTGTTTCTGAGTTTTTTCAGTAAAAAGGGGTTTGTTGTTTTAAGGGGTACACCATGTAGATCTTCCTAAGGGTCCCCAAAAAGGGAAGTAGTGGGCAGTGGAAGCTCATCCGAAGCTAATTCCCTAATCCCACCTGGAAGTCCTGGGTTCCCCACAGCTGTTTTGAGGGGTATCCCATGTGGATCTTCCTGACTGCCCCCAAGGGAGCAGTGGACCTGGAAGCTTGTCCAGGCTACCTCCCTGACCCTGCCTGGGAAGTCCTATGAACCCCAAAAATATGTTTCTCACAGCTCAACTCCTGAGCCAGAGAGGCAACTCTTGAGAAAGCTAAATTATTAGTGTACTCATTACACATATCATATTTGTTAATATAAAAATTATAATTTCCCTCTCACAAACTAATTTATATACTTTGCAATAGTATTTGGTTCAGTTTTATTCACCTCTTGACATACAGCTCACTAAGGGAGTTGGAAAAATATCTCTGGCCTTTTCTTTGATTAATTATATTTGAAACACAGGCTTTGGACTTTTTTAATGACTGGGGATTGGAGGGAATGGAGAGAGGATATGGAATTCATTTTAGCAAACATTTATTAAATGCCCACTATTTACAAAAGTTAAATGGTATCTACCTTCAATGATCATAGGTTCTACTTAAAGGAAGGGTTACAATACGTAGACCAATAAATAAATATCAAGTATATACAAAAGAACAAAGCAACTTCAAAAGGCAGAGAGAGATAACAACTTTGGTAGTGGGGGAATGGGTCAGGAAAAGCCTTCTGTAAAAAGTGGCACTTGAGCTTTATTTATTTTGGACAGCTAAATGATGAAGAGGGAAAATATTAGCCTTACAGTCAGGAAGCCCTGAATTCAAATCCTGCCTCACACTTACTAACAATGTGACTCTGCACAAGTCACTTAACTTCTTAGCTTCAGTTTCCTTATCTGTAAAATAATAATTATACTACATCTACTGTACTGGGTTGTTCTGAGAATCAAATGATGTCCCATATATAAAATGCATTGCAAACTTTAAAGCTCTATATAAATTCCAGCTATTAATTCTTTTTCTTTAGAAATAACTCGGGTCTGGTCTTGTGTGGCATGCCTATAATTTATGCTGTAGAGTATGAAACTCGTTGATTGCTTGAGTTTAGGAGTTCTGAGCTTCAATAAGGCTCAAACCTAGCAAGTGTTGGCACCAATATGATGAGTCTTCAGGTGGAGGCCACCGAGTTACCTAAGGAGGGGTGAACCAGCACAGGTTGGAAAAAGAAAGCAGGTCAAAGCTTCTAAGCCAATCAGTAGAAAGTTCATACCAGTGAATGGCCACTGTACTTCCAGCCTGGGCAAGATGGGGGATATTTACTCTCAAAAAACCGAAGCCATTTTACATTTATAATTAAATTAATTTTCCTAAATTACATATAATGTAGGAGTACCAAATTTCCTTTTTACTTTTTTTTGTCTTTTTTTTTTTTGGAAGGGGGAAAGCAGGGCAAATAAGTGTTAAGTGTCTGAGGCCAGATTTGAACTTAGGTCCTCCTGATTTCAGGGCCGGTGCTCTATTCACTGTGCCACCTAGCCACCCCTTTACTTAAAAAAAAAAAAAAGTTTTCTGGATGCTTTTTATTTTTGTTTCACATTCTTTTCCAAATGTGCCTCCCCACCTCACCTACCAAATAAGCTTTCCTTTGTCCCCAAAACTAAAAAAATAAAATTAAAAGCACCAAAAATGGTTCAGCAGAGCCAACTGACACATATCTGTTGCATTTGACAGCATATGCAACATATAGTTTGCCACCTCTTCAAGGAAAAGTGGGGGCTACAATTTCTCATTTCTTTTCTAAAGTTAAATAGGATATAGTTACTGGAAGGATTGTAGTACTAGAAAAAGAAACAGGGAAGTTTGGAGGAGGGGTAGGTTTAGGAAAATATAATGGGCTCTTTTTAAAAACATATTTAGTTTGGGATAGTCCAAGTAGAGATATACAGCAGGAAGTTGGTTATGTGTCAGTGATTGAATCGAGGTGATAATTGCACACAAGAGAGCCAATGAGGTCACCAAGAGAAAAAATAAAGGGAGGAGGGCTCAGATTAGAGTGATGAGGGAGGCTTCCTTACACACTGACATTTAGTGGATAGGAGGAGAATGATGATCTAGCAAAGGGTATCGAGAAGGTGCAATCAAGTAATGTTGAAGAGAAAGCAAGGGGAAAACAGTGTCCAGAAAGAAAGGGTCAATGTCAAAGACTGTAGGAAGAACCTATGGTAGAAGGACTGAGAAAAGACCAGATATTTAGCATTTAAGACATTGTTCGGGGGCAGAGCCAAGATGGCAGAGTAAAAGCAGGGACTTGCTTAAGCTCTCCCCCAAACCCCTCCAAATACCTGTAAAAAAATGATTCTAAACAAATACTAGAGCTACAGAATCCACAAAATGACAGAGTGAAACACATCTCCAGCCCAAGAGAGCATGGATCAACAGAAAGGGTCTGCCACACCTAGCTGCCAGCATAGACAGGACCAGAGCAGGCCTCGGGGAACTGAATCACTGGCAGCTGTGTGGCAGTTTCCAGACTTCTCAGCCCACAAACACCAAAGGAAGCACAGCAGGTCAGTGGGGACTCTGTGGGACCTGGATAAAAGAGGAGTATGACTTGGCCCCAGCCCCAGGGGGGCAGTGTGGAGTGGTGGCAGCAGCAGTGGCTGCTTCCAGAGCCCCCAGCCCACAGACAGTGAGGGTATCCGTGGCTGATCAGAGGGCAATTACAGGGATCTCTTTGCTGGCTCTGAGCCACGATTCTCTTGCTTTCCCCTGCTTGCATCTGGGTCACAGTTCCGGGTGGCAGTCCCAGGGTGAGGACTGGTATGGTGGGGCTTGTGGCAGCGGTGGAGAGGGAATCCTCCTTACAGTTCACTCCTTACACAGGAGTAAACACCTCTCCTTTGAGCACAACACCTTGGAAGAGCTGGAAATGTACAAGTCTCTAGAAATATTTCTGAAAACAACTGCACCAAACCCCTAAAGCCTGGGACAATACACCCACCCCCACCCCTGTTGGAAGCAGAGTCCTACCTTGACAAGGTACAAAGTCAAGTATTTGTCTGGCAAGATGAGTAAACAGCAGGACAAAAATTCAGACTATAGAATTTTATTCTGGTGACAAGGAAGATCAAAATACACAACCAGAAGACAACAAAGTCAAAGCTCCTACATTCAGAGTCTCCAAGAAAAATATGAGTGGGTCTCAGGCCATAGAAGAGCTCAAAAAAGGATTTTGAAAATCAAGTAAGAGAAATAGAGGAAAAATTGGGAAGAGAAGTGAGAGTGATGCGAGAAAATCACCAAGAACAAGTCAACAGCTTGCTAAAGGAGACCCAAAAAAATGCTGAGGAAAAATAACACCTTTAAAAATAGACTAACCCAAATGACAAAAGAGGTCCAAAAAAAACAATGAGGAGAAGAATTCCTTAAAAAGCGAAACCGGCCAAATGGAAAAGGAAGTCCAAAAGTTTACTGAAGAAAATAATTCCTTAAAAATTAGAATGGAGCAAATAAAAGCTAATGACTATGAGAAATCAAGAAATTATAAAACAAAACTAAAAGAAAGAAAAAAATAGAAGACAATGTGAAATATCTCATTGGAAAAAACCACTGACCTGGAAAATAGATGCTTCAACACTTGGTCAATTTTTGTAAAAGTTCCATATGGTGCTGAGAAATACTTATCTTGTTAAATAGTCCTATTAGAAGATACTGTAAGTCTTTTAGCTCTAAATTGTCCAGAAATTTCTTCAATTCTATATTTTCCCCTTTGCTCATCTTTAACCACTTAACAGAGGTTAACAGTGCCAAATATCATTGATAGGTTGAGGAGGATAACTGAAAAAAGACTATCAGATTTTCCAAGTAAAATTAGTAATTTTGGAGAGAGTACTTTAAGTCGTGATGAGATCAGACATCAGACTACAAAGGGTATGAGAGGAGAGGAAGTGAAGGCAATGAATGTGGATAGGTTTTTTTTTTTTTTTTTTTAGCTTTGCTGAGGAAGGGAGGAAAGATCTAGGGTGACAGCTGTGGATCTAGTTAAGTACGGGAAGACTCAGGTATGTTTGAAAGTAGTAGATTGTTGTTGTTCAGTTGTATCCAACTCTTCATCACCCTGGGGACCATACTGTCCAGAAGTTTTCTTGGCAAAAATACTGTAGTGGCCTGCCATTTCTTTCTCTGGTGGATTACAGCAAAAAGAATATAAGTGACTTGCCCAGAGTCAGCTAGTAAGTGTGTGAGGCTGGGTTTGAACTGAGGTCTTCTTGACTCAAAGCCCAGTGCTCTATCCACTGAGTTATCCATAGCTCTGTCTAGTAGACAGAGAGAGATTAAACAGTCAAGAGAGGATAATTAAGGTTAAAATATTGACTTAAAAATTTTTTTGTGAGGATCTTTTATAAATTTAAGTGCCAAGGCATTTGGAATATTTACGTTAATATTGACATTGGTTTGTTTCCCATAGTTCCTTTTAGTATGATATTGTTTCCTTGTTTATCCCTTTTTAGGTTGTGAATATTGTTTTTTGTTTTGTTTTGTTTACTTTCTCTGATAACAGTGCAACTCTTGCTTTTTGGGGATTCACCTGATGCATGACAATTTTTTTTTCTCCAACTCTTCATTTTTATTCTATATATGTCTTTGGTTTTTAGGTATGTTTCTTGTTAGCAATAGATAGTGCAGTTTTATTTTCTTACCCAATCTGTTGATCCTTTTTATATTATTGGAGTATTTAATTCATTCATCTTTAAAGTTATGAGAGTTAAGTTTATATTTTCCTCCTCAAGTTAGAATTTTCCCTCTTCTTCCTCTGAAAACATACTATATTGTATCTTCAGTTATTTTAGCTTTATCTATTTTAAGGCAACCCTATTCCCACTGGCTTTATTTCCTTCACTCTTAATTCCTCGCACCCTCCTTTTTGTTAAAGCTTTCTCAAGTTTTGAAGTTTTGTTTAATTTATTAGTTCATGTTTCTTTCTTCCTTTTACCTAACTATTCAATTATTCTCCTCTTTTTTTCCCTTCAAGTAGTCAAGTAAATTCCCCTTTCAGCCTGCTTTGTTTCATGTTTTTCAAATTTTACTTTTTTACACTTTTTTTCTAAAAAGGATTTCTTTCCCTCGTCCTCTTCCTTTTTTAAATTTTACCTTTCTTTCTAGTCTAGATTTTAATTCATTAGTTCTCCTAACTTATTTTGTGATCTTTTGATTGTGGTCTTGGGAGCCAGACTCACTCTCTGCCTCCTAGTGACTTCTGGGGAGATAGAAATGGTCCCATCTGGATGCTTAGTTAGTTCTGTCCCTCTGGCTTAATGGAGTACACCCTGGCACACATATGTGTGTCCCAGTTCCCTCTGTTCCTCATTTTTCTCACTCAACTCTATTGCAGCACATATCTGCCTGGATGTCTCTAGTGTTATAATCTTTATAAAGAAGTGATAATTATGCTAGAGACTGAGATCCAGAACTCTACCACTTCTCCATGCCAAATTAGCCTCCTATTTATAAGCACCTGACTCCTGAGGAATGCTATTTTACTGGGTTTACTGATGACTCTGTCTGCCAAGAGAAGCATAAATAGCTAGTCTTTAGCAGTCATTAATCTACTAATAGGAAATCCTTAAGAAATAGGGTACCTGGCAAATCTTCGCACAGTGAGCTGAACTCCAGTCTGTAAGGCTGGTATGTGAGAGGTAGAATGGGTTGGAAAAAATCTTTATTAATACTGATTCCTGGGAAGTGGCCTGGGACCCTAAGAGCACAGTACTAGACAAAGATTCTCCCCTTTGGGGTCAGAAACAATGGAGGAATTTTGTTTGTGTGGCATGTCAGCACCCATTAGAGAAATCATATGCTGATCAGCCCCGTTTGAGGCCTTTCAAGAAGAGCAGAGGTTTGGGAGTGAGCCCATTGCCAATAGAAGCACTGATATGGTAGAGCAGTTTGACTGAATATGGGTAAGGCAACGATTGTTGCCCAACTGGGCTCCTTGTGCCAGCTGAAGCACCTATCTAACCGAAATACTCATCAACTTGTCTCTAACTGGCAGAATGGCATTGTCCCCTCTCAGGTCAAGTGGTTTGCCCTTGCTACTCAAAAGCTGCATCATTGTGTACCTGACTGCCCAGATTACAAGTCCAGCCTCCCAGAAGCCACATCTCTGACAAATCACACTACCCTAGGAAGAGGAAAAAGCTCACTGGTCCATTGGTTTATGGGACCCAGTCTCCAAGAAGGCTTACTTGATAAGAAGACTATTTTTTGGACATAGTTCCAACTGACCTTCTCTGATTCTTCCGTTTTTCCTTTCCCCAAATCACACTGGACTTAAGGTCCTTACCCACTGCACCACATACATAGGACTCCATACACAGTAGAGAAGGAGCTCAGGTCCCCTTTAATTCACAGGATTCCCTTCCTTCAAGATGGGGCTGGCAACTAATTCCCAGAAAGGGCTTGGGGAACTGGGGTGATGTTGCTGGAGGATACTTCACTTTGTCATAGCATGGAGGAGGTAAAACTGTCGGCTATATAACTATCATTGAATGTGAATTTACATGGAAGAAAGGGAACCCTCCAGCCACCTTGTTAGTAATTCTGAGGCTCAGAAGCCTTATTTAGCCCTTATGGGAAAAGGGGCAGCCTCTTCACAAAGACCTCAAAGGGGACAAGGATTTCCCATTCTATTTTGATGTGACTCTCAGTAAGGGAGAGATTTTGATGAGTGAGCCACAGAAAGTCTTGGTAGCAACGTGTTTCCTTGGACAGGCTGCACACAGCCTTATGGCCTCTTAGCCACTCTGATGAAGAATGTTCACTGTGTCAGAAGGGCGCTGTTGTTCCGCTTGTTATCACTGTCTAACATCTGGAGAACAAAGTGTGATTGTGCTGGTGGCGTTGCTGCTTCCTGCTTTGTGTCCTTGATATTCCTGGTCCTGCTCTGACCTTGTGCCCACCTCGTAGTGGGAGATCTGTGAACTGCAAGGATGTGGCATCACCTGAACTAAGTCGTTGAGATCCAGGCCTTAATCCTCTGAAGACACGCCAGGAAATTTAGAATTTCTGTCCTCCCCCTTTTTTCTTTATGGGTCAGTTAAATAGAGTGCTGGGCCTGTAATCAGGAAGACTCTTCTTCCTGAGTTCAAATCTAGCCTAAGACATTTATTAGCTGTGTGATCCTGGGCAAGTCACTTAGCCCTGTTTGCCTTAGTTTTCTCATCTGTGAAAATGAACTTCAGGGGGAGGCTAGGTGGCCCAGTGAATAGAACACCTGCCCTGGAGTCAGGAGGACCTGAATTCAAATTTGGCCTCTGACACTTAACACAAAAACTAGCTGTGTGACCTTGGGCAAGTCACTTAACCCCAATTGCCCTCCAAAAAGCAAAAAAAAAAAAAAAGAAAATGAACTGGAAAAGGAAATGACAAACAGCTCCACTATCTTTGCCAAGAAAACTCCCCAAAAAGGGCTCATGAAGAGTTGGACATGACTAAACAACAACAACAAAATCTAATTCATGAGGAAAATCTAATTCATGAGTATATTTAATTTGATGAGTCATCTTTCTTGTTTTAATTTAAAGTCACAACATCCTTATGGATGGTACCTGGCTTTGGATTGCTGGTCATTGTTTGTCCTTCATTCTCAAAGAGGACAACTAGGTAAGAAACAGATTGACATCAAAACTCTTCTAGGCTGACAAAATTGTCATAGCTTTTGCAACCTCTAATGAGAAGTTGAGATGGTCATTAATATTTTGGGGCAGGAAGAAGAAAAGAAACCAGCAATGAGGGAGAAAGAAAAGAGGCAGAAGTCAAAAAAAAAGTAGGGGGAGGGGGAAGCTTTTATGGCATAATATCCTGGAAACCAAAAGCGACAAGAGAATTTCAAGAAACAGATCATATCCTATAGTGAGGTTTAGAGAAAGAAAAGACTGAGAAAAGACCATTTCAATTGGTTATTAAGAGATTAATGATGATGGCCTTTGAGAATGAATGGGAGCCAGATAATATAGGCATCAAACATGGTAAGTAGTGAACAAGTGAAGGTAGGAGATACAGACTTCTAGTTTAAGATGTATGACATGGATGGAAAGAGTGAGAGTAGGCATCAGGATTAAGTGAAAGTTTTTCTAAAATTTAGAGTGTGATTTGCAGACAAAGGGAAGAGTCTGCAGAAAAGGGAAGTTCGAAAATCAGTAAAGCTTGGGTAGGGAAGAACCTTAGAAATCATCATATTCATAAACTGTAAATAACAGAAGATAGAATATAGCCCAGACATAACCATGGACTAGGGCAGGCAAATTTTAAAGGCCCCCAAGGTCATGCTGTATGATGATTGGTTGAAGGAACTGGGGATGTATCTTAGCTTTAAGGGAAGAATGAAATGGACATGATAACTTGTCAAGTACCTAAGACTGTCATTTAAAAGAAAAGTTAAATATATTCTTATTTCCCCTAGAGGGCATAACTGGGAGGGTACAAAGAAGCCAATTTAACAATAAAAATAATAATGGCTAACATGTACATAGGACTTCTTACATACCAGGCATTGTGCTAAGTGCTTTACAATTATTATCTTATTTGGTCCCCGCAACAACCTTGAGAGGTAAGTGCTATTATTGTTCCCAGTTTATAGATGAGAAAACTGAGGTTAAGTGACTTGTCCAGAGTCATATAGCTAGTAAGCATCTGAGGTCAAATTTGAAATCAAGTCTTCCTAACTCCAGACCTAGCATTCTATCCACTGTGCCACTCATTCTCAAAGGGGACCAATGACCTCTGGAGGGTGAGGTCTTAACTTGCAAGTGGACTGGATTTAAGTGAGGCAGAGCTGTACAAAGTCATCAGCCCCATTTTCTCCTCCAGTCAAAAGTCCAGGGGTAAGACAGTCAGCCAGGCAGGCTGACTGGCAATGGCCCTGGATACAGTGGGACCAAAAGACCTTGGTCTTTTTAAGCTAAGGTCTTTCCCAGGTCCCAGTTTGTCTGAGCTCACACCCATTCAATAGTTAAATGTGAGGCAAGAATTGAGGCAAAAAATGGCCTAGTTTGCCTTCATAAAAGAATCAAGCTGGGAAGGGAAGAACCTCCGAGTTTCTGGCAGAACAGAAACAATTGCTTAGCTTGATGGAAGGAAACCCCACTTCACAATTAGAGCTATTCCAAAGTGGAATAGGCTTCAACGGGAGGTCCTGGTTTCCCTTTCATTGGGAACTTTCAGGCAGTCTAGATGACTAGTTTGGTGATTCTTTTTTAGGTACGAGTTGGACAGCTGCTAAGGTCCCTCCCAATATGAGATTTTATGATTCTGTGATTGAGCTATGACCTATTTCTTTCCCCCTGAACAGCGCTTCAAGTTTCCAAACCTGGTGTAATATCCCATTTGGAACAAAAGTGAGATTCATGGATCCTGGAGAGAAATGACCTAAGAGGCACATTTCTGGGTAAGAGTGAGAACTAGGTGAAAATTAACTATTAAAAATATTTATAGATTGGCTATTAACTGCAGAGGTACCCACTTTGGTTTTGAATAAGTCTTCATTGTCACTTAAACTTATCACCACTGTTTCCCTCAGTCTCAGAAGGATAGGAGCCCTGCTTCTTCCTTAAAGTTAATTGAATACACTTGTAATCTATTTTCTCTCCTTTCTTGTCTTTTCTTTTGCTTGACTGAAAGACCTTGATGACTTGACCCTTGCTTTCTGGTACAACTAACATCTCCCTTTTCATGAATTGCTTTCCTTATTCCTTCAAATATGAATATGTTGCTTTTATAAGGGGGGGGAAACCCTTACCTAGCACCTTCTAGCAACTGTACAATTCTTTTCCTTGTCAATGCCAAACATTTTAATACTATGGTTTATTTCCACTGCCTCCACTTCCTCATTAATTCTTTTCTTACTTAAACCAGGCAAGCTGTATTCTACCATCAGAACTTAATTGAAAATATTCTTATAGTCAATTATATCAATCAATACACATTTATTGCCTACTCTAGGTCAAGTTATCTGTTAGGTACTGGGGACACAAATTCAAAAGTAAAACAGTTGCTACCCTCAAGGACCTTACCTTCTTCTGAGGAGCAGAGGCAATACAGAACATTCATAGGTAAATAAATATAAGATGTGTACAAAAGAAAGTCATTTCTGTGTGTTACTAACAACTGAGGGAACCAGGAAAATCTTCTTTAAAGTAGGTAGCTCTCAAAGCTGAGCATCAAAGTGAGATAAGAGCTTTAATAGGCAGCTATGAAAAGAGAAAGTATTCCAGGGGAACAGCCTGTGCAAAAGCAGGACATGGAATGTCACATGCAGAGAACAATAAGCAAGTCAATTTGGCCAGAATGTATAGTGCTTGAGGAGAGGGGAATAGGTTGTTGTTCTGAAAAGACAGATTGGAGCCAGATTGTGAAGGGTTTTAAAATGCCAGAGGAGTTGGTACTTTACTCTAGCAATATTAGGGACATAGTGGAGCTCCTTGAGCAGAGGCATGACAGTTGGATCTGTGCTTTAGGAATATCAATTTGGCAACTTTGTGGAGACTAGATTGGAAAGGGGAAGAAGGTAGGTGAAAAAGGACTAATGAGGAGATTAGTGCAATATAAGAAGTGATAAGGGTCTGAACTAGAGTGGTTGTGGTGTGAATCAAGGGAAAAGGTGGCTGTGAGAGATACTGTAAAGGCAGAAGAGACACGGTTTGGTAATTGCCTGGATGGAGGGTGTTGATTTCAGAGAGAGTGAAGAGTAGATAGATTGATTGACCCCTCTATTATAAGACATGACGCAATTATTAAGTGCTTATCAGTTTAGGTAATCAAGGTACTAGCCATCAATCAATTAATTAATAAACATTTATTAAACCCCTCTATGTGCCAGGCACTGTGCTAAGTGCTGGAGATATAAAAAAGGCAAAAAACAGTGCCTCCCCTCAAGGACTTTACAATCTAATGGAGGAAACACCGTACAAACAAATATATACAAAGCATGCTATATATAGGATAAATAGGAATTAATTAAAAGAGGGAAGGCACTGGAATTAAGAGGGGCTGGGGAATTAGCAGGTTGAAGAACCAGGAAGAATGTGGAAAAGGGAGTACTTGAGTTGAGTCTTCAAGGAAACATGGATTCTGCAAGTTGGAGAAAAGGAAAGTGTACATTTCAAGCATGGGGTTTGATTAGAGATGAAGGGTCATGTGTGACAAACAACAAGGCCAGTTTGGATAGACTATCCCTATAGCATATATGGAGGGAAGCAATGTGTAATGAAGCTGTAAAGAAAGGCTGGAGCCAAGTTGCAAAGCTAACATATTTTATCCTAGAGGCAATAAGAGAGCCACCAAAGTTTATTGATTGACATTGAATGACATGGTCAAATCCGTGATTATGGAAAATCACTTTGGTAGCTGTTTGGAGATTAGATTGTATTGGAGAGAGAGGTAATAAGAGCCAGAACTAAGGTGGTAGCTTTGTTTTTGGGGGGGGGGTTGAGTAGTAAAAAGGGGGAAAAGTTATAATAGATGTTTGGGGGAAGAATAGTAATCTTTAGCAATTGATTGAATAGGGAAAGTGAGAGATGAAGAATTTTGCGCAGGTGACACAACTAAAAGAGTGATGGTGCCTTTGACAGAAATAGGGAAGTTCAATATGAGTTTTTGGGATAGAAATGAATTCAGTTTTGGAAATGTTGAGTTTGAGATGTTTATATGACATACAAATAGCTTTGTACAGTAGCAGTGATGTGGGACTGGATTTCAAGCATGAAATTGGAGCTAGATATAGATTTGAGTCATCTTCATGGAGATAAATCATTAAGCCCATGGGAGTTGATGAGGTCAAAAAGAGAGGGCATTGGGGTGGCTAGGTGGCGCAGTGAGTAGAGCGCCAGCCCTGGAGTCAGAAGGACCTGAGTTCGGATCTGGCCTCAGACACTTAATACACACAAACAAAAACCTAGCCTTTGGGCAAGTTACTTAACCCCAATTGCCCTCCAAAAAGCAAAAAAAAAAAAAAGAGGGCATAGAGAGAAAAGAGCCAGGACAGAGCCTTAAAATACACTCAGGGGGTGTGATATAGATGATGATACAGCAAAAGATGGTAAGAAGGAGAGATAAAACAGCTTTACTTCTGCATTTACCACGTTGGCACTCTCCCAGTGTCAAGGGAGAAACTCCTGATTCTTTGTGCACTGGCTGTTTATTTAGGCCACCAAGAATCTACATCAATGGTACAAGCCTTACTCCTCTAGACTAATTAAGTCAGAGGACAATTCCAATACCTTTTGAGGAAAAATTAGTCTAGCTTGCAAAGGGTAGGGCCCTAGGAAAAGCTACCCCAATTTGTATCATTAGGAAATTAGGAAGAGTAGTTCAGCCTACATTTCAGAGACCTCATAAATACTCCTCCTTTCACAACCTTACAAAGGGTTGAATGAGAGGAGAGAAAGTAAAACCAAGAAATGAAGACTTTTTAAAAAACGTCCCTTAAAATTTAACTATGAAAGGAAGGATACATGAAGGATACATGAGTTTGTTAGGGTCCAGTGAAGGTTTTTAAGGCTGGGGAAGACTTGGATATGTTTGCAGCCAATGGAGAAGAAGTAAGTAGTTAGGGAAAGATTGAATGATTAGAGAGAATAGATCACTGAGAGGGCAGTCTGGTAGAGAAGACTAAAGGGAATAGCATGAAGGAAACATGTAGAGATGTTAACCATAGCAAGAAGGGCCAACTCCTCAGGAGAAGAGCACAGAAGGATAATGTCAAGGGCTTTTGAGAGGTAGAGGAGTGATGGGCAAAAGCCCTGACTTCAGTGTTAGTTTTGATTTTGGAGATGAAATCACACACACAATAGATCATGGCAAATGACCTTTATTTTCTCAGTAAAGTATAAGTTTATTTTATTATTTATTATTAATTAGATAATTAAATAGAATTAATTATAAACTTATATAGATTTGTTAAAGCATTTAGTTCTTAGTGAAAAAGAGAATCAATTAAGGATGCATGCATATTCACCTTGCTACAGTGAAGACCTCGTTGGGGTTTGTGAACACAAATTTCTAGTCAACCTGTGACTTTCTTCAATTAGGTTCAGGGGTATATGAGTAGGAATAGAGAAGAGTGTTGAGAGTAATCTGGGGTTGAGCTTTAACAAGGTATCAGTAAGGTGGGTGGTAAGGGATTTGAGAGTAAAATATATCTGTGAAATGGGAAAGTGAACCTGTTACCCATAGAGTATATAATAATGAAAAGGGAACAAAACGAGGTAAGTACAGGTCAGTAACCTGAGGAAGTTGAAGGGGCCAAGGAGTCAGACGTAATGGTGAGGAAGAATAGGTTTAGGAGGGCCTAGACAAAGGGAGAGAGAGAATTATAGTAGGTTATGATCAGATGGAGGAATGTTAGAGTTTTGTGGGGGGGTTTAATCATGAAAATGGAATATGTATAGGTAATGATAAAATCTGGGATTTAAGGATCATAATGAGGCAATGAATCTGGGTGACTAAAAATGGTAGAGCCCTCAACGAAAATAAGTAAATTAGAAATATGTGGGGTAGGGGAAAGTAATGAATTGGGTTTTGAATATGTTGAATTTGAGATATTTAGGAGGCACCTTGTTGGAGGTGTCCCACATGCAGTCACATGCAGTTGATGAATTGGAATTAGGGATCAGGAAAGAAAAAGAGCTGGATTTGTAGAAATCAATGTTGTCTTCACAGAGACAATAGAGGAACTGTTGAGATCACCAAGCAAGAGAATGCAGAGAGTGCATCCACAATAATGGGAGGGGACATGATGATAATTGTATAGAAGAATTAGGAGCAAAAAGGATTTTTTTCCCTAGGAATTTAGTTACGAAAGGGGGAGATATGTAGGACAATCCTTTGAAGGCAAGGTAAGGTCAATTGAAAGGTTTTTTTAAGGTTAGGGAAGATAATATGTATGTTGGTAGACAGCAGGCAATGAGCCCCTGGATAAGGAAGTGTTGAAAATTAGGAAGAGTGATAGCATGTTCAGTGGGGCACGTTCTCAAAGGAGAAAGCAAGGAATGGTATTCAGATATTTTATTTTATTTTTTATTAATTAATTAATTAACTCATTTGTTTGTTTATTTATCTATTTATTTATTTATTTGCTTTTTGGAGGGCAATTGGGGTTAAGTAACTTGCCCAAGGTCACACAGCTAGGTTTTTGTTTGTGTGTGTGTTAAGTGTCTGAGGCCGGATCCAAACTCAGGTCCTTCTGACTCCAGGGCCAGTGCTCTACTCACTGCACCACCTAGCCGCCCCATATTCAGGTATTTTAGAAGATTTTATCATTAATATTTTACAAAGCTAAAAAAATATTTTAAACACTATAAAAATAACTGTCTCCATACCTACCAAGGGAAGAGATGTGTTTTGTCATAACTCCTTTTTTTCAGATCCTTGATTTTGCTCTTGCTAGTCCACCCTCTCCTCTACTACCCCCTCACCCTCCATTCTACAATATTCTGCTCCCTCGTTTCCTCTTACGTAACAGTCTTGTAAGCTTCGGTTCAAGCTTTCATGAAGGGCTTCTCAACTACCTCAGATAATATTGATATCTACCTTCTCTGAAATTCCCATTGTATTTTGTGTGGTCTGTTCCATGCAACCTCACACTTGATTGGTTTATATTACTTATGATTTTTCTTATTAACTTCTCACTTCGACTTTCAGCTTTTGAAAGAGAGTTATATTTTGTGTACCCAGTGTTGGACACTTAGTAATTGCTCATTAAATACTTGACTTTTTTTTTTTAAAGCAGTTGGGCTAAGTAAGGTTGCTTGCTGAAGGTTAAGTGGCCAGTCATTCTTGATGTGCGGGTGCTTATTTTCTGAGGCCGAATCCGACCCTGAGTCATCCCAACTCCGGGGCCGGCGCTCTTACTCACCTAGCCACCCCTTGAATTGTTTTTAACAAAGGTACAAGGAGAAGAAAGAATTTCCTTTCTTTTTTGTCCCACCTGTTCCATAACATTTTTCTTTTGTCTCCCTACACAGCCATTCGTTAATTTGCTCATTTAACAGTATTTATGAATTAATTGTATGTTTCAGGTGCAGGGGAATCTTTGGTATGGTAAGAAGAAGTGCTGAACTAGGAATCCAGGTACCTGCATTGTGTGACATCAGGCAAGTCTCCCTCTGGGAGTCCTGATTTCTTTATTTTTAAATAAGCGCGGCGATATTAGCCTGCCTTGCTCAGAAGTGTGTAGTAAAGTGCTCTCTGTAAACCTAGAAACATAGATGTGTGTGTTGTTGCTCTTATTTTGGAGGCACTAAAAGTGCCAAATGTGGATAACTGAAGAAAGAGACTAAGTGTTCAGAGAGAGGCGAATAAGAGAAGTGAAATGAAGGAGATATGAAGACTCAGAATGGGGAATGGAAGCCTAAAGTGGTGGAGCATCACCCCTTGAGATTGGTGAGACTGGAAGGAAATCGAGGACTTTTCTTTACAGTGTGTAGAGAAAGGTTGAAGTTCTTAAAGCATGTATAATTTAGGGGAATTGATATTGAAGACCACATTTCTGGGAGTATCAAGTTAAAGGTTACATGAATATAAGAAGAAAGGTTACAACCTAATACTGAGAGGCCTACTTTGGATCCAGATAGGGAAAACCTTGCTTTTCCAGTGATTAAAAGATCTAAGAGAATTAGTTTTGCCTTTGGATTAAAGATCAGAAGAAAGGTTGGAATAGAAAGAAAACTGTAAACTGTGAAAGCCCGGTGTATATGTGAACCTATGCCAAACTAAACTGAGTAAAAACCATACATATAGCTATAATTTAACTAAGGTGATTTATGAAGATTCTCTTGCATGATAATAAAAGAGTTTACATACTTTTAACATCAGACTGTGTTGTCCTGGAATGGACAAGCTTTAGGATTATCAAGGAATTGGTGAAGAAGGGAAAGAACCACGACCCCTGGACACAACTTTATTTGCTATATGATAGTAGTAGGAAATTAACTGTATGGCAGAAGAGTTAGCACAGGATCCTTAGGTTTTGTGTTTAATTTCATCACAGCTCTACATTAGCATATTACCTTTCTAGGAACTTAGAGACTAGGTGGGAAAGCAAGATACTAGTTGGAAAAGCACATAGAAGAAGTACACATGCAAGGCAATTAGTGCCAAAGTAAATAATACAGACTATTAGTATGGGGGTTCTGAGAATAGAACTCAGAATAGGGAACAGGGGTTATGAAAAGTTTTTTTGGAGGAGTTTGGACTTCAGAAGGAAAGGATGGATAAGATTTGTTTAAACATGTTAAACACAAAGTGAACTATTTTAACAAAGGATTGAAATCAAGAATAAGCATGATATAATCTAGGGACAATGAAGAGATTTGTTAGCTTAAGGTGGATCATCCAAGGTAGGCAGAAAGTAGTGGGAAATAAATCTGAATGAGTATGGTGGGGAAAGAATTTTGGTTTTTTATCCCATTGGCAATGGTGAGATGATATAAAATCTCTTATATAGTATAATATGAAGAAAATAGCATTTTAGGAAGACTCATTTGTAAAATGGCATGCATAATATATCGATTAGCAGCTGATTGACCAGCTAAAAGTCTATGACAGCAATCTAGGGATAAAAGTGTCGCCTAGGATACTAACAATTTGGACTTCCTTAAAAAGTGACTCTTAAGAGGCAAGACTAATTTCCTTATTCTCCAACATTTCTACTTATCCCCATTCCCTCTGATTAGCTTGATTCTTCTGGTCATCTGCCTTAGTTCTCTACATCTTAGATTGCTTATCATCCTTCTTCATGAGCACTGGATTTCAGGAACTAAGAGTCCCATTCTCAGGTGATCTAACTGTGGGATTTACTGATAATATACAAACTGATATCCAGTAGTGGGCAAAAGCCCTGACTGACTGATTACTACCTGGCTTCAGTGTTAGTTTTGATTTTGGAGATGAGACCACACACACAATAGCACCAAGCAACTACCCTTCTCAGAAGTTATAGAAATACAGTCTGATTCTGAGTGAACCAGGGAGGTTACAAGTAGTACTGTTTTATACTGAGGAAGGAAAGAGAGCTTGGGCCTTTTACAACTTGTCTAGGAGGGTAAGACCATAACCTCCATTGAATATGCCAGTTATGAATAGTCTAGTTAAGGAGAAACAGAAAAGTTGTTAGAATTCTTTTGGCTGCACTTATGGACTCATCAATCATTTTAATAACTATTTCTGTCTACAGAACATGTTCTCACTCCACCTTCTAGATGAAGGCTTCAGATTCAAACAGACTACATCAAGTTCCCCTCCTATCCCTTCTCTTTATTGCTTACTGAGCCTCAGCTTCCCCTTCCTTCCCCTCCTTAGATTACCAAATTATATATGAGAATTGTTAAAGATATATCTTCAGTATAGTCAGCACTGTCAATTTCATTATCTCACTATCACTAGAAGAAAGTTCCCTTTCTTCCACACAGGAAAGTGGAACATTTGTATTTTCAATTTCTTTCAGATTGGAAGACATGGGCTGAGATGAGGCATTCAACTTCAAAGCAATATATTTCCAAAGAATCATCATTCCAGTCCATAGTAATGGAAAGAATTAAAATGGATGGATCTTGGAATTCTGAATTGGAAGAAACTTTGGAATTTGAGGGTAGTATAGAAAGTCTACAAGGAAAACCCAACAAACTATTGCATCAAGTGATAATGCATAGAAAAACTCTAACTTGGGATAAAAGGCCTAAATATAATGAATTTGGGGAAAACCTAGATCTGAGCTCAAACCTGGTAACACAGCAAAGAATTTTTACAGGTGAGACACCTGATAAATATGATACACATGAAAAGAACTTCAAACATAATTTGGATACAGCTATACATCAAAAAATCAACGCAGACATGAAATCTTATAAATGTAATGAATGTGGGAAAGTCTTCAGTTACTATTCAGACCTTATTCGACATCAGCAAACTCACACTGGAGAGAAACCATACACATGTAATGAATGTGGAAGGGCATTCACTGATCCCTCTCCCTTTATTCGACATCAAAGAATCCATACTGGAGAAAAACCCTATGAATGCAATGAATGTGGAAAGGCTTTCAGTGACCAATCAACCTTTATTCAACACCAGAGAATTCACAGTGGAGAAAAGCCTTATGAATGTAATGAATGTGGGAAAGCATTTAGCCAAAAAAAGCACCTTATTCAGCATCAGAGGATTCACACTGGAGAAAAACCTTATGAATGTAGTGAATGTGAGAAAGCATTCAGCCAGAGGACCCAACTTATTCAACATCAAAAAACTCATACTGGAGAGAAACCCTATAAGTGTCATGAATGTGGAAAATTCTTCAGTCGGAGCACACACCTTACTGAACATCAGAAAACACATACTGGAGAGAAACCCTATAAATGCAATGAATGTGGGAAAGCTTTCACTTATCGTTCAACCTTTATTCGGCATCATATAATTCATACTGGTGAGAAACCCTATGTATGTCACGAATGTGGAAAAGCTTTTAGTCAAAACTCAATCCTTACTGAACATCATAAAACTCATACTGGAGAGAAACCTTATAAATGTAATGAATGTGGTAAAGCTTTCAGTTCTTGTTCATACCTTAGCCAACATCAGAAAACTCATACTGGAGAGAAGCCTTATAAATGTAATGAATGTGGAAAAGCCTTTAGTTACTGTTCATCCCTTACTCAGCATCAGAGAGTTCATACTGGAGAGAAACCTTATGAATGTAATGAGTGTGGAAAAGCCTTCAGTTGTTGGTCCAATTTTAACCAACATCAGAAAACTCATACTGGAGAAAAACCCTACAAATGTAATGAATGTGGAACCACCTTCAGTCAGAGCACACGTCTTACTCAGCATCAGAGAATTCATACTGGAGAAAAACCCTATGAATGCAATGAATGTGGAAAATCTTTCAGTCTAAGCACCCGCCTTGTTGAACATCAGAAAACTCATACTGGAGAGAAGCCTTATAAATGTAGTGATTGTCAAAAAGCTTTCAGCCGGAGCACCCACCTTACTGAACATCAGAAAACCCACACTGGAGAGAAACCCTACAGATGCAATAAATGTGGGAAAGCTTTTACCTGTAGTTCATCTCTGATCAGACATCAAAGATTACATGTTTGAAAGTAAATGTGTAAATGTAATGAATATGGATGAAAACTAAAGTCAAACATCACTTTCTTGAAAATTTTAGTCGTGACCTAATAGAAAATTAAGCTGATTTAAGAGCAGACTCTCTTTGCATCTAAGTTTCCTTGTATAGCCCATACTGTCACAGTTCATGTAGCTAAATGCTTAAGATTATTTGTTGATTCGTTTCTTTATTAAAAATAATTTTATGTAGTAATGCAAGTTAGAAGGGTCACTTAAGAGCTTTAGAAAGATCGATCTTCAGCTAAACAAGGATCAGGGTAGGATAGTAACTTTCTTCCTGAAGATGGAATGGTCAAAAAGAAATCCTGGTTTTAAGGACTGTTGGTTCTACTAGTTACAACAGTGTTGTCTTCTAGCAATTTTGCCTCGAAAGTTCCACCAGTTGGTCGACTGTCTTAAAGAGGTGGCATCACTATCTTCAATTCATCTAAAATGTACATATGAGCCCTAATGTATTGTGTTGTTTTTCTGTTGTGATAATCATTATTTTAAATGAATTCTAAAAGATACTATTTTAGTTTCCTAATTAGTATTCACTTTAGAGCCAAAGCCTAAAAAGTTTTTTTGTTTAATCTGTTTATTTTTAGTTTTCAACATTCATTTCCACAAGATATTGAGTTATAAATTTTCTCCCCATCTTTCCCCTAACCCCCACCCCAAAATAGTGATCCTACAGAATACCCCTTCCCTCAATCTGCTCTCTCTTATATCCTTCCCCACCCCCCACCCCCTCTGACTTTCTAGTAGGGCAAGATGGATTTCTATACCCCAGTACCTGTATATATTATTTCCCAGTTGCATGTAAAAAATTATATATATTTAACATTTGATTTTAAAACTTTGATTTCAAGATTCTTTCCCTTCTTCCTTCATCACCCACCCCTACTGGGAGGAAAAGTGATTCAATATGGGTTATGCATGTATAATTACGCAAAACATTTCCATAGTAGATATATTGTGAAAGAATGACTACATTTCCCTCCATCCATTCCCACCCCCCACTTATTCTATTTTCTACTTTGACCCTGTCCCTTTTCTTAGGTAGTTAGTGCTTCTAACTACCCTCCCCCCAAATCTGCCCTTCCTTCTATCATTCCCCCTCTTGTCTCCTTCCCCCCTACTTTCCTGTAGGGTAAAATATCCAATTTGGTATGTATGTTATTCCCTCCTTAAGCCAAATTCAATGAGAGTAAGGTTGACTCATTCCCTTTTGCCTTCCTGTTCTTCCCCTCCATTGTAACAGTTTTCTCTTGCCTCTTTTATATGAGGTAGTTTACCCTATTCTATCTCTCCCTATCTCCTCTCATTATATTCCTCTCTCACCTCTTAATTTTATTTTTTAGATATCCCTCCCTATTCAACTGATCCTATGCCCTCTGTCTATGTATACATGTACACATATATACACACACTCACATGTGTATTTATATGCACATATATCCTCTTATATAAACATATATGTATGTAGACATATATATACATACACACATTTATATTCCTTTCAACTATTCTTATACTGAGAAAAGTTTCATAAGTTACAATTATTGTTTTTCCATGTAGAAATGTAAATAGTTCGACTTTGATAAGTTCCTTATGATTTCTTTTCCCTGTTTACCTTCTCATGCTTCTCTTGCTTCTTGTATTTGAAAGTAAAATTTTCCATTCAACTCTGGTTTTTTTCATCAAAAATGCTTGAAAGTCCTCTATTTCATTGAATGACCATATTTCCCCCTGAAACATGATACTCAGTTTTGCTGGGTAGGTGATTCTTGGTTTTAATCCTAGATCCTTTGACCTCCAGAATATCATATTCCAGGCCCTTCGATCCCTTAATGTAGAAGCTGTTAGATCTTGTGTTATCCTGACTGTGTGTCCACAATACTCAAATTGTTTCTTCCTGGCTGCTTGTAATATTTTCTCCTTGCCGTGGGAACTCTGGAATCTGGCTATAATATTCCTAGGAGTTTTCTTTTGGTGATCTTTTTATTTTATTTTGTTTTGTTTTATTTTATTTATTTATTTATTGCTTTTTGGAGGGCAATTGGGGTTAAGTAACTTGCCCAAGGTCACACAGCTAGGTTTTTTGTGTGTTAAGTGTTTGAGGCCGGATCCAAACTCAGGTCCTTCTGACTCCAGGGCCGGCACTCTACTCACTGCGCCACCTAGCCACCCTTGGTGATCTTTTTAAAGAGGTGATTGGTGAATTCTTTCAATTTCTACTTTGCCCTCTGGTTCTGAAATATCAAGGCAATTTTCCTTGAGAATTTCTTGAAGGATGATTTCTAGGTTCTTTTTTTGCTCATGGCTTTCAGGTAGCCCAATAATTTTTAAATTATCTCTCTTAGATCTATTTTTGAGGTCAGTGGTTTTTCCAATGAAATATTTCACATTGCCTTCTATTTTTTCATTTTTTGGATCCATTTTTAATATCTTGATTTCTCATAAAGTCATTAGCTTCCTTTTGCTCCAGTATATTTTTGAAAGAATTATTCTCTTCAGTGAGTTTTTGAAATTCTTTTTCCATATGGCAAATTTGGTTTTTTAAGGCATTTTTCTCCTCATTGGCTTTTTGGGCCTCTTTTGCCATTTAAGTTAGTCTATTTTTTAAGGTGATATTTTCTTCAGTCAGGTTGTTGACTCTCTTTTCATGATTTTCTTGCATCACTCTCATTTCATTTCCCAGTTTTTCCTCTACTTCTCTTATTTGATTTTCAAAACACTTCTTGAACTCCTTCATGGCCTGTAACCAGTTCATATTTTTCTTGGAAGCTTTTGATGCAGGAGTTTTGCCTTTGTTGACTTCTTCTGGTTCCATATTTTGATCCTTTTTGCCCCCCAAAAAGGATTCTATGGTCTGTTTGTACTTCCTCCGCTTGTTCATATTGCTAGTCAATCATTTGTCTTTTGAACTCTTTGCCATGGTAGAACTCTGCTTCCAGAGAGGAGAACTTTGTCCCAAATTGCTGGGGTTTTCAAAAATGTTGTCAGAGGTCTGAGGAGGGCTCCCTCTCTACAGACACCACACTGGGAAATTGGCATTTCTCACCCCAGGACCACTGCCCAAAAAAGCAACCCAGATCTAAGCAGGTCAAAGCAAGAGTAATTACCCACTGAATGGTCACTTGGTCCTCCTACTCTCTGTAGGCCAGGGTCTCCTGAGGCAGCCAAGTGGCAGATTCTTGGAGCCACAGCTGCCGTGCTTCTGCCACCCCTCACCACAGGAGCAGGGGCTGAACCTCACCCTTCCTTTCCAACAGAGTTCCTCATTGACCTTTACTTTGTTTTTGGCATTTATGGGTTGAAAAGTCTGGAAACCCCCACAGTTGCTGGTGATTCACTCTCCTGAAGTCTGCTCTGGCCACTGCTGCCTCCCTGGGGCCAAAACTGGGCAGTTCACACAGGACTGTGCTCAGCTGAGATGGACCTTTCCTGTCAGCCTGCCAGGCTGCCTTCAACAGGAGATTTGTTTCTCTCTGTCACTTGTGGATTCTGTAGCTCTAACATTTGTTTAGAGTCTTCTTTTATAGGTATTTGAGGTGGTTGTGGGGGAAGGTCATAGAATTTCCTGCTTCTACTCTGATATCTTGGCTCTGCCTGATATCTTGGCTCTGCCCCCAGCCTAAAAGTTTTGAAGCTATTTTATTAAATTGGTGAATCTGAAAAATTCTGTGCAAAAATGCTCCTACTTTACTCCCCTAGGAAAGTAATAATAATAATTAGAACTGAGTAGTTCAGTGCTATTTCCATGGGCCAGCAATCCAGACAGCTCTTATCTGTGACACTGATTTTTTTTTCTTTCTTTGAAATAACTCTCTCTGCCTCAATTAACAGATTATGGGGATATGGTCCACATAACTCTGAGAAGTCAGACCTAGGGAGCAAATAAAAATCAGGAAAAGGTGATGGGAGCTTAATTTCAAGAACAGTTTTGCTTTATTTGGTATTTCATTCTACAAAAAGTCTCATCATTGTATTTGCAAATTATTCTATAGACTTCCTGTTACCTGGAACACATGAACTTCAACATTGAAAAGGGGAAACAGACCTTGAAAGAGAGGGATGGGAGGGAGAGAAGAGGGAGAGGGAGAAAATTTGAAACTGAAGGGATTGTGGAACTGAATCTTGTAAACTAAAAGTAAACAAACAAATTAATGAAAGATAAAAAGTAAAAAAAAAGAAAGAAAGAGAGGGATAGATTTTGGGTCAGAGGATTAAGCTGGAAGTGAACCAAAGTGAAACAAAGTACCCTCTGCAGTTCACATGTAATAAGATGATAAAGTTACTAAAATCTTATTAGAGGGGAACCTTAGATCTAGTCAAGGAAGCTACAACTTGAAGAGAATGAAGAAATATCTGTCGTGCTGCTGTATTGATTCTCCCTGTAGGAATGGACTGAGACTTTAGTCTTGAAAATGGGTATATAATTGGCATAGCAGGGTATTCCAAGAAGTAATCTTAATTCTTTACCACCACCACCTTCTCCCACTTTACACAGCTTTCTCAACCATCAGAAATTTTGAGCAAACCTAGGGCTCCAGGTTTCTTGCAATGAAGAACTCTGACTTTAGGCTCTCTTCATTTATAGCATGTCCAAATCCTGACTTATAACTAGGTGTCATTCATCCTCACAGACTCTGGTTAATGAATGCAGGTCACTTCCGACAAGTTACTATGTCCTGGATTCTGTGTAGTCTTCCATAGCAGGACAACTGGGTTAACTAATCCAAACTGCTTATCTGCTTCTCAGATGGAGATGACACTTCAAGTCCTACCAGAAGTCAGGAAGGTGAATCTTATACAAGATGATGAAATAGGTGTGTTTTTCCTTGGTCATCTTCTGTCTTCCCTTAATTTTAAGAGGAAATTCCTAAAAACAAGATCAAAAAAGTACTTATAATTTTATTTTATTTTACTTATAATTTGCTAGAGGTAAAGTGCTCCTCCGATCTGTTTTTTCCCCTTACCCTCTTTCTTTCTTGTATTATCCTGTAAGTCCCCTAACCTCCAATCTTACCCCACCCTCCATTCTCATATTCCTTCTGTTTCTGACTTCTTTCTTCTCTCCTACCTTAAATTTCTTTCCTAAAACGAGAGGGAAATTATGTTTAAGAAAGGGTGAGAGAAGTGGGGGAGAAATTAGAAGGAATACTTCCCCCTGGGGCTGATAAATCCAACTCTATACAACAGTGTTAGGGGATCGAGTTGCATGTCTTGTGAAAAGCCTCTGTATAGAATTAAAAGAACAAAATGAAGTAGTGAGGTAAGCCATTCTGTACTTTACATGAAGACTATGTAAAGATAGTAGAAGACAAGCAACAGAATTCCTCTCTCCTTCATAATAAATAAATATTATAAATGACTAATGGTTGAGTTTGCTCATTTAGGTATAGAGACCAAGAAGTTCTTCAATATAATAAAGTATTGACAATTTTCTAAATATGCAAAGGAAGCAATATAGAGAACTGGAAATATACCCATCAGTCTAGTTAATTTGTTTTTTTTGGTTTTGGGGTTTGGGGTTTTTCTTTTTTCTGGAGGGTGGGAGGCAAGCAATTGGGGTTAAGTGACTTGCCCAAGGTCACACAACTAACTAGTAAGTGTGTTGTCTCTGAGGCTGGATTTGAATTCAGGTCCTTCTGACTCCAGGGCCAGTGTTCTATTCACTGCACCACCTAGCCACTCCCAGTCTACTTAATTAATAACCTCTTTCTTAGACTTTACCCAAGATATTGAGTTTTGAAGATTTCCTTGCAGTTGCAGATGAAGAGATATGTGTAAATTCAGGCAGAAACAAATGCAACATTTCCTAATGTATAGTGATAGAACGTCTCTATTTGTATGCTTCATATTCCTGGACAAGAAGCATTAAATATACCATGATCATGGGGAAGTCACTTAACTTTTTTGAGCTTCAGTTTCCTCATCTGTAAAAATCGGGATAATAATATCTATAGTGCCTTCCTCCATAGGGTTGTTGTAAATGTCCCAATGAAAGAATGCATGTTGAAGTGCTTTGCAAACCTTAAAGTATTATATTATATATATTATATATATTATATTGTGGAGCCTGAATCTCTGGGCTCTTCTCAATACTTGAGTACAATTTGAGGTTCTAGGGATAAGATGGGATGATCCCTAGATTATAGATTGTAACACACTAAAGGCCAACATCCTCAAACCTAGACAACTAAAATCACATCTGCAACTCAATAAGGGATCAAACTAGTTCTATCTCCATAAAAACAATATGCTTCTTAGTAGATATGACTTAATAGAGAGTATCTACCCTACCTCTTTATACAGAATGGATTTGCAGCATCTCTAGCCCAGACTCTCCTTTTGCTCCAACTAGATGCGAATGTTGGCAGAGGAAACAGTACAATTCTCACCCCACTCCCCTCCTTACATTCTGACATTGTAGCAGAGATACAAAGAGATATAATGTATAATAAGTAAATGGCTTACAGCTTAGCTGGGAGATAGGACATAGACATTCAAAAGGTGTGTAGTAACTTCCATTAATTGGAATTGGACTCTTAAAGCACCTGGGGAGTATTTAGTATTTAGAGTGTTATCTCTGTAAGACATAGATTATACAACTGGTAACCCATGACAATTGATCCCAAGTCCAGTGATCCTACTACTACATCAATACTACTTTTCAGCTCAAAGAAAAGAATAATCATTGTGAATTGTGGTTGTTGCAGAAAACTTTGAGATAAGGGAGAGCCCCTGGAGTAGACTTAGAGAATAATGACTAGGTTGAGGTTTATCAGAATGTCAAGTATTCCATGTACTATATCCATATATGGTTATATATGCTTTCTGTTTGATAGGGCAACAGAACACTAAATGCTTCGTTGGACTAACTGCTTGCTGGCTAAAGATAATGGTAGTACAATTCAAAATAGGCAGATTTGCCACAGGTTTCTGTGATGGAACAGAATTTGGTTCACATCACTATAAGGAGATTTTCTTTGCTACGTAACTTTGTTTGTGTTTTCTCTAATGTGAATGTTCAGTGGTCCATCCTGTGTAATACAACTGTCTCCCCTGCCCTCCTCCCCTACTCCTTAGCTGTCATGGGTTAGGGAACTAAAGAGCTACCCAGCATTTGCTTCGTCCCTTAGAAGCAAACATGTCTCTCCAGAAGTGGATAGTGCAACCCACTGGGTGTTCTCTAACCAGAACAGATAATGTACTACCACTCTCTGCCTCCCCACCTTGCAACCCTAGATGCCCACATTCACACAAGGAGCACTCAGCCCTTTCATCTTTCTTATCTATTTCTCTAGGGTACTTCTTTTTCACACTCTAAGCTCTTACCTTTTTCCTTTGTTCATTGAATGATGATGAGACATCCAAGGTATGGTAGCCTGCTATCTTAAATTACTCAAACACAATCATCACCTAGCTCCTGTAATTCTCAAAGTCTGATCTTTAACCCCTGGAATTTTCCAAGACCCTTTCAGGAGATCCTCAAGGTCAAAACTATTTTTATGATAATAATGAGGTGCTATTTACCTATTAAAATAGCCTTCCCTTTTCCAACTACATCTGTGTGAGAATAGATTTTCTTCATATTCTTCAACCAAAACATATTGCATCAGATTGAATTCAAAAGCAGATATGAGCATCCATCTATCTGTTATTAAGCCAGATATTAAAGAGATTGGGAAAATATATAAAACATGCCACTCTTATCACTACGTGTATTTTTTGTTATAGAAAATATATATTTTCAAAATCTATGTTAACATGTTTACTATTATTTTAAATAAATGAATAAATATTTTAAAATGTTATCAGTTTTTATTTCTAATATAATAAATAATGATAGATATAACCCACATAAACAAAAGGTCTTTGGGGTCTTCAATAACTTGTAAGAGTGTAAAGAAGTCCAGAGATCAAAAAGTTGGAGAACTACTGAATATCGCTTTCAGGTTATTAGGACTTCTTTATCTTTTTACCTTTGTATCTATTTCAAAAGTTTTTTAAGATATAATTTTCTCAAGAAAAATGCTTGGAATCAGTGAAAAAAAAAAGGCATGTATTAAGCAGTGCTAAGCTTTGGAGATGCAAATAGAAAAGTGAGATGGTCCCTGCTTTGAAGGGGCTCTTGTTCTAATTGGGAAAGGGCACACATACAGGAGATTTCAGCTTCAGGACAGGTGGAAAGACCCAGTGATCTTTAAGATGCCTCAAAAGGGCAGATGGTAGGACTCAGGGAGCCTTTGTTGTTATGCTATATGGCAACACCTTGGAGAGTCTGGAAGGCATAGTGAAATGACAGTCCATATGACTCAGTTGTCCTCCATTTTACTGAAATGAATGTAGCCAATGATTACCCAATCATCCAAATGGTGTAAGTGGCCATATCTGCCCATAGTAGTGGGGTGAGATTGAGAGGCCCATCCTATAACCATTAGAAAGATATAAAAAGAAGCAGGACTTCTGAGTTCTCCTTCAAAGGGATAAGGATTGGGGAATGTCCATCTGGGAGGGAGAAAAAGGAAGGGAGCATTGGTAGGAAGGTTTTGGGATATCTAGTAAGGCAATATCCCATGCAAATAAGCATCAGGGACTTAAGCAAATTGTTTAATATGGTAAGAGTCCCACTCACAACCAAAATACATTTGTCATACTATGAAATTCAGTGGTTTGGTTATTAGAAAGGGAATTCTCATAGAGGAAAAAATTCAGGAAATAAATAACATAGTTGAAAAAAAATTCCAGTGAAGAAATCAGGAAACCTTTTAAAATTGAAATATGGAAAGAAAAGGCCCAGAAAAATAGCAAAACAAAAACTAGAATAAAATTCTGTTCAAAAGTCCAAATCATCCAAAAATTGAGAGGGAAAAAACATCCTCATTTGCAACTTCTATATCATTGAACCAGATCTCAGAAGGAAAACCATGAGAGAAAAGTAAAAGAAAAAAAAATTCACAGTATCCCAAAAGAGAAACTCTATATATGACAGTGGTTCAGGGTATATGTATTCATGATGGCTATCTCAGGTGGCACTTGAGCCTGTAACTGTCAGTTACAGCCCACACCAGTTTGTCTTGCTTTTTGCAAGCTTGCAGAAAAAGCAGGTTTTTACTTTTTTCCTTAATTAACCTGCATTTGGCCACTAGGTGACACTACACTCAAGCAGCTAACCAAGCAGTTTTATACCACTTACCTGCACAAGCTTCCCCCAGGGCGCTTGCCTTCTGTATTTTAGTGACTTCAGAGATTAACAGGAAAGCTTGTACTTCCTGAATTGGAGGCTACCCCAAGGAAAAGTAAGCAGAAAAGAAAAATCAATCTTATTTTCAATTTCACTCTCTGGTGAGACTTTCAAACTGCTAATTCAGTCTCACTTTATTCTGGTCTCTTCTGTAACACTAATCCTGTAATTTTCCCTGGTCACTGAAAGTAGAGCTACTACTGCACTGACAACCATGCCCCCAAAAATATCAGTCTCAGTACAAGGACCTACTCACCCTGTATCCAGATGGCCATTTTTTTTTTACTTCTCCAGCACCAAACAAAAGAGTATTAATATTCTAAGACCTCAAGGTTTAGTCTCATGCTGTAAGAAACACTTGTATGTAGAGTGCTTAACAGTAGGCCTTGCTTCATATTATACATCAAATGTATAAATGTTAACTAGAGTGATCTTCAGTGCTCCGTTATTGTTTTAGATGTAACTTAGATTTTTTTTTATATAGTACAAATTGAGAATTGTCTAACTCTCTTTGTGAAAACTCCCAAAGATTTCAGACTGAGGAAAAGGGGCCATGTCCTGCCAAGACCTGACCTAAATCCTTAGAGCTCAGTCTTCCACCCAGAATCTTAGAGTGAGAAATTTTAAAAGCAATGATTTTTAATACTTAGCCCAATATACTATTAAGCCAACCTATTATAATATTTTTGATTGTGTAAATTTAAGTGCATTTCTATATTGTGAAATTTAGTGATGCCAATATAGTTAGAAAAATGACTTCTATTATAATTTAGATATTGTTAGGTTATAAATTCAGTTGTTAAAGACTTGTCTAAAAGCTGCTAACTACTTTTGTCAAGTATATTTTATTTTGTTAGAATTATAATAATGGCTTCAAAAATTCTTTGTTGTTTTATGTTTGAGACTTACTATTTAGACATTATTATCCATTTGTTTTATATCTGCTGGTGATATTGATGCAGTTTAGAGGTGTTGATATGGTTTAGGGGTGCTGGGACCCCCAGAATGTCAGGGTACAGGGCAGAGTTGCCTGGAACAAATTCACACACTCAAACCATCTTCTAGTCAAGTGGCAAAGTTTTTGTGACACCAATGGAAGGGGCAAAATTCCTTAGGGAGCTTGCTACCTGATAGGGATGATACTTATACTCATATGGAAAAGGGGCAGGGAAAAGAGGCCAAGTACACTAATTAGGTGATATGGGGTGGGATTAGGGAATGGTTAGCATATGCAAGTAGTTTAGGTACTAGGCTACTGTGATGTATGGGAAAACTCAAAGAGTCAACAGAGGCAGCTTTGTTAAGGGAACAAGATAGAAGGGTTGCCAGAGCATGGTCCTTGGGTATCTGGCATCAGGGAAAGAGTCTTTGGGACAGCACCTTGCACTAATGGCTTTTATCTAAGGAATTATAGGGTCAACTTTGTGCCTGTAAAAAGGAGAGAATTTTCTCAAGGGCTGGGGTTGGGGGGTGGGTGACTAGGATTCTGGGCTGCTTTCAGAGACATGATCTTAGGGATTTTGGGGGTCCAGGCCTCACCAGCTCATTAGTATGGTCTAAGTTCTATAATGCTTAAATCTGAGAACTACATGATTCAGAGGTGAAAGAGCTAGTAGCTTTACACCTAACTAAAATGAGAGATTTTATAAATCAGCTCACATTATAAATCAGTTTATGTTAAGGAAGTAAATCCCCCCTAAATCTTTTCAGCTGTATTAAAGCCATATATCATAGGATGAATGATTTTCTATGTAAGACAATTTGGAAATACATTTGACTAAATTGATATCATCTGATTAGCACTGAGTTTTGTTTCATGCATTTAAATTCATGATATAAATATTATTGTCATGTTTCTAAATTTTCTCATATTGTGAAATTTGGCAAACTACTGTATCAAATATGCTGTTAGGAAAGTAACATCTCTTTAATCTACATGTTTTTAGATTATGAACTGTATAGTTAAAAAGATGAAAAAATGTTTGAAAACCATTATGTTCCTTTTTTAGCCCTGCTGATCACATATTGTAATATTTAACTTTAATTTAAGCACTTTAATGTAAGAAGCTGGAAGCTTCCAGATTCATCTATACTAAAAAGTTCATTTCATCTGTAACAATTTGACTATTGCTTATGAAAGTTATGAAATTATTTGTTATAAGGTATTATTATGACAAGGTTAAAACCTATGAAGCATTTAATTGGCTATACTTTAAAAGGGAAAATGAATAATGGAAGAAGGTAAAAAGAAAAGATCTTGTAAAATAATCTTCTTATTTGTAAATTTAAAAGGTTTCTTGGGACCATCTGGTCATAAACTCTTATTGACCCTGGATTGTGAAATTCCTAAACAATAGATTGGGTTTACTAAGTAAATGGGATCCCCTTCTCCTTTACAAAATGGGGTTGAAATCTTTCAAATCTGCTAAGCATATAATGGAGTTTCTTCTAAGATTATTTGCCTATCACTTTTGAAGGTTATGAAATGATATCTGGAATATTGAATATCTTGAACCAACTTAGTTTTAACAAACAATCATATATAATGAGGGATTCTAAAACGTAATTCTTTTCTAGATTTCTAATCGTAGATCTTTATACCAGGATGAGTTTAGACTCTAGGAGAAAAAGACAACAAAAAAGGATATTGAGTAAATTTTTAAAGGTCTGATAAACGTAATTATTACACCAGGAGAGGAGTAACAATAATAGCCCTACACATGATTAGTGAACCTTGCTATTTGAGGTAAACTTATGGGATTATAACTGATATTATTCTGAGTCTGTTTCCAGGTGTGATTGTTAACAAATGCTATTGAGCCAATGACCCATAATGCCAGATGACATCTGTAAATTTACTAGGTGGAGTTTTGTTTCAGGGACAAGTGGGGAGAGTGACCTTTGGCATGGGATGAGATACATGCCTCCTGACTTTATTTTGCCAAAGTAACATTTCCTCTTGAATGGAAAGTGCTCCCACTAGACTAAAATTCTAAGCCTGGCTTATCACTCTGTCAGTACAATTGGTTGCCTATATGACTCTTGCCTGGAATTAGCACCAAGTTAGGGGAGCATTTTTCCCTTACTATAGCTATGCCCCTGTTTTTTTATGGCAAATTTCTATAATTATGGCAGGTGGCCAGTGGAAGATATGAATGAAATATTAAAACTTTACCTAGGGGGCTAGAGCCAAGATGGTAGAATGAATGCAGGGACTTCCTTGAGTTCTTCACCAAACCCCTCCAAATACCTGTAAAAAAATTATTCTAAACAAATTCTAGAGCAGTAGAACCAACAAAAGGATAGAGTGAAACAAATTTCTAGCCCAAGACAACCAGGAAGGTTGACAGGAAAGGTCTGTTGCACCAGTCTGAGAGAGGAGCACAGTCCAGTGTGGGCTGCACAGGCACAGACCATGTCCCAGAAAACCCGGAGTAGTCCCCAGAGGACTAAATCATTGACAAGTGTGGCAGTTTCCAGACTTCTCAACCCACAAACACCAAAGACAACTTAGAAGGTCAATAGGAAAGGTCTGTCAGAACTGAGTGAGAGAGAAGCATGATCTGGCCCCAGCCACAGGTCCAGGGCAGTGGCAGTATCAGCAGTGGCAAAGGCTGCTTTCAGAGCTCTCAGCCCACAGACAGTGAGGGGATTGAGCTACTAATCAGAAGGAGATTGCAGGGATCTCTTTGCGGGCACTGAAGAAGGATTTTCTTGCTTTGCTCTTGCTTGGATTTGGGTGGCAGTCTTGGGTAGCAGTCCTGGAGCAAGTAGGTGCTGGAGTGGCAGAACTTATGGCACCTTGTGGAGAGAGAATCCTCCTCACAGTTCCAAGGCAGAAAAGAGTGCTTGTGGTCACTCACAGACCAGACCACAGGGCAGGAGAGGAGTAAACACTTTGCCTTTAATCGTGCAAACTTGGAAGAACTAAAAATTTGCAGGTCCCTAGAAATACCTCTAGAAATAGCTGCACAAAACTCCTGAAGTTTGGGACAGTGCGTTCTCCACCGTGGAAGCAGAGTCATACCTTAACAAAGAGCTAAAAAAATCAAGTAATTGGCTGGGGAAATGAGCAAACAGTGGGAAAAATCAGACTATAGAATCTTACTTTGGTGACAAGGAAGATCAAAACATATGATCAAAAGACAACAAAGTCAAAGCTTATACATCCAAAGCCTCCAAGAAAAATATGAATTGGTCTTAGGCCATGGAAGAGCTCCAAAAGTATTTTGAAAATGAAGTAAGAGAAGTAGAGGAATATCGGGCAGAGAAATGAGAGTGATGTAAGAAAATCATGAAAAACAAGTTAACAGTTTGCTAAAGGAGACCCAAAAAATATGTTGATGAAAATAACACCTTAAAAAATAGACTAACTAAGGGGCAGCTAGGTAGGGAAGCAAATAAAGCACTGGCCCTGGAGTCAGGAGAACCCGAGTTCAAATCCAGCCTCAGACACTTAACACAAAACTAGCTTTGTGACCTTGGGCAAGTCACTTAACCCCAATTATCCTACCTTCCCCCTTCCACAAAGAAAAAAATAGACTAACCCAAATGGCAAAAGAGGTCCAAAAAGCCAATGCAAAGAATGCCTTAAAAAGCAGAATTGGCCAGATGGAAAGAAGGTCCAAAAGCTCACTGAAGAAAATAATTCCTTAAAAATTAGAATGGAGCAAATGGGAGTTAATGACTCTATGAGAAATCAAGAAATTATAAAACAAAACCAAAAGAATGAAAAAATAAAAGACAATGTGAAATATCTCATTGAAAAAACAACTGACCTGGAAAATAGATGCAGGAGAGGGAATTGTAAAATATTGGACTATATAAAAACTATGATCACAAAAAGAGCCTAGATATCACCTTCTAAGAAATTATCAAAGGAAACCTGCCCTGATGCCCCCCAGAGGGGAAAATAGAAATTGAAAGAATCTACCAATTACTTCCTCAAAGATACCCCAAAAAGAAAACCCCTAGGAATACTGTAGCCAAATTCCAGAGTTCCCAGGTCAAGGAGAAAATATTGCAAGCAACCAGAAAGAAACAAGTCAAATATTGTGGAAACACAATCAGGATTAACACAAGATTTAGCAGCTTCTATATTAAGGGATCAGAGGGCTTAGAATATGATATTCTGGAGGGCAAAGGAGCTAGGATTAAAACCAAGAATCACATACCTGGAAAAACTGAGTATAATACTTAAGGGGAAAATATGGATATTCAATCAAATAGAGAACTTTCAAGCATTCTTAATGAAAAGACCAGAGCTGAATAGAAATTTTGGCTTTCAAATTCAAGAGAAGCATGAAAAGGTAAACAGGAAAGAGCAATCATAAGGGACTTATTAAAGTTGAACTGTTTACATTCCTACATGGAAAAATAATATTTGTAACTCAGGAGATCTCTCTCAGAATTAGGGTAGTTGGAGAGAATATATATATATATATATATATATATATATATAGAGAGAGAGAGAGAGAGAGAGAGAGAGAGAGAGAGAGAGAGAGAGAGAGAGAGAGAGGGCATAGGATGAGTTGAATATGAAGGGATGAAATCTAAAAAATAAAATTAAAGGGTGGGAGAGGAATGAACTGGGAGGAGAAAGGGAAAGGTAGAATAGAGTAATTTATCTCATATAAAAGAGGCAAGAAAAAGTTTTTACAGTGGAGGGGAAGAGTGAGGAGGTGAGAGAGAATGATTTGGCTGAAGGAGAGAATAACATACACACTCAGTTGGGTAAGGAAATCTGTCTTACACTACAGGAAAATAGGAGGAAGGGAATAAGAGAGAGGGGGATGATAGAAAAGAGGGCAAATCAGGTGAGGGGTAATCAGAAGCAAACACTTTTCAGGTGGAACAGGATCAAAGGAGAGAACAGAATTAATGGGGGACAGGATAGGATCGAGGAAAATATAGTTAGCCTTTCAAAACATGACTATTATGGAAGTGCTTTGCATGACTACGCATGTATAATCTACATCAAATTACTTGTCTTCTCAATTAGGGTAGATGACTAGGGAGGAAGGGAGAGAATGTGGAACTCGAAAGTTTTAAAAAGATGTTAAAAACAAATTTTACATGCAACTGGGAAATAAGATATACAGATAATGGGATATAGAAATATATCTTGCCTTACAGGAAGATAGAAGGAAGGTGGTAAAAGGAAGAAGGGTAGACTGGGGGAAGGGATAATCAGAATGAACACCCTCTTGGGGTGGGGGAGGGAAGAGATGGAGAGAAAATTTGGAACTCAAAATCTTGTGGAAGTGAATGTTGAAAACTAAAAATTAATTAATTTTTAAAAACCTTACCTAAGAGGCTAATGCTATAACACATCTGAGCTACCATAATAAGATGCAAGTCTGTAAGATCTAAGCTATTACAGTCCTTTCCATATCCTAAACAACTAAGCAGATTATTACTTGGGCTTGTCATCTGTCAGCTGGCAATTATGTATTTGTGTGTAAGATTAGATCCTTGAAACAAACTTGTATATAGAATATGCTCTGAAATGCAAGCAAATCAAACAAGAATTTGAAAGGGATTTGGGAGTAGTGGTCTATGTGAACATGGCTAGTAACTGAGCATGTATTACTATAGACATAGATGTATGTATGTACATATATTTACATGTATGTATATGTACATGATCAATATGGAAATATTTTGCTTGACTATACATGTTTATAACAGGGGTTTTGTTTTTCTTTCATTCTCAGTTGAGGGTTGAGAAGGAGGAAAGCAGAATTTTTGCTAATTGAAAAGATCAAAAGACTAAGTTTAAAACCCCTGGTTAAGAATGTAAGTTCTATAGGATACATTACAGAGAAGTTGCTGATATCTGTTAGTGAACAGGAGCTTACACACTGGGAAGTCCCTTTCACCAAAAACATCAGGTCTAAACAAGCAAAAAAAAAAAAATGCACAAGGTCCTATGTAAAACAAGGACTATGCCCTTCCCTTTACCTGCTATTCTTCACAAGACTTAATTAGCACATATGGTTAAATAAGCGATTAGAGTATCTGGAGTTTCTTAGAAGCAAGAGAAGTACCACTTTAAAATTACTTGATATGTATTTTGTATTTACTTATGTCTGTACATAGTTTTCTCAGTCATTAGACTGTCAATTCCCAGAGACCAGGAATTTGTTATTGTATCCCCAACTCCTAATACAGTGCCTGGCCCAGAAAAGGCATTTAATAAAAGATTGTTGCTGAATTTTTAATCTGATTTAATTTTAGAATTAAATTCTTTAAAATACAGGTGCCTGGCTGAATTTAACATCTGTCGAGTGTTGTTCTGTTGCACGTCAACTTAACTTACGTGGAAAACTGCAGTTTCTCTTCTATTTTGAGCGTAACATAAGAAGTAAAATATACAACTCGTACAAGTTCTCATTCTCAGATTCTCCTCCTTTCCTCATCTTTCTCCTTGTCACCTTTTCTCCCTCGTGCTTATTTAGTTTCCCTCTCCTTCACCGTCTCTTCCTATTCTGGCTACACACACTAGTCTGCCCAAAAAAAAAAAATTTTTTTCTCAACCTTTAAACTATTGTCTCATCTCTCTCCTTTGCCCACAAAGGAAAGGCGGGGGTTAATTCTCATCACTATTTTTCCCGCTCAGCCAGAAACGCCTCAGCCCCCACCTTCCCCCAAAGATTTTGAGGTTTCTGGGGACCCCAGGGCAACGGACCCTCAGAAAACCTTCAGAAATCATTAAGTGACGCAATCTTAAAGAATTCTGGGAATCATAGTTTGCAGGTTACACCTGCGCAGGCGCAATTTCACCTGGCTCTTGGCCTTAGGTATCCATTGTTCAGCCAGGGGGAGCAGGAGCAGGTGAATTCCGTTTCTTGGTAAGAGCAGCGGCGGTCTGCAAACGGATTCCGGGAGGTATCTGGGTGTGACCAAAAGGGGTTCTTTGAGCGGACCCGGAGCGGTCTGAGGGATGGGCGAGGGGCTTGAAGTGTGGGTGACCGTGGTACTTCCATTCCCTTTTCCCTGGGACAAGTGAGCAGGTAGGTTCCTTGGAGCAGCCTCTTTTCCCTCATCTGTAAAGTGGAAGGGATTGGACAGATGTGTCCTCCCCACCTCAAGCATTCTAATGATTCTGAGTGGGCGGGCATGCAAACTGCTGCGGGGTGTATTTGGCAGAGCCCTCAGTCGTGAGTCACGAATACCTGGGCTTCCATCTGGCTCTTGACATTTTATTTGTGGACCTGTTTTCTCATCAGCAAAATAGGGATAACAATGCTCCATAACAGGGATGATATGAGTCTCAAGTGAGCTAAAATATTTAAAGAGATTTGCAAACTCTAAAATCCTCAAGAAATGGCAGTTATTTTTATAACTGACACTGCGGAAACTGCCATCCCACCTCCATCTGCCTTCTTCCTTATGTGCCATCTCATTCTAGGGGTGTGTGTGCGTGTGTATGCACATGAAATAGTGCATGAGTCAACACCATATCCCTAAGTTACCTGGATCCCTATGGTAGGAAAGAAAAATGGCATCATAAGATCAGAAATAGATTGTGGAAGAAAGAATTGACCCATAGTCCCGAGATAACTGCTGGTGTTGCTGGTGCTGGTCCTGGTGCTGCTGATATGGCTGGTGCTGCTGTGTATCCAAATCTGGGCACTTGTTGCCAAAGTTCTGAATTAGGAGATAATCTGGACAGGATATAATCACAGTCATTTTCAATTTTGAATATAAAGGCATGCTAGAGAAAAATGCTTTCTCTGAGTCTGAGTTGAGTCCAGGAACCCTATTTGCTATTTGTTTCATTGGATCATTGATGCCATTTCATAAATGAGGAAAATTAAGTCAAGGAAGGTCAAGTGACATTTCATAAAGGTAGCAGTCATTAGAGTTGGGATTTAAATACTGGTCTTCAAACTCCAGAGCTTCTTTCCACGGCACATTGCTTGGCACATAGTAGGCACTTAAAATCTTCCCTTCCTCTTTCTCCTAACCCCACTGCTTCATTTACTCACTTACTCACTAGTATCCCATCTGATATTCTGGGAAAGCAGACATCCCTGTATGACTTGGAAATCTCTCAGTGCCTGGAGTTCCTTGATCTTTTATGTGTAGACTCTGCCTAAAGTCACTAAGTCACTCTTCTCCTCCCCGTTTCATTAGTGTAGGAAACTCTTGTTGTGAAAGTTACTTCTTTAACTCTTTATAACTTAGTTTTAGAGAGTACCTGGGGACACTGAGAAGCAGTTAGTTATATGTCAGATTCAGGACTTAACCACAGACCTCTCTGGCTCCAGTGTTCGTATCCACTGCACCATGCTGTCCTGACTGTTCTTACCTACTCTTTCTGAGATTTGGGTCCTTGCTTGGGAATAGATATTTGAGTTCGATGAAGAAAAATTTTGAGCTGAAGAAATATTTCCCTCTTGGGTTCTAGGTCCCTCTTTTCCAAAGAACAAGACAAGTTGGATTCTTGAAAATAAAATTAAAGGGATAGGCCTCCCTTAATAAATATTTCCCTAGAACTTATATGGATCATCTTGAAAGAAAAGAAACTCTTACCAGAGTTTCATGAGAAAAACTGGAAATTTACATGAAGTATACTAGCAATAATCATTGACCAGTACTTGAGTGATGTCACAATATCCAAAAAAACAAGAAAGAATGGTTAATTCTATAAATTTAATCCAAGAACTTATGGACAGAGGTGAAAAATAATATTGGTGAGGGAAGGTCAGTATTATTGGTTTATATCCCTGAGGAGAGATTTGGGAAACCTTGGTATCATTAGCAATTCATTTTTAAACCATCTCTTATAGGCTATTTCTATATCTGGTTATTCTCGTCCATATTTTTATTTTTGTTAATTTCAGAGAGTAATATTTTCTAACTTTGTCCCCAGATTCTTAGAGTGTTACTTGAGGTTTACAGTTCCTTGTGCACTCAAGTGGAGAGGAAAGTCAGGGTCCCTTGCAGCATTATCCATGCATCTTCTCTGATCTTAGGAGAGAGTTAAGCTATTCTTAGATGTGCTCTGATCCCTAGACTTGAAGGGTGGATTTGTTAACACATCCAGCTGATATGGGAGGGTTTCTAGGCTACTTGAATCTAAGAGCTATAAAACAGCAGTAGTCTTTTCATTTCATTTTTTTTCCCACAAAATTTCAGAGCTAATGACATCAGTGGCCTAGTCCAATTCATTCCTGAAAAAGAATCCCTAGTACAGCATACCTGATAAGTTCAGTCTCTGTTTGAAGACAGTAATGGTAACTCCTAAGGCAGCCCATTCTACTTTTGGATAGCTATAATGGTTAAGAAGTTGTTCCTGATATTAAGCTCTGAGTCCCATTGTTTTGGATTCTCTTCTCTCAGGCCAAACAGAACAAGTCTTATATCTCTTCCATATGATAGCTATTCAAAAACTTGAAGGTAATTCTATCACCTTGAGTCTTTTCTTCTTCAGGATTACCCATTTTTCCTACAGCCTCTTATGGAGAACCTTCAGTATCCTGATTGCCCTCCTAAAGTAACTTACAGTCACTCCAGATTCAATTTGATTAGGACAGAGTCCATTGAGACTATCACTGTTTTATGCTGCTGACACTGACTACTAAGCCAACTGAATCCTTTTTCAGGCTAAGTCCTGACTTATCTCTCCTCCCACATCCTGTACGAGTTAATTTGATATTAGAATTCACTTGAAGATTTTCCACATATCCATATTAAATTCACCCTCATGTTCTAACCTTTCAAGATCTTTTTGGATCCTGACTCTCTTATTTCAATGTACTAATTATTTCTTCCAACTTTATGTTACCTAGAAAATTGATGAATCTGTACTGTTTCTCACATTATTGATAAAAATGTCATATAGAACAGGGCCAACCTTAAATCCATGAAACACACCATTGGAGCCCTTCAAGTTGATAATAAACTAACTGCTCTTTGAGTCAGTCCACTCAACTATTTATTACTGCATCTAATTGTATTAGTCTATATCTCTCCATCTTTTCTATAAAAAAAAAGGATGTGATGTCTATCAAATGATTTGCAGAAAATTTTGATATAGACTATATATCCACAATGTCCCTCTGATCTACACTATCAAAAAAGGAGATGTAGTTAGTCTGGCTTAACTTGCTCTTGATGAAGCCATACTGGCTCTTTATAATTATTGCTTTTTATAGGTGTTCTCTAACCATCTTTTAAATGATCTTTTAAAGAATTTTATCAGGCATGGAAGTCACTGGCCTATAGTTTACTCACCCTTTATCTTCCACTTTTTGAAAATAAGAACATTTTCCCTTCAGTTGTATGGTACCTTTCCAGTTCTCCTAGGGGGGATGGATCCTGACACAGTACATAAGTAATCATTCCTGCCAGTATCTAAGATTGTAGTTCATCTGTGCCAGGTGACTTGAATTCATCAAGGACACATCTAGTGTTCTCCTTCTTTATATATTGGCTCCCCATTAACCATTTGTTGTTGTTGTTCTGGGCCTTTCCAGAGAAAACAAAAGCAAAGTTGGAAATTAAGCAGTTTGACCTTCTTTCTGTGGTCAGTTTTCAGTATCCCATTCATCCCAAACATCAATCCTGTCCCACCACTGATCTCCCTTAATCTCCCAGTGTTGTTAAAGCATTCTTTTGGGGGGTTATCCTTAGCTTTCTTAATCAGTCCAAATTCATTCTGACTTGCTTTTATTTAACATTATTACTTGCTTTTTTTATGCTGTATAGATAGATTAATATGTAAAATTTGCCAATGTCTCCCATGTCATGAAATTGATTCCAAAGTTCTTCTGAGACCTTTAGAGTGTCCTTGTATTGATTTTTCTTACTACCATGTGAATGCCTGCTTTGTATGAGCTCTTCATAAAATAGTCTTTTAGGCAAACATATGTTTCACATTTGGACAACATGGCCAGCCCATCAGAGTTGCACTCTCTGCAATAGTTTGAATGCTTGGCAGTTTAGCTTAAGAAAAGACCTCAGTGTCTGGTACGTTATCTTGATGGGTGATCTTCAGAATTTGACAATTCATTTGAATTGTCTTAGGAAGAGGTGTTAATCAATGTTTATTGATTGCTTGCCTACCCTCTCTAGCCTTATGATTCTATGACACCTCCCTTTATTGCCAAATGCCATATACCCTGTGTCTCGCTCTGCTAGCTAGATTTCCTCACATGAATGTCTATTCTTTTTTTTTTTTTTTGCCTTTTGGAGGGCAATTGGGGTTAAGTAACTTGCCCAAGTTTACACGGCTAGTGTTTTTGTGTTAAGTGCCTGAGGCCGGATCCGAACTCCATCCTCCTGACTCCGGGGCTGGCACTTTACTCACTGCACCACCTAGCCACCCCATGAATGTCTATTCTTAACATACAATTCTATCCCTCCCTCCTTTTATCTCTCCTGTTTCCTTTGAATTAGGTATACTCATCTAGAACCATGTTCCAATCATAGGTCTCACCCTACCCAATCTCAATGATAGTTAAGAAGTCAAATTTACCTCCCAGGTCTTCCTTTTCAGAATTCTGCTTTTCCTCAAAAGAAGAGTACAAAGGAGAAAGAAGTGACTACTTTGCCTCAGAAAGCCAGGTTCAAGATGAGTTGGAATGTACTCTTTCTTTCTTGAAATGTCATCTTGGTTCTCAAAGTATGGGTATGTTTATACAACTATATTTTTTTTCAAAGACCTCCTCCCTAGAAAGACTAAGCTTATCCTGGTATACTTCACAGTAATTGATCCCTACCTGCCTACTGTTCTCCTCTGCAACTACCTCTTTTGTTCATTAAGACAGTAGCTGCTATCCAATTTCATTCAACAAACATTTATTAAGAATCTACTGGGTGGGCGGCTAGGTGGCGCAGTGAATAGAGCGCCGGCCCTGGAATCAGAAGGACCTGAGTTCCGACACTTAATCCACACAAACAAAAACCTAGCCATGTAACCTTGGGCAAGTTACTTAACCCCAATTGCCCTAAAGGGGCGGCTAGGTGGCGCAGTGAGTAAGAGCACCGGCCTCGGAGTTGGGATGACCCGAGATCAGATCTGGCCTCAGAAAATGAGCACCCACGCATAAATAATGACTAGCTGTGTAACCTTGAGCAAGTTACTTAACCCCAGTTGCTTTAAAAAAAAAAAAAGAATCTACTGGGTGCCACCATACTGTGCTAGGTGCTGGGGATAAATCCTCAGTATTATATAGGGCACTATCTTGGATACAGATAAATTGGAATATAGAATATTATTATTAGAGGGTGCTCTAAGAGTTTATCTTATTGGGAAAACAAGCTACAAACTTACAAGAAATACTTACATAATGACATAGGAAAGTATATGAACATATGTCATATACACAAATAGTACCCATAATAAGTATTTAAAGAACTTAAAGAAGGAAAAGATACTGTGTCCATGGATGATCAGGGAAGGCTTCATAGAGGATGTAGAATCTGAGCTGTACTCTGCAGTATGGTGTAGTCGTGTAGCCAGCCTTAGAGTCAAGAAGAGGTGGGATGCATTCTGCTTTCTACAGCCACGACCTGTGTGGCTGTGGGCAAATCACTTAATCCCTCAGTGCTTTCAGGCAATTCTCTAATAGTGTAAGTAATATACAAATTGCTGGTAAATATCAGCAGAGGCAATTGGCAAGAATGAATAATTACAAGAGAATAATTTTATATAAAAAGCTAAATGACTCAGTACACAGAGTGCAAGTCCTAGAGTCAGGAAGACCAGAGTTCAAATGTGACTTTAGACACTAGCTATTTGACCCTAGCAAGCCACTAACCTCTGTCTGCCTCAGTTTCCTTATCTGTAAAATGGGAATTAGGAATAGCACTTCCCTCTCAGAGTTGCTAATTAATGAGTTAATATTTGTAAAATACTTTGCAAACCTTCAAAGTGTTATTTAAATGCTAATTGTTATTATGCCGAATTACTCAGTGCAAGAAAGAAATGACTAGTGGGACAATAGAAGCAACAGACAAAGGGCTGGGCATTGAAATCTGTTGCTCTTAGAGCTTTTCCACTATTATGGGCTTCTCTTTCTCAAACCTTTGAACTCTCCCTTCTCTTATCTCCTCCCTTCTCCCTATCTAGTAGAGAGCCAGCTTACAGAGCAAGGTAGACACAACCCATTTATGTATTTATTGACTCTACATAATTCCGGTAATGGAAATCGGTTCACAGCTCTATGAGCCTGATTCTAATTTAGCATCTGAAAACATCACTATATTCATTAAGACTTATTCCTTTTCTTGACCATTAAGTTTTAGTCCTCCCCTGCTCTGCCCCAAGTGCCATTCAGCCAACTCTACTAAATGTCCCTTCCTGGTTGTTACTGACCTTCATTACCGGGCATCAGCAGGACATCTTGTCCTTATTTTGCTTAGGTGGCCTTTGTCCTCAAGTTCACAGATGGCTCTTGCTTCTCCTTATCTTTTGGCAATAGCTCCAATTCGTTATTCTGTTTTTCCTACTCTCTTCTCTAGTCCAGCCGTCCTTAGAATGTAATCATATCTCCTACAAAACAGTGGGTTAGGGAAGGAAGAGATGAACAGCTTTAGTTACTTTCCTTAAGTCACCAGGTACATTATCAATGTGTTTTTCCCTTGAATCCAACCTACCTCATTAGTTTAACTCCTTGGCCAACAAAACAAGGAGATAAATTCATTTGCGCATACTAATGTCAAGACTAAAGAAGAGAATTCTGAACTGTAGAAATTAAGGATAAAAAAGAAAAGGTGTCATTTTGGAATCAAGGACCTGGTTTTATTTCTCTAACTCCTAATGAATGCCTGTTGAATGAACAAATGGCAGTGGAAAGTGGACTGAACTTGGAGTCACAGGACCTCAGTTCAGATCCTGGCTTTGTCATTTACCATATTTCACCACAAATTGTCAGAGTTTATGACATTTTTTTTTTGCAAATAAGTGGGGTGCAATCATTATGTAAAACTTTTTAAAAATTATGCCACTATTACTTGTCTTTTAGTATCCACCAGACTTGTGCCAACTTTTCACCCATTGAAAACTGTCTTTCCACAGCTCTATTTCCATTCTGTTCAGCAAACACAATCATTTTCAGTTTGAAGCCCACAGAATAGTTTTTATATTTACCCATAATCAGAAAGAAACGCTTCTCACATTAATGTAGACAAGCTTTACAGTTTAAGTAGCTCAGGAAGGTGCACGTCTTACCATATTACATGGCTTGTTCATGGCAGCTTCACCTGCCCACCTGCCAACTCTCCTCGCACCTAGAGCTCTTCATTGGGTTGAGAGCTAGTAACATGAGGATGGCAGTGCTCTAAACAAACCACACAAGTTGACTTTTGGAAATATGCTAACAATGTGCATGCGCTGAGAGTCCTAGACTGGCAACTCACAATGTGTGAGAGATAAATGCATATCCATATGCCACTGGTGAATACACTGCTGCTCTGTGCACTTTTAAGTGGCAGGATGAATGGAATTATACTATGTAATGATTATGTAGTGAAATGTTATGAAACAATTTTTGGACTGAAAAAACAGTGCAATGATTATTCAATGAAATACGGTACTACCTAGGTTACCCTGGGCAAATCATTTAACCTTCCTGAGCTTTGGTTTTCTTAGCTGTAAAATTAGGACTAGATGACTCCTGAGGTCTATTCCAATTCTATGTCTATAACCCTAAGCTCTTACATTAGGGATAGGATCCATAACAGACAAGTATGGGTTAGCTTAAGAAAGAAGGGTGCCTTTTTGTGTGATTATGAAAAGAAGTATGAGGGCATTGGTATTGGAACAGTAATATGTCAAGATGAATAGTCAAGAACATTTACAGCAGGTAACTTCTCCTTGATCTTTTTCCACATTGTGGGCCTCTCTTTCTCAAACTCTCTGAGGAACTTTCAGAGAATTATCTATTTAACATTTTAAAGATACCAAGCCTTTAGTGCCCAGGGGAAAGTGCCTAGCCCAATCAAGCTATCCTTTCCCATACTTGTCAGCTGACTTCTTTCTAGATAGCCACCTCTTGGGAGCTTTCCCTTTTTTTTTTAAACAAATACTTTATTAACTTCTGTTTTACATCATTCATTTCCACCAGATTTTGAGTTACAATCATTTTCCCCCCATTATTCCCCTACCCAACCTCCCAGAATAGCAGTCCCACAAGATATCGCTTCCTCCAATCTGCTCTCTCCCATACCTTCTCCCATACCCCCATCGACTTTCCATTAGAGGAAGATGAATCTTTGTGTCCCAATGCCTGCACATCTTATCTCCCAATTATAGGCAAGAGTATTAATAATAGTATTTATATATATATATTTGAAACATTTAATGTTACGACCTCGAATTTCAGATCCATTTCCTTCCTCCCTTGTCACCCATTTCTTCTTGGGAGATAAGTAATTCAGTATATGTTGTACATGTCTAGCTATGCAAAACATTATCATAGTAGATATATTGTACAAGGCTGCTTATAATTCCTCCCACTCATCCCACCCCCCACCTGGTCCATTCCCTACATAATCCTGTCCCTCTTCTATAGTGGGTACTTCCAACCTCCCCTCACCCCAAGGATGCCCTCCCATCCATCATCCCTCCTCTCATCCCCCTTCCCCCTATCCTGCTGCAGGTTGAGATATCCCATTTAGTATGTATGTCATTTTCTCCCTGAACCAAATTCAATGTGAATGTGGTTTTGCCTTTTCAGCCTTCCTTATTCTCCCCCTCCTTTGCACCCACTTCCCCTACATGAGATAGTTTACCCTACCCTGTCTCTCCCCATCTCCTCTTGCCACTTTCCTCTCTCACCTCATAATTCCATCCCTTGAGTATTCTCCCTTCCCAACAAATTCAACATGCCCTCTATCCATATATAACTGTAACCATATACACACACATTCACATATGTATTCTTATGACCACACCCCCTTCTTCCATTATTTTCATAGTGGGAAAGATATCATCAGTCACAGATATTGCTTTTCCATATAGGAATGTAAATAGTTCAACTTTGATAAGTTCCTTTTGATTTCTTTTCCTGATTACCTTCTCAGGCATCTCTTGCTTCTTGCATCTGGATGTCAAATTTTCTATTCAATTATGGTTTTTTCCTCAAGAATGCTTGAAAGTCCTCTATTCCACTGAATGACCATATTTTCCCCTGAAACGAAATACTCAGTTTTGCTGGGTAGGTGACCCGTGGGTTCATTCCCAGTTCTTTTGCCCTCTGGAATATCATATTCCATGCCATTCGATCCCTCAGTGTAGAAGCTGCCAGGTCCTGGGCTATTCTGATTGTGTTTCCACAATATTGAAATTGTTTCTTCCTGGCTGCTTGGAGTATTTTCTCCTTGATCTGGGATTCTGGAACCTGGCTATAATATTCCTGGGAGTTTTCTTTTGGGGATCTTTTTCAGGAGGTGATCTGTGGATTCTTTCAACCTCTATTTTTGCCCTCTGGATCTAAAACATCAGGGCAATTTTCCTTGAGAATTTCTTGAAGGGTGATTTCTAGGTTCTTTCTTTGATGATGGCTTTCAGGTAGTCCAATAATTTTTAAATTGTCTCTCCTGGATCTATTCTCCAGGTCAGTGGTTTTTCCCATGAGATATTTCACATTGCTTTCTAATCTTTCGTTTGTTTGGATCTGCTTAACAGCATCTTGATTTCTCATAAAGTCACTAGCTTCCATTTGCTCCAGTCTAACTCTGAAGGAATGAATCTCCTCAGTGAATTTTTGAGATTCTTTTTCCATCTGGCAAATTCGAATTTTTAAGGCATTCTTCTCCTCATTGCCCTTTTGGGCCTCCTTTGCCATTTGAGCTGGTCTATTTTTTAAGGTGTTGTTTTCCTCAGTCGGGCTGTTGACCCTCATTTCATACTTTTCCTGCATCCTTCTCATTTCTCTTTCCAATTTTTCCTCCACTTCTCTTATTTGATTTTTAAAGTCCTCCTTAAGGTCCTCTATGGCCTGCAACCCGCTTATGTTTTCCCCTGGGGCTTTTGGAGCAGGACTTCTGACCTCACAGTCCTTTTCCCGCTCTATGCCCCCAAAACAGGAGTCTAGGGTTGCATTTTTCTGTTTCCTTTGCCTTGGCATGTTGCCACTTAATTACTTGACTTTTGGGCTTGTTGCCACACTGTGGCTTTAAGGCCAGATAGAGGAATTTTCGTCCTGAACGTGTGGGGGGCAACTTCCATTTCTGGCAAGCTGTAAACCCACCCACGACTTCCACCCTAGATCACAATTCAGATCCAGGGAGGTTA